>CM067173.1:46574871-46749871 GCA_034093135.1 Erigeron breviscapus | reverse complement strand
TATGATACAAGTCTTCATAAAAAAGTCTTAATCTGGTAATCAAGTATTGTATGTTTCATACTGAAACAAAATTTGTAAGTATAATAACTACATTGATATTTCACTATTTTATAGAGTTCATTACCTAAGACAAAACAATAAGTATATGACCAATTTATAGCTTAAACCCGAAACCCTAAACCAACAAGGTTAGATAAGTGGTTAATACTTTTGGGGGGGGGGGGGGGGGGGGGGGGGGGGGGGGGGGGGGGGGGGGGGGGGGGGGGGGGGGGGGGGGGGGGGGGGGGGGGGGGGGGGGGGGGGGGGGGGGGGGGGGGGGGGGGGGGGGGGGGGGGGGGGGGGGGGGGGGGGGGGGGGGGGGGGGGGGGGGGGGGGGGGGGGGGGGGGGGGGGGGGGGGGGGGGGGGGGGGGGGGGGGGGGGGGGGGGGGGGGGGGGGGGGGGGGGGGGGGGGGGGGGGGGGGGGGGGGGGGGGGGGGGGGGGGGGGGGGGGGGGGGGGGGGGGGGGGGGGGGGGGGGGGGGGGGGGGGGGGGGGGGGGGGGGGGGGGGGGGGGGGGGGGGGGGGGGGGGGGGGGGGGGGGGGGGGGGGGGGGGGGGGGGGGGGGGGGGGGGGGGGGGGGGGGGGGGGGGGGGGGGGGGGGGGGGGGGGGGGGGGGGGGGGGGGGGGGGGGGGGGGGGGGGGGGGGGGGGGGGGGGGGGGGGGGGGGGGGGGGGGGGGGGGGGGGGGGGGGGGGGGGGGGGGGGGGGGGGGGGGGGGGGGGGGGGGGGGGGGGGGGGGGGGGGGGGGGGGGGGGGGGGGGGGGGGGGGGGGGGGGGGGGGGGGGGGGGGGGGGGGGGGGGGGGGGGGGGGGGGGGGGGGGGGGGGGGGGGGGGGGGGGGGGGGGGGGGGGGGGGGGGGGGGGGGGGGGGGGGGGGGGGGGGGGGGGGGGGGGGGGGGGGGGGGGGGGGGGGGGGGGGGGGGGGGGGGGGGGGGGGGGGGGGGGGGGGGGGGGGGGGGGGGGGGGGGGGGGGGGGGGGGGGGGGGGGGGGGGGGGGGGGGGGGGGGGGGGGGGGGGGGGGGGGGGGGGGGGGGGGGGGGGGGGGGGGGGGGGGGGGGGGGGGGGGGGGGGGGGGGGGGGGGGGGGGGGGGGGGGGGGGGGGGGGGGGGGGGGGGGGGGGGGGGGGGGGGGGGGGGGGGGGGGGGGGGGGGGGGGGGGGGGGGGGGGGGGGGGGGGGGGGGGGGGGGGGGGGGGGGGGGGGGGGGGGGGGGGGGGGGGGGGGGGGGGGGGGGGGGGGGGGGGGGGGGGGGGGGGGGGGGGGGGGGGGGGGGGGGGGGGGGGGGGGGGGGGGGGGGGGGGGGGGGGGGGGGGGGGGGGGGGGGGGGGGGGGGGGGGGGGGGGGGGGGGGGGGGGGGGGGGGGGGGGGGGGGGGGGGGGGGGGGGGGGGGGGGGGGGGGGGGGGGGGGGGGGGGGGGGGGGGGGGGGGGGGGGGGGGGGGGGGGGGGGGGGGGGGGGGGGGGGGGGGGGGGGGGGGGGGGGGGGGGGGGGGGGGGGGGGGGGGGGGGGGGGGGGGGGGGGGGGGGGGGGGGGGGGGGGGGGGGGGGGGGGGGGGGGGGGGGGGGGGGGGGGGGGGGGGGGGGGGGGGGGGGGGGGGGGGGGGGGGGGGGGGGGGGGGGGGGGGGGGGGGGGGGGGGGGGGGGGGGGGGGGGGGGGGGGGGGGGGGGGGGGGGGGGGGGGGGGGGGGGGGGGGGGGGGGGGGGGGGGGGGGGGGGGGGGGGGGGGGGGGGGGGGGGGGGGGGGGGGGGGGGGGGGGGGGGGGGGGGGGGGGGGGGGGGGGGGGGGGGGGGGGGGGGGGGGGGGGGGGGGGGGGGGGGGGGGGGGGGGGGGGGGGGGGGGGGGGGGGGGGGGGGGGGGGGGGGGGGGGGGGGGGGGGGGGGGGGGGGGGGGGGGGGGGGGGGGGGGGGGGGGGGGGGGGGGGGGGGGGGGGGGGGGGGGGGGGGGGGGGGGGGGGGGGGGGGGGGGGGGGGGGGGGGGGGGGGGGGGGGGGGGGGGGGGGGGGGGGGGGGGGGGGGGGGGGGGGGGGGGGGGGGGGGGGGGGGGGGGGGGGGGGGGGGGGGGGGGGGGGGGGGGGGGGGGGGGGGGGGGGGGGGGGGGGGGGGGGGGGGGGGGGGGGGGGGGGGGGGGGGGGGGGGGGGGGGGGGGGGGGGGGGGGGGGGGGGGGGGAAATATGACAAAATCACCTAGACAAATTAAAAGATAAAAAAAATAAGAAAAATGATTAATCTTTGTAACAAAATGGTCTAAAAAATCATTTTAATCACAAGATCATGTCACATGGAAAAATCAAGAGAGAAGATGATGAAAGATAATAAGTAAATTACACAGGTCAAAATTTTATGATGTTATAAGAATTTTTAGACTATTTTCTAGGAGAATTAATCATTTTCCAAAAGATAAATAGAAATAAAAAAAATAAAAAAAATTTAATTAATGATTCTTTTTTATCAATAATGATGACAGTCCACAATTTGCAATACTTATATTAAATTATCTAGACAAGAATATGAAGAATAATAAGTAAAGAACAAGAACAGGAGTAAAGTTCAAATATAAGAATCTATGCAAGTCTAATCATATGTATCATTGATTTAAACAGTGAATACATGGTCGATATTACAACTTGTCTTACAAGAAAATAAATGAACATATAATTGTTAAGTTTAGACCAACTAGAAACTTAAACAATTACAAGAGAGAAATATAAGTGACACACACTTGTGGTGACAAACACAAAGTGTTTATGGTGCGGTTGTGTTGCTTTATATAGGGGAGGAATTAGGGCAACACAGCCTTACTTGATAGTGATGGATGGTGGTTGTCGATATCTCATTGGCTTGAAGTACTTGCGACAGACGCCCTTTGTCTTCTTTACCAAACCGGGTATGAGAGAGAAACCCTTCTCTTTTGATCCAACTGTATCTTTGCTAAAGATGGTACAAGACAGTTGGAACCATCACCATGTGACTCTTGTCTTCTTCTAGTTCAAATTCTTCCCGCCTTGACTTACAATTAGGAAAGGAACCACCCGCTGACTAAGAGTCACTGGACTCGCTGATGTCTCGCTGATAAAGAATCATCAGCGACCAAGTGTTGTCAGCGAATCCTTGACTCAACAATCTCCCCCTATTCGCTGAGAAGACTTGCTGAGTAGATTGGTTTTAAAGAAAATACAAGTATGATAGAAGGATGTCTTATATTTCACATTTAAGCATTACATGCTGATAAACAAGCATTTACATCGATTTATAAGACATTCAAAGATTTGCAGCCTCTATCTCCCAAGCATCTTCTTGCTTGGCAATCCTTAACACTGGATCATTACGTTTGTGAGGCTTCAGCAGTTCTTCATCTAACTTGCTGATGAACCATCTGTTGTTGGATGTACCAGCACACCTTCTTCTGATGCTGATGATGAACCCTGTGGATGCTTTTTCAATCTCCTTGAGTCTGAAGAAGAGTTGATCATTTTTAATGTTGGTATAAAACATACCAGCAGGGTTCTGCAATACTTTTCCTTCCTCAAAGAAACTTCTGGGAGGAAGTCTGGTATTTAGAGAGGCATCGCCAGAGATTGGAGGAAGATCTGCTGGTGCAAACTGATACTCAACTTTTCTCTTTCTTTGAATTCTTCGGCCAGCTGTCGAAGAGATGGATGCTGATGTCCCAAAGACTTGTCTCAGCATTGGCAGATCAGCCTTAAACGTGATTTCAAATTCCCTTGCCTTGTCAAAATATTCTTTGAGAAGTCTTTGGAGAGGAGCATAGCTAGGAGTAGTCTTATCTTTGACCAACATGTGAATTTCAAACCATTCAGAGGCACCCAGATTGGTCTTTTTGATCCCTTCAATCATAACTGGTTTGTCTGCCCCCTCTCTCAAGATTTTCAAGTTTTTTTTCAGTCAGCAACAATTTTTTCTGGCCTTTTCCTTGCCTTCATGTGCTTCATCTACTTCTCTTTTTCTTTTAAGAAAGCCTTCTTCTTTTCACTTAGCTGCCTTTCAACCTCCTCATGTTTTTGTTTGTACAGACCAGCAGACCCAAGTGTTGTCAGCAACATTCTCTGCTCACTATCTAGCTGATCCTTTTCAAGAAGAGCCAGCTGCTAGATGTATTCCAAATTCTTTTGCTCATTCTCTTGGTTGGCTTTGATTCTATCCAGATCTTTGACTGATTCTTCTTGAGTTTTTCCTTCAGCAGTCAAGGCCAGTATGTCAATTATTTGATGTTTTTGACTTGCTGAAGTTGCTGCTTCTGCTACAGATGACTGAGCAGCTGGATGAGAAGAGGCTGGCTTCCTAAGAGCCTCAAGTCTTTTGCGCTGAGAATCAGTCATTGGTGTTATAAAAACTTGACTGATGTAGCGTTTATGGAATACTGGCAGCATCTATTTTGACCTATCAGTGGCTAATTCAGCGGCCATGCCAGCTTCCCATGCTGCCTTAATTGCTTGGGGGTCATTTGGATCAATATGCTCCCCCTCAACTTCAACCATTTCCAAGTCCCCCTCAATACCAGCAGGGGCTTCTTCAACATTTACAATAGCAGCATCAACACTTGTTTCCTTTTGAGTGACCTCATCAGCAGTTGGAGGCACTTGATCAGCAGCAGTGGTAGTTTCTTCAACAGATTTTCCCAGCTTATCATCAACATGTTCACTTTTCTCCCCCTTGGAAGTTGCTCCACTATCAGCAACTTCCATTTCAACAGGTTTGGTGGATGATTTACTTACCAACTGCAGTAACAAGTTCTTGTTATCCCCTACCTCCTTCTCCAGTTTGACATGCCTCTGATGATCTTCCTCAGTGAATGATACTTGAGGTTTGGGAAGATCAACGACTTGTTTTTCTAAGGCAGTGATTGCCTTGCCTTGGTTTTCGATTTGAGTGGCCAGAGGAAAGAGAAGTTCGCTAAGCTTCTTTAGTTCAGAAGCAGCGATGGTGCTGGTGGAGGCGGCCTTTTTGGCATAATAACTGGTGGCACCAGCAAGTTTGAGCAGCGAGATGGCACCAGATTTAATAACTTGCTGATCACGACGAATGACATTGGTTGAAGCACTAATTTTGTCTTGAGCAGCAGCTATGGAGACTGAGTTTTGTTTCAGTGTCTCAATGTGGGTGCTATTTTCATCTTGCTTCTTGTACCAGCTGGTCAGTGTATCAATCAGCCTACCAGACTCTTTATCCTTCCATTCGATAGCAAGAGTGGCTGCTTTGGTGAGATCATTCAGTTGATGCTCAACCCTTTCCAATCTGCTGGATGAGTAGGTAGAGTAAGAAATGCCCAAGTGGGCTCAACCACTTTTGGCACTACAGAATTGCAGCCAGGAACAGCTTGAAAGGATGAGGGCATGCCAAGAGATAGCATGGTGTTCACTGGTTGAATTGGTAGAGATCGAGGCCTTACAGTGTGAGTCACTGGTTCAGCATATTCTTCAGTAACAATTGTAGTATCAATGACAGGAAATTCTTCAGGGATCACTACATTATCATCTTCAATTTCCATGTCACTGGCTTCTTTTTCATCAGCATGATTATAAGAATCAAGCTGGAAGTCATCAGCCACAAAATCCTCCAGATCCATATCACTTTCATCATCTACATTGATGTGTCATATTCTATACCATTTCCCACGTGAATTTAGAACCATTTATTCGTTGTTTTTACAGTTTTATTTCCAACTTTCGATGCTTTGAGGTATGTTTAGTGTTTTCAGGTTGGAAAATGATTATGCGGATGAATTGGTTGATTTTGATGATTTATGGAAGACTCGGGAGAAAGATTCGGTTGAAACCAAGTGAAAGATGAAGAAGACGGATTCTGGAGGTCCTAACGGCCGTCACAAAGGTGACGGGCGTTAGGGACCTAGGTCATGCTTGAACGGGCGTCACAAATGTGACGGGCGTTATCTAAGGAATTTTGGTTTTTACTGTTACTGGCTCATAACGGGCGTATTCTGGGACATGTAACGGCCGTCACTAGTGTGACGGGCGTTAGGCACCTAGGTCAAGTTTGAACGGGCGTCATGAGGGTGACGGCCGTTATGATTGAGAATTGGCGAGTTACTGTTACGGGTTCTTTACGGGCGTATGCTTTTCAAAGGAGATGTAACGGCCGTAACAAGGGTTACGGCCGTCATGGTTTTCGATGGTCGGTAACGGGCGTTGCCAATCGTAACGGGCGTTACGCGTCCAATTCATATAAAAAGCTGGCAAAATTTCTGAACGGGAGTGACTTTTGGGGAGAAATATCCTAAGGGTTTTTGATCGAAATATCTTTCCAGGAGCTGCTCTATTAGGGTTCTATCAGGTTTCCAAGCAAGATTTCTTAGGCGGATCCACTGAAGATTCACGAGCACCCATCTGGATCGTATCTACTTATTGTCTTGCAACTTTCTATTTACTCAAACGATTGGTACAATATGTTTTATTATTATTTCTTTTATCAATTTCAATTTAGCATGATTGGCTAATTCTATTATCATCCACCTTGATGTGACTAGACGAATGATGTGATTGCTATGTTTTAATTCAAGAGTTGATTTCAATTACCGTTGTGTCGTGATCTTGATGATTTAATTCCTTTATTTGTATTAATTTGATATTGGTGGCATGTGTGTTCTTCGTTAGTGGTACTAGTCGAATGCATATGTGATTTTCTAACGGTCGCTTGTCTATGAGTGATTATCACTAGTTCATGGTATGATAGTGAATGTCGAATTAATAAAAGGAGTCATTTTGTCAACGTGTTTAGTAACGGTTGGTGGTACCACGTTATTTTCACATAGGCGCAATTGGTAATTTGGTAATCAAACAAACTATTTGTTGGTATGGTTGTCTAGGCTTTGGTGGTACCACGTGAGCATTTCATCTTTGCACGGTTATCTTGTCAACTCTAAACGAATTTGGTCTTATTTGAAAGCAATCATGTTAGAAGTCTAGTGAAGTCAAGGTGGATGATCCTTATTATTATTGTTTGAGCTCTTCTTTATTTTCAAGTATTTGTCATCTAAATTTACTTCAATTTAATCGTCAAAGTGTTTCACCCTTCTTCCAAACCACTTACTATACAATTAATCCAAAACAATCCCTGCGAACGAACACGGTCTTACCTCTTAACTATATTACAAACGATCGGGTCCACTGCCCGTGAGTGCGTAGTAGTGAGTTTTAAGGTGATTCTAGTTTATAAATTTTAAACTCGATTTTGCACATCAAGTTTTTGGCGCCGCTGCCGGGGATTGTGCGTTGTTTTAGTTGTTAATTTAGTGGTTTGATCCTTCCTCACGCGTGAGGAAGTTAATTGCTTTAATAGTTTAGTTTTTCTTTTCTTATCATTATCACAGGTGCAGTTGACGTGTTTGGTTAGTTGTGTTTTGCAGGTTTACTTTCTAGTTGATGAACTTGAGGTCTTCGGGTTTACCTCTTTATAGTCCTTTGAGAACACCATCTAGACGTAGGTTTAACCTCACAACACCAACACCATTCTCACCCATTGCTAAGCCTACTCCTGATTCAGACGAGGAGGGGTTTAATTTGGAAGAATTGTTTGATCTTGAAGTTAAGGTAGAAGAGACCGAGATGGCGGATGAAGACAGGGACCCAAATGATATACGGTATGGCGAAAGGGTTCGCACTATTCCCGCAAACCGTGGTAGCCCTATTAGAACTCCGGCAATTGCTCATGACTTCAACCTAAAGGGTAATCATCTAAAGAGCATTGAGGAACAACAATTCGATGGTAAAAGGAAGTGGGATCCGTATCAACATCTTGAAAGATTTGAAAAATTGGCTAGGTTATACCAATACGGGCAGAATCAAATGAATGCCGTAAAACTCGAGACATTTCCTATGTCTATTACCGGCGATGCTCTTGATTGGTTCAATGACCTACCTGAAAATTGCATTACGACTTGGGACCAACTTAAGCAAGCCTTTATTGGTGAGTTCTACTCACTTAGAACCCAAAGAAAGTTGGAAAACTTGATAAGGTCGTTTGCCAAGACGAAGATGAAGATGTTGTTGATGCGTGGATCAGATTTAAAGAGATGTTGAGAAATTGCCCGGGTCATAATATGACTAGAGAGCAATATGTTGAACTATTCTTTGATGGGCTCGATAAGAAGTCAAAACGTGAGCTAGGGTATGCTTTTGGTGGAGGGTTCAATAAGATCACACCAAATGAGGGATTTGAAATCTTGGAATCCATGGCAAAGGATAACGCAAACATGGATGATGATCGGTTTTTAAAGAATGAGAGAAGGTTGAAGAAGGGTACTAGCCAAGGCCGAGTTGCAAAGGTCGAAGCTAGTCATGATTCGGGAATGATTGGAGAGATGAGGGCGCTGGCTTCGCGCATGGATAAGGGATTTGCATCTCAAGAGGCTAGGTTTGGAGCTCTTGAAAAGGATGTTAAGGTTGTTGCTGATGGTTGTGATCATTGTGGTGACATGCATTATTCTGAGGATTGTCCCAACCGGGGGCCCGAAGGAGTCAACTACATTCAGAATCAGCAAGGGAGCTATCAACGCAATTCCGGTTTCCAAAACCGTTCCCTCAGGTAATACTTCCTACAACTCTAATTTTCCTACTAATAATGCTCGTTTTTCAGGTAACAGGTGGCAAGGAGACAATTATCAGAATCAACCTCAACAACAACCTCAACAAGGACAAGGATCCGGTTCTTCTTCTTCTAAGGCCGATCCAAATGACGAGTTGAGGGAGATGATGAAGCAAATGATGAGCAATCAGATTGAAACGAATACGAGTATTAAGATGATTCGGGATGATACGAAGGCATTGCATGAGAGGTTGGATAGGATAGATGGGAAGGTTGAGATGAATGCCAAGAATGCAGACTTGAACTTTAAGGATCTCGAGAGTAGGATGGCTGCCCTTTCTAGGCCACAAGGAACTTTACCTAGCACTACTCAACAGAATCCTAAGCCTCAATTTAGCATGGGGCAGAATCAGGGACAGAATCCAAAGCCTCAGTCGAGTAATCAAGGATCATGGAGAAAGGATACCCAGCCTAATGTCAGAAACGAGCATGTGAATGCTATCACTACGAGGGCAGGTAACACTTATGACTCGGCTAAATCTTCACCTAATGATTCGTTTCAATCTGTGCAGGTTAATGAGGATGAGGAGCAAGTTGATGACGAGGTTGAGATGGAACCGGAACTAGCCGTGCCATCACCGGCCGTTCCATCCCAACCCATTGCTATACCTGTTGAGAAGCCCGCTGAGGAACCAACTGTTAAGCCATATAAACCGAAGGCTCCATTTCCCCAGCGATTGGTGAAAAATAAGCTGAAGGAACAAATGGATAAATTTGTAAGTCACCTCAGTAAATTGCATATTAATATTCCATTTTTAGATGCAGTTGTGCAGATGCCCGGATTTGCAAAGTGCTTGAAGCAGATTTTGATGAATAAGAAGCGTCTGGAGGAAGTGACTAATGCAGTTTTAGAGGATGTTTGCTCAGCAGCTGTAACAGGTAAGTTGCCCGAAAAACGAGGAGATCCAGGTAGTTTTACTATTCCTTGTAAGATTGGTAACTTAACGATAAAAAAGGCTTTAAATGATTCGGGTGCAAGTATTAATCTTATGCCTTCGTCTCTTTACTACAAGCTGAACTTAGGAACACCTAAACCAATTAACATGAAAATCAATTTGGCCGATAAGTCTGAAATTAGACCTATTGGAATATTAGAAGATGTGTTAATTCAGGTGGAAGGTTTAATTTTTCCTGTAGATTTTGTGATTATTGAAGCTGAAGAAGCATTAAATGTGCCTCTTATCTTAGGGAGACCATTCCTTGCCACGGCCGATGCCAAACTTGAGGTTGGTCGTGGTAAGTTGACATTGAGAGCCGGGGATGAATCCGTTACATTTTCGAACACATGTTCTGTTTCTTTACCTAATGTTGCTAACTTTGTTGAAACTGCTTGTGTTAGTTCTTTGGATTCGCAGATTGATAGATGGTTGGATGAGAAGTTAGAGGAGAAAGTGGTTGAATTGAAATCAACAGCGGTACATGTTCCTAAACCGACGGATGGCCCTTGTGCTAAGATCCGTAAGCTTTATAGTCGTGTGAAGTCCGCTATTTCTCATGGGAATATTAAGTTATCCAAAGAACTATGCTCTAATTTATCAACAAATGAGAAGGCTGAGTTAATGATGGTTGTTGATATTTCTGACGAAGCAAATGATTGGATATGCAACAAGGTAAAAGGTAACTGTTTCTCTCCTTTCAAGAGTAGACCGCCCAACAACCCAAGTGTGGGGGCGTCGGGGTCCCAATGTTGGTGATTATGAGAGGATTGAGTCTAGCTAAAGACTCGTTAATAAATGAAGCGCTTTTCGGGAGGCAACCCGTGTTATTTTCTTGCATTTTATTTTCATTTTTTTTGTAGTTAGATTTGATGTTTTATTGTCAAGAAAGTGCAGGCGAATTTTTGGTGTGAATGGGATTGAGGATTGTTGATGGCTATAGTGAAGCTCAAGTGTGGGGGGGGAAACCACTGGATTCTCTCCTAATCTCTAGTCTATAGAATCAATTGATTAGTTGTGTGATGTCATGTGCGTTTGTTGCCAGTAAGTTCAGTGCATTATTTTTGATTGGCATTTTTCTTGATACTGTTCACACACATCCGGTACGTGCTCTTATTCTTTTTGTCTATTGTCGCTTACCCCTATTTACCTTAGTTTTGACCTATATGGACAGTGAGGGCATTGTCCATCTCAAGTGTGGGGGGGTGGCAAATAGGTTTAAGCTACCGGGTATATCGCTTTTGTTGTTTTTGCCATTGAGATTTCTACCGGTCTTGGATGTGTCCCTCTCATAGGCTTTTGGATTTTGTCCAAGGGTAGGAGCTCCATTATCGAGCTCTTTACTGTGATGTGCGCATTTGGAATTGGTGTTTTCAATTTGGTGAAATAATGGAAGTTGATATGGTTTGTAAAACTTGAGTTGAGCTTGTCCTTGTGGTAAGTTGCTTTTGTCACTTAATTCATATCTTAATAAGCAATTTTACTACAAATTTTTCCTTGGCAAAATTTTTAACCGGCGAAATGTGTTCTGAACGATTATTTGGCTAGTCCTTCGGGATTGATAACATTACTTGCATACTCAAATATATCCCTAACACCAAATTGTGAGATTTCATCATTTTGTATAGTTGTGTTAGGTTGCGGTTTTGGTTTGATTGCCTTGTAACTTTGTCCCTCTCTTAGGCTCTCGGATTTATTCGGGAGTAAGGGTTCCATTTCGAGCCCTGTACTAAGATGTGCATGTTTGAGGTATATCTATTCCATTTCCGGGTTCTTCTCTTGATATGAGTGTGCCGGTGATGTGTTGATTCTAGAACTTGGCCTGGTGATCGTGACGAGACCGCAGTGAGATCACTTTTGTGATATAAGTACATCGGATGACGAATTGGCATTTAGGTTTGACCATACTTTTTCTTTCTTTCTTTTTACCATTTTCTTTTGTACTCATTTACTTTTACTTTACATACTCACTTACACATACATACATTCCATCCCTTTCTTTGTATATTTCACCTTTGCATAAATTCACTCTTGAATATATACTTCCCCTCACTATACCGATAGTCTAGTCGTGGTGGGCCGTTGATTGTCATTGGTTTGTTGGATGGTTTGGGAGATACTTAGTGGATTGCCTAGTGGCATGTTCTTGTCTTTGAGAATAGGTCACTTGGTCATATTATGGAGGTTGGTGTTGGATTGTGTTAATGTTTAGACATATTCATCATTGTAAAAGAGGGTGCCTACTAGTAGAGTAAAAGTGGTTCAGAAAAAAAAAAAAAGTGAAAAATTGAAAAAAAACAAAAAAAAAAAAAAAAAAAAAAAAAAAAAAAAAGAGAAAAAGAACTTGGGCTACTAGTGGGTACTTCTCGAGTTTAATTGTCTAAAGTTTTGTTGTATAATTTATAAGGGAAGGTTTGGTTGATATGAGTTGTTTGAAGTTGATACACCACAATGGTGTCGGGTTTGTCTTGGTATCGTTTGAGGTGTCATTAGCGGGTTAACTTCTTATGGGTTTGGTTTGTTGGCAATCAATGGTACGGGTTGGCTAGACTAATTAGTTCACTTTTCGTACATATCTTATACTTTTTCTTTGTTTCATTTTCAATTCTTACCCTCACTACCATATTCCATTATACATAATCCATATACTTTTTCTTTTCTTTTCTTCATTAACCTATATTCCCATTCATTCGTTGTAAATATCCCTTATACATACCTTAGCTTAACTATACAACCTACCTTAATGCCTATTTTGATGATGTGCTTGGTGCTTACGCCACGTCGGTGGAGCTATGATCCCGGTTCAAGCCTATGGTAAAATAGCATACATCACGACCGAGCTATGAGTGATTCTACAATATATTCAACCCCAAAGTAAGTTTGTTGGAGTAGAATGAGTTTGATAGGTTCATTTGTTTCACTTGTGCTTGGTTGTGTTATCGTGGCTTGCGGATTGTTCAGGTATTGTCAAACATTTCGGGTTTTCATTTAAGATTAAAACTGCTTCACCCAACCTTTTTGTCATTTGACATGCTTGGTGTGGCTTCTTTTTGATACTCGTCATTGTTTATTTTGCTCCATTGTCAAGGATTACTTTATGCTTTAATTCCGGATTTGCTTGAGGACAAGCAATGCTCAAGTGTGGGGGGATTTGATGTGTCATATTCTATACCATTTCCCACGTGAATTTAGAACCATTTATTCGTTGTTTTTACAGTTTTATTTCCAACTTTCGATGCTTTGAGGTATGTTTAGTGTTTTCAGGTTGGAAAATGATTATGCGGATGAATTGGTTGATTTTGATGATTTATGGAAGACTCGGGAGAAAGATTCGGTTGAAACCAAGTGAAAGATGAAGAAGACGGATTCTGGAGGTCCTAACGGCCGTCACAAAGGTGACGGGCGTTAGGGACCTAGGTCATGCTTGAACGGGCGTCACAAATGTGACGGGCGTTATCTAAGGAATTTTGGTTTTTACTGTTACTGGCTCATAACGGGCGTATTCTGGGACATGTAACGGCCGTCACTAGTGTGACGGGCGTTAGGCACCTAGGTCAAGTTTGAACGGGCGTCATGAGGGTGACGGCCGTTATGATTGAGAATTGGCGAGTTACTGTTACGGGTTCTTTACGGGCGTATGCTTTTCAAAGGAGATGTAACGGCCGTAACAAGGGTTACGGCCGTCATGGTTTTCGATGGTCGGTAACGGGCGTTGCCAATCGTAACGGGCGTTACGCGTCCAATTCATATAAAAAGCTGGCAAAATTTCTGAACGGGAGTGACTTTTGGGGAGAAATATCCTAAGGGTTTTTGATCGAAATATCTTTCCAGGAGCTGCTCTATTAGGGTTCTATCAGGTTTCCAAGCAAGATTTCTTAGGCGGATCCACTGAAGATTCACGAGCACCCATCTGGATCGTATCTACTTATTGTCTTGCAACTTTCTATTTACTCAAACGATTGGTACAATATGTTTTATTATTATTTCTTTTATCAATTTCAATTTAGCATGATTGGCTAATTCTATTATCATCCACCTTGATGTGACTAGACGAATGATGTGATTGCTATGTTTTAATTCAAGAGTTGATTTCAATTACCGTTGTGTCGTGATCTTGATGATTTAATTCCTTTATTTGTATTAATTTGATATTGGTGGCATGTGTGTTCTTCGTTAGTGGTACTAGTCGAATGCATATGTGATTTTCTAACGGTCGCTTGTCTATGAGTGATTATCACTAGTTCATGGTATGATAGTGAATGTCGAATTAATAAAAGGAGTCATTTTGTCAACGTGTTTAGTAACGGTTGGTGGTACCACGTTATTTTCACATAGGCGCAATTGGTAATTTGGTAATCAAACAAACTATTTGTTGGTATGGTTGTCTAGGCTTTGGTGGTACCGGCTTGGGTAATTAGACTAGCAACTTAGGTGTTTGGGTGATTTGTGAGCGGTTGGTGGTACCACGTGAGCATTTCATCTTTGCACGGTTATCTTGTCAACTCTAAACGAATTTGGTCTTATTTGAAAGCAATCATGTTAGAAGTCTAGTGAAGTCAAGGTGGATGATCCTTATTATTATTGTTTGAGCTCTTCTTTATTTTCAAGTATTTGTCATCTAAATTTACTTCAATTTAATCGTCAAAGTGTTTCACCCTTCTTCCAAACCACTTACTATACAATTAATCCAAAACAATCCCTGCGAACGAACACGGTCTTACCTCTTAACTATATTACAAACGATCGGGTCCACTGCCCGTGAGTGCGTAGTAGTGAGTTTTAAGGTGATTCTAGTTTATAAATTTTAAACTCGATTTAGCACATCACATCCTCAAGTTTGAGGTGGTTGCTTGCTGCTCTCTTTATTCTCGTCAGCAGCCTTTTTTGAGGCTGCTGATGGGTTGGCTGGGTTTCTATTGTCCTTGGGCAGTGAGGACATCTTAACCTTAGTGGGTAAGCCCTTTGGTACTCTCTGATTCTGTTTTGGGACATCAGTAGGAGGTGAAGTGGAAATAGATGTTTTCTTTGTTTTTGATTTCTTGGCTTGCTTAGGAGCTTTGGAGGTTGCTGGGGGGGTTTTCCAGCGAACCAGCTCCAGAGGTGTGTTCAGAGAGTGTGCCAACAGCCACATGAGATTGTGATGCTGACCCACTAGCACCCATCCTTTTATAGATAGAGGGATAGGAAGAGAATAATACCTGTTTCATTGCTGGAGTGAGCAAAGCATACTTCTGATCAAAGAATTCAGCGTCACAAGCGGGTTGCTTGTACACTAAAAGGCCGATTCTAGGTAGAGTGCAAACTGTTGCACCAAACGGCATGTACTTTTCCTTTAGCTCATGCTTGAATATCAGCGAAAAAAATCGTGCAAAGGGCACTGTGTAAGATCTGTTGCTGGCTTGGACTTTGGACTTTAAATCCTCAAAAATAACACTGGCAAAGTCAATAAAACGACCATTTGCCAGAGCATATATAATCTGCATAGAAGCTGCAGTGGCTTGATCAAATGAACCGTTGTTCCCACCAAGACATTGAATGACATGAGCGAAAAGTAACCTCCATACTCCAGGCAGGTTCTTCTTGGTGGGGTTGCTTGGTACAGGTTGTGCTGGAACCAAGTTAGTACCATACCCAATGGAAGGCAACCACTCCTTCCATACTTCGGTAGGAACTAGATCAGCGAATGATCTTTCTTTATTTTGAGAAGGAAGATGAAGAACTTTTCGTATCAGTTCTTCATTGATGGAAATAGTGTGTTCCTTCTTCATGACTGTACCAGAAATAGCACTATTCCCAATATCATAGTCACATGTCCACCAAAACTCCCTCAGAAGATGAACACACATATCTTCTAGATTCAAGTAAAGAGCATCTTTCACAGGACAGGCTTTAAGAAAGTTAGCATTGGCTGATACCCTTTTGTGCCCGAAGGCACTTCAAGCGAGCCAAGATAGTTATTAGGTTAAATAACTAGCTTATGAGGTTGAAAAGAAACCTTGTTTGATGCTACAATGCCTTCTGGGTCGAAGACATTTGAGTGTAGATAGGCAAGAACATTTTTAAGAGCCTCTTGTACTTCAAGATCCTCAGACGATATTTCAGGATCTTGAATTTGGATTTGTGATTCTGGATTTTGCTGTTCAGGGAGTTGATGTTCAGAAGAGGAAGCCATTGAAACAAGAAAATGGAAATATAAGGAAGAAGATGAACAGTTAGGAAGGAATAAATATAGAAAAGATTTAAGAGAGAATAAGGAAATATGAATGAAAATGAAAGAAAAATGAAAGCGTAGAAGACGGAGAATGAAGAGATTTGGATATATATGTGGTATGGTTGTGGGCCCCTTGACTGCAAAAATGAACCGTCACACATACTCTCTCTCATACGCAATATTTAACTGTACATATATAATATATTTAAAATACAAAAAGAAGTGGTTTTGTATATTAAATAAATATAAAATACTAATATTTAAATAGAAAAATACGTTTAATATACGCATGTGAGTAACGTATAAAAAGGGGTTTGATGTGACAACTTGTACCACGATTTCAAAAGTACTCGAGTGGTTACGGCGTATACACTGTACAAGTTGCCCATTAGGGAGAAAATCGAGGTAACCGTTTGAAATTCGAATAAAATATTTTAATTAATGCTTGGTGTATATGCTTCCACATAAAATTAGTCAGAATGGAAGTATATCCACTGAAAACTTTAGATGATTTGGTTACCTTATTTAGAAAGCGAGTTTTAGTCAGCGACTACTCAATAAAAGTTGGTCGTTGATAAACTCTGTACAGTTTTTGGCAAACTGTCAGCCATCAACGGATTTAATAAGTCTTTACCAGAGCCGTTTGCTGCTGGACTAGATGAAGACTTTCAGCTCTTCATTGCTTTTATTTTGCTTTTTCCCAAAGCAACAGGGACTAACGGATTTGGTAAGTCTTTACCAGAGCCGTTTGCTGCTGGACTAGATGAAGACTTTCAGCTCTTCATTGCTTTTATTTTGCTTTTTCCCAAAGCAACAGGGACTAACGGATTTGGTAAGTCTTTACCAGAGCCGTTTGCTGCTGGACTAGATGAAGACTTTCAGCTCTTCATTGCTTTTCAGTTCAGCGAGTAAGACACACTTAAACTTGCAGATGAGGGTTTGACTTAATAGTCAAATTTCAACTTATAATAAGAGATATAAGTTGAATTTTCAGCAGACATGACATGTCATGTTGCTGATTCACCATTCAGCATTCCCAACTTACTGACCAGATACTTGAATCTGGTTTCATCTAAGGGTTTAGTGAATATATCAGCAAGTTGATCATCAGTGGGGATGAAGTAAATTTCAACATCCCCTTTCATGACATGGTCACGAATGAAGTGATACCTAATATCTATGTGCTTGGTCTTAGAATGCTGAACAGGATTGTGTGTGATAGCAATTGCACTTGTATTGTCACACAATATAGGAATATTAGAAAAATCTAAGTCATAGTCAGCGAGTTGGTTTTTCATCCAGAGGACTTGTGCACAACAACTCGCTGCAGATACATACTCTGCTTCAGCAGTGGAGATGGACACTGTATGTTGTTTCTTACTAGACCAACTAGTCAGCTTCCCCCCCCAACAGTTGACATCCTCCACTGGTACTTTTCCTATCTAACATGCAACCAGCATAGTCAGAGTCAGAGTATGCAACTAAGTCAAAAGAGGAGTCTTTGGGATACCAAAGACCTAGCGAGGGAGTACCCTTTAGATACTTAAAGATTCTTTTAACAGCTAGAAGATGAGATTCCCTAGGAGAGGCTTGATACCTTGCACATAAGCAAGTAGCAAACATTATATCAGGATGACTCGCTGTGAGATACATCAGCGAGCCAATCATTCCCCGATAGTGAGTGGGGTTCACATGCTTACCATCAAGATCAGCATGGAGATTATTTGGTGGAGACATAGGAGTGGCTTTAGGAGTGATATTTGACATGTCAAACTTAGCCAGCATGTCTCGAATGTACTTCTCCTGATTGATAAAGATGCCATTTGGGAGTTGGCGAATTTGAAGACCAAGAAAGAAGGTCAGCTCACCCATCATGCTCATCTCAAAATGAGAGGACATAAGTGAGATGAACTTGGTACAAAGTTTCTTGCTGGAGGATCCAAAGATGATGTCATCCACATAGATTTGAACATAGAGAACATCAACACCCTTTCTATAGATGAAGAGGGTGCTATCAATGGAGCCTCGCTGAAACTTATTAGAAAGAAGAAAGTCAGAGAGAGTGTCATACCAGGCTCTAGGAGCCTGCTTAAGACCATATAGTGCCTTATAAAGACTATAGACATGGTGTGGCTTGGCTGGATCCTCAAAACCAGGTGGCTGCTTAACATAAACTTCCTCATCGAGTTTTCCATTTAGGAAAGCACTCTTTACATCCATTTGATATACAGTGAAGTTTTTGTAAGCAGCATGTGCCAAGAATAAGAGAATTGCTTCTAATCGGGCCACTGGTGCAAATGTTTCATCATAATCGACACCTTCTTCCTGAAGGTATCCTTGTGCAACCAGCCTAGCCTTGTTACGTGTAACAACACCATCTTCGTCCATTTTGTTCCTATAAACTCATTTAGTTCCAATGGGTTCTTTGTCAGCAGGTAGAGGAACAAGAAACCAGACATGCTGTCTCTGAAACTAGTAAGTTCCTCTTGCATGGCCTCAACCCAAGATGGATCAGCCATTGCTTCTCCTATATTCTTAGGAGTGATCATAGACAAGAAGTTGACATAGAGACATGTGTTTCTTGTCGCTGATCGAGTAATGATCCCTTGAGAAGGATCACCAATGATTTGGTGAGCTGGATGACTAGATGTCCATCGAAGTGCTGGAACACTTGATGAACCTAGTTGAGTGTCAGCGGAAGCTTGAGAGATGGGAACAGAAGAGAGATCATTATAAGAGGAGAAGTCAATGGTAAGAATGGGTTCGGAAGGTGTGTGATCAGCTGAGCCATTCGACTGAGTTGAGTTATCATTGATGTTGGAGTCATCAGCTGACTCCATATCATCAGCATTAGCTGATGCATCATGAAACTCCTCCTCAGCAGAATCATCAGCATGCTCGTCATCAGCCAGTGATCTAGGTTTGGCTGAGGCAGCATGGATTGATCTTAAGATAGGCTCAACTGGCTCAATCGAGTAGATATGAGCAGCAACTTGCTCTTGTTCAGCATCAGCTGAATTTTCCTGTGTGGCATGCTGATTATTTTCAGGCAGCGAGTAAGAGGCATCAACAAATGAGTCAGCTTCCTCAGTAAGAAGATCAGCGAGCTCATTGGAAATGACTTCAGAAGAAGAAGGTTAGATGTCCTTAAGAGCAGATGAACTTTCATCAAAAGTAACATGAATGGATTCATCTACCTTTTGAAGACGAGTATTAAATACTCTGAAGGCCTTGCTGATGGAAGAATATCCAAGAAAGTAGCCATCATCAGCTTTAGGATCAAATTTACCTAAGTGATCCTTGTTATTAAGAATGAAAACAGGACATCCAAAGATATGGAAATAATTTATTTGAGGTTTCTTTCCTTTCAAAACCTCATATGTTGTCTTGTCATGCCTTTTAACAATGAGGCATTTATTTTGAGTATGACTAGCAGTGCTGACAGCTTCTGCCCAGAATTTACTAGGCAGACATGATTCACTGAGCATGGTACGTGCTGTTTCAATGAGTGTTCTATTTCTTCTTTCAGCAACACCATTTTGCTCAGGAGTTCTAGTAGAAGAGAAGTTTCGTGAGATCCCTTGATCAGCACAAAAGGACTCAAGAGTGTGGTTTCTGAACTCAGTGTCATGATCACTTCTGAGTTCTTTAACCCTTATGCTGTTGAGATTCTCCATTTTCTTAATGATATTGATAATCTCTTCAGCAGCATCACTCTTGGAGTGTAGAAAGATGGTCCAAGTATATCGTGAATATTCATCCACAATTACTAAAGTGTATCTGCTACCCTTTAGACTTTGGACATTCACTGGACCAAAGAGGTCCATGTGAAGAAGATGAAAGCAGCCCTTGATAGAATTGGCTTGCTTTGTTTTGAAGATAGATCTATGGCCTTTACCTTTTTCACAAGCACCACAGAGTCTATCTTTTTCGAAAGAAAGATGAGGAAGGCCACGAACAAGGTTCTTTTTGGCCAGAGAGTTGATTGTTTTGAAATTCACATGCGACATACGCTTGTGCCACAACCAATTTAGTTCAGCTGCTGACTTAGCAAAGAAACAAGTCTCGCTGTCAGTCTTGACAGGAGTGAAGTCAACAAGATAGACATCTCGTTTTCTTGGGGCAACCAAGACGACTTCCTTGTTCACATTTACAACAGTGCCTTGATGCTTATCAAGAATCACTTTGTAGTCAGCATCACATAGTTGGCTTATGCTGATAAGATTATGTTTCAACCCATTTACATAAGCAACCTTGGTGAACTTTATAAGACCATTTGAGAGAAGTCCATAACCTTCAGTTTGTCCAGTGGAGTTATCACCAAACACTACTGTAGGGCCAGCAGCCTCTACATAGTTATCCAACAGGGTCTTAGTGCCAGTCATGTGTTTTGAACAGCCACTGTCCAAATACCACACTCCTTTTCCTAGCGAGCCCTGCATGGATATAACAGAAGGATTTTAGATGGACTCATTATTAATTTCGCTGACAGATTCATCAGCAGATGTAGGAGGAACAACTTCAGAATTTTCTTCATCAGCTAGTGTAGAAGGGTAAGGAGGAAGAGAATCTCGAGGAAAAGTGCCATAAGATTCTTGATCACCATCGAATGGTGTTATGGTGTTGCCACTATCAAGGAAGACCATGTTGCTGACAACATTTGTATCACTGAACTCAACTATGATAGCTGGTTCACCAAACTCATTAGGTATAACCCTTTGTGAATGAGGAATGGATACATGTTAAGCTGAGATGAAGTCAACAAGATAGACATCTCGTTTTCTTGGGAGCAACCAAGACGACTTCCTTGTTCACATTTACAACAGTGCCTTGATGCTTATCAAGAATCACTTTGTAGTCAGCATCACATAGTTGGCTTATGCTGATAAGATTATGTTTCAACCCATTTACATAAGCAACCTTGGTGAACTTTATAAGACCATTTGAGAGAAGTCCATAACCTTCAGTTTGTCCAGTGGAGTTATCACCAAACACTACTGTAGGGCCAGCAGCCTCTACATAGTTATCCAACAGGGTCTTAGTGCCAGTCATGTGTTTTGAACAGCCACTGTCCAAATACCACACTCCTTTTCCTAGCGAGCCCTGCATGGATATAACAGAAGGATTTTAGATGGACTCATTATTAATTTCGCTGACAGATTCATCAGCAGATGTAGGAGGAACAACTTCAGAATTTTCTTCATCAGCTAGTGTAGAAGGGTAAGGAGGAAGAGAATCTCGAGGAAAAGTGCCATAAGATTCTTGATCACCATCGAATGGTGTTATGGTGTTGCCACTATCAAGGAAGACCATGTTGCTGACAACATTTGTATCACTGAACTCAACTATGATAGCTGGTTCACCAAACTCATTAGGTATAACCCTTTGTGAATGAGGAATGGATACATGTTAAGCTGAGATGAAGTCAACAATGTTTTCCTCAGTGAGAACCATTTCATTTCCTTTACTAGTTTCTGGTTCAGCAGAAAGAGGGCTCTCGCTGACCATAGTGGAGGAAGAAGCAGCAGTTGAGGAAGGAGGATTGGCTTGCATGACAACTTCAGGAGCATCCCTAGAATTGTCATCATCGCATTCAGAGGCAACGTGACCTCTGCTGCCACATAGGTAGCATTTTTTGCCAGAGGTGCTGCCTTTCTGATTCTGAATGAGAAACTCCCTCAGCTGAGAAGAAAGGTCATTAACTCACTGAGTAAGCTCGTTAATTTGAGGATCTGAAGAAGAAGAAGATGTCTTGTTCTTTTTGCTTGGACTTATGCTTAGGCTTAAGTGTCAGCTGAGGCATCTTAGGAGCAGGACCCAAAATGGACTTACCATTTTGTTCCTGAGACTGAGAGGTAGAGGGATTTTGGGATCCTTTGACTACAATCCAAGCTTGCTTGACAGCAGGATGAGAAGTGATACCCTGCTACTGATACTGATGCACTTTTTTGGGAGTGATAGCTCTAGGTTGCTGATTGGGAGTTGCTGACCTCATTTGCCTATGAGGTAGATACTCCCTTTTTGGAGTAGTGGATCTCACTTGCTGATGTGGCAAGTGTCCTCTTTGAGGAGTGATAGGTCTTACTTGCTGATGTGGCAAGTATCCTCTTTGAGGAGTGATAGGTCTTACTTGCTGATGTGGCAAGTATCCTCTTTGAGGAGTTGTAGACCTATTTTGAGAATAAGGCATTCTTCCTCTTTGGGGAGTACTATGCCTCATCTTAGGAGGAACAGGCATAGATTGGGGTGCCTGCTGATAGACCTGTCTATCAGCAGGTTTGATCTGAGAAGGTCCTACTTGCTGATATCGAGCATCACCGAACCTGACACGTCTTTTCATAAGACGCTCATGTTGTTCAGATTTACTGTTAGCATGGGCAGGAGCTTGCTGAGAAGATGAAGTAGATGGTTTAGAAGCATCTTGTTGAGGTTGCTGACTGACAGTATTAGCTCGCTGAGGCGTGCTATAGTCATAAGGGACAACAACCTTGCTTCTTTTGAAAGGTTCAGCAGCCTTGATAGTAAGCTGCTGAGGAGCGACAGGCTTAAAACAATCATTGGAAATATCACCTTCAAAGGATTCCCCAGAAGAGTATTGAACCCTTCCTTCATTTGGCATCATGCCAATAATGGGAAGATGAGGATAGGGGTTACTGGTGCTAGCTGAAGAGCTTGCACCATTTGCTTCAGCGGAGGCAGATGGGTCGCTGGAGGATGAAGAGGTTGAACCAGCTTCCATTTTAGTATGATAATAATTTAGACCCTTAATGAAATACCATGTCTTCATCTCCTCAGGAGACATAACTGCTGACGGAGGGATGGAAATTTCAGTTTCACATCATCATCGAACAAGTCAAAGAGTGTGGCAGCGGCCTCAAAATCACCACCTATAACAGTCTGGACTTGGGCAGGGACTTGTTCATTTAAGCACTTATGATGAAACCTAGAAGCTTTTGACCAAGATGTCACAATCTTCTTTAGGTTAATGACTTCAAGCTTGAGTTTTTCATTCTCAATTTGAAGTCTTTGTGCCAGCAACTCATGAGATTGGAGTTCAACATGAACATTCCTCAGCTCATTGAGTTTTTCAGATTTTTCACTTAACTCTAAGCAGACAGAGTCAAGTTTAGACTGAAGTTCAGCTCTTATGGATTCTACAAACTGAATATCGCATGATAAGGACTCAAAGACTTTAGATTTGTCCTCACCAGTGGCTGCTGAGTGAGCACATACCTTTTTGATGGTGACATTCACCCACTGACTGAAGGAGACTTGGTCTTTTGTCAGTGCATCGCCATCAGCAAGTGCCATCAGACACATGGCATCAACGTACTCTTCACTGTCTGAATCATCTGATTCATCCCAGTCATGCTCTTCAGCGACCAGTCCTTTTGCTGGTGTTTTGGCCTCCTCCATTTCGGCCACTTTCGCTTTGAGCTGGTAGTACTTGTTCCTGTACTCATCAGCAGGTTTAGAAGGGTTAGGTTTAGGGGCAGCAGGAGTTGGAATAGCAACTCTGCACTCCTTTTGGTAGTGTCCCTTCCTACCACATCTCCAGCACTCTTCTTGAGATTTATCAACAAGAGGCTTATGGGCAGCAACCGACTTACGGTTGTTCCATTTTCTGGAGTACCTCTTTCCAGCGACTAGGGCAAATTCCATGAAGTCGCTGAACATCTCTTGTTTCTCTTCAGCATCAAGATCATTAACAAGAGATTGAATATGAGGTGGAAGATTTGAAGGGCTGGCACCAATATTAAGGTTATTGGGCTCAGCAGAGACGAGGGCAAGGGGGTCAGTGACAGAATAAGCAGAAGAAATAGTAGAAGAAGAAGAAGAACCAGCACTTCATCGTGCATCAGCAGCAACTCTTAAGTTTCGAGCAAGTTCTCTTTCTTCAAATTGAAGCATACCAAAGAGAGACTCTTTCTTCAAGTTCTCTTTCTTCAAATTAAGTTTTGAGCAAGTTCTCTTTCTTCTTCTACTAGGGCAAATTCCATGAAGTCGCTGAACATCTCTTGTTTCTCTTCAGCATCAAGATCATTAACAAGAGATTGAATATGAGGTGGAAGATTTGAAGGGCTGGCACCAATATTAAGGTTATTGGGCTCAGCAGAGACGAGGGCAAGGGGGTCAGTGACAGAATAAGCAGAAGAAATAGTAGAAGAAGAAGAACCAGCACTTCGTCGTGCATCAGCAGCAGCTCTTAAGTTTTGAGCAAGTGCTCTTTCTTCAAATTGAAGCATACCAAAAAGAGACTCTAAATCAAGAGTCTGAAGTTGCTTGGTGGTTCTTAAGATTTGTCTTAACCATTTCCATTTGATGGGAAGACTATCGATGAACTTGTGGCACACCTCAAAAGTATCATGGGTTATGCCAATATTCGTCATATCATTCAGCAACCCTTTGAATCGGGTATAAGTGTTGTTAAGACGTTCATCAGGTAAAGAAAAGAAGTTTTCATAAGCACGTTTAAGATCAATTCTTTTAGTAGCGATTGTATCAGCAGTACCTTCATACATGTTGCACAATCTATCCCAGACTTGTTTAGAAATGGGATATTTGATGACGAGCTTCATGATATCAGTGGGGAGAGTGGTGATAATCATGTTTTTGAGTCTAGCATCTAGATTTACTAGCCTCCTCTCATCATCGGTCCATTGTACTTCTGGTTTGACCATGTCAATCACAATCTCAGGAGCATCAGCAGTTGCTCCTAGTGTTCTTTGTACCAGAGTGGGCACGTATGGACCTTGGGTCAAGATGGTCATCAAGTATGGTTCTACACCCACTATGTGTAGTAACATTCTTTCCTTCCAAGATCCAAAGTCATCTAACTCAAATCTTGGAGGAATGGACACATAACCAAAGTCACGTGTATTAACTAAAGTGGGTACAACAGTCATACTTTTGTTTTAAGAAAAACAAGAAAGTTTTTGTAAAAAAAGAAAAAGAAAAGGAACAGAACAGAATTAAGAAGAATATAAGTAAGCAAACAGATCTTGTTTCAATAATTTAGAAACAGTGGCTCTGATACCACTTGACAGTCCACAATTTGGAATACTTATATTAAATTATCTAGACAAGAATATGAAGAATAATAAGTAAAGAACAAGAACAAGAGTAAAGTTCAAATATAAGAATCTATGCAAGTCTAATCATATGTATCATTGATTTAAACAGTGAATACATGGTCGATATTACAACTTGTCTTACAAGAAAATAAATGAACATACAATTGTTAAGTTTAGACTAACTAGAAACTTAAACAATTACAAGAGAGAAATATAAGTGACACACACTTGTGGTGACAAACACAAAGTGTTTATGGTGCGGCTGTGTTGCTTTATATAGGGGAGGAATTAGGGCAACACAACCTTACTTTGATAGTGATGGATGGTGGTTGTCGAGATCTCATTGGCTTGAAGTACTTGCGACAGACACCCTTTGTCTTCTTTACCAAACCGGGTATTAGAGAGAAACCCTTCTCTTTTGATCCAACTGTATCTTTGCTAAAGATGGTACAAGACAGTTGGAACCATCACCATGTGACTCTTGTCTTCTTCTAGTTCAAATTCTTACCGCCTTGACTTACAATTAGGAAAGGAACCACCCGCTGACTAAGAGTCACTGGACTCGCTGATGTCTTGCTGATAAAGAATCATCAGCGACCAAGTGTTGTCAGCGAATCCTTGACTCAACAAATGATTTTACACATTTTTATCATACATAAAAATGGGTGAAGATCCCATCAATTTATCGCAACTTGAAAGGTAAAGTTGAAAAGATCTTGGCTCTTGATTTAAATTCAAAGGTTAAAATTTAAAAATTATTGTTAAATCTTGATCTTTGGTTTTAATTTAAAGGTCGAGATCTTCCTAACTTTACCCCTCAAGTTAGTATTAATTTGCGAAAATTCTTACCCCATCAAAATATGTATAAGATTATTTTTGTGTATGGTAAAAATTGTATGCATCACATAGTTGATGCATATATTTTTAAAATGGTAAAATAATTATTTGACTAATATGATTGTCATTTTAATTTAATCAAAGGCAAAATTGAAATATAGTGATTTCATTGGCTGACTTTGATTCATGGATGCTATGTATATATATATATATTAGTGTCATGAATCATCTTATAAAACTTGTATAAATTTCAATACGGTTGAAAAGAAATCCGGAAATTGTTAAAATTTCGCGAGAGGTCACAGGTAGCATAGGTGAGTCAAGGATGGCTACGGATGGATAGTTGGCTTAAGCTGAGGGGAATGGGGCTGCTCACCCGGTGACCCGTGCGCTAATCGCCGGTGAGCGGCCGTGAACACCACTCCAGCCAGGCCGCTTTGCATTTGGGCGATCCATATGAGCCGGTGTCTCACTTTTCTTCCTCTCTCTCCTCATATATCTCTTTCTTTTATACTTTTTAATTTGATATTACCCCCAACCAATTAGCACAAGACACTTGCCAGAAACCCCCTTCACTTCACAAACAACACCACCCTCACCATTTTATTTTTTTTGGCTACTCCAAATGTCATATGTTATCACCCCATGCAAGTGGCCTAATTAAGACGAGGTCATACGACTCCTCTTGGCCTTGGTATCAAACTATCAATCATCGGATTTATTCTGTGAGTTAGTAATTTGCTTGATATGTATTGGTTTTTTAATCTATTCGCGGATCATATGTAAACATAGGACTTTTTTTTAACTTTTTTAGAACGGCAACATATAGGACTTTTAAATATAGGACCTTTAAAGTTGTGAAGACCGAAGACCAACTATAGAAAAAAGTGCTACCCATGAGTCAAAGTCATGAACAGAAAGTTTATTTTGACGTAACTCGGTTTGACTGGATCAAATGGGATATAATATAGTGAAAAAGATAGATCAATGTATTAGTAGAAAAGATTTTTTTTCTTATTAAATAATTTTGAGAAGTATCACTACTACAAATTTAGAGACCGGGAGACCGGTTATTCTCTAAAGAGATGGTCTCTATACTTATACAACCGGTCTTTATATTTACCGAAGTATAAAGACCGGTCGACTAAGTATAGAAATCAGTTGTTTACAAAAACACCGGTCTCAAAAGTATAGAACCAGATACATTATAAGCAACTGGTCTCTATGGTATTTTTTTTCTATATAGATCAGTAACATACCAACGATATTATTTTCTCTGTTAAAACTAAAAATTCTAAAATGCTTTTCTCAAACCTCTCTCTACAAATTCAACTCCCACCCACCACCTCCCCAACTCCGGCTGCCGGAATTTTAACGCTAGACCGGAAGCTGTCTTTGGTTTTCATCAATTTTTTTCCTCCCCACGTAGTCGATCTTGGTTTTTCTCGCTAGATCTAGAATTTTTCACTAGTTGTTGGAGTATTTTGCAAGATCTAAGATCTAGGATCTAAGAACTACTTTTTCCGGTCCATCACCACCACATTACCTGTGCGTATTAACAAAAGAGAGGTATGGATCTTTAATATCATAACTTGCCTTGAATATCGACTTTTAATATCATGAGTTTAATTGTATGTATAGGCTGTTAAATGATGAAGAAGAAAAGTGCAATGAACACAAAAAAGAGGTATCGATATTGCAGAATGTAGGTTACAAGAAAGTATAATGTTCACCCTTGACAAGGTATATTGGTTAACCTTTAATTTGCTACTGTAAGAATTTTTGTGATTTGAATAGTTAATTTATTAGACCTCTTTGCAGGTTTTTGGGCCTAAATTAAGAACAACAGGTTTTTGCAAAGATCAATCTATGACCAAGGCAATTTTTCCTGTTGTAAATGAAGTTCAAGACATCTAAGATATAGGATCTTATTTTTGTTTACATAGTATGAATTGATTTATATGTTTCTAAGTTGTATTGTTTGGATTTATTTTTGTTTACATAGTATGTAATGATTTGATTTTAACTGCTATTGTTTGGATTAATGAGATTGATTTAAAACTGAAATAATTCGGGTAGCTGTGAATTTGTTTAGATGAAGATCGGTTGCAATATTAATTATTATTTTTTTATATAAAATAATAGAATAGAGACCGGGTTATATATACACAACAGATCTCTATAAAGGGTAAACAACCGGTCTTTATTATGTATTTTTGTAGTAGTGTATTAACATAAATGTCTTTCTTGAATTTTTTAATATATAAACTTTTTAGTTTTCATTTTACTCTACAACTATCCAAAAATACAATATACGATCGAAATGCTAATATGAATATCATAAAGACACGTTTTCTCTTTATCTTTGCCTACATCATTGTTCAATCTAAGATACCCAAATAGCTAAACTTTATTATTATTACTATTTTTATTTATGTAAATTCTCTACTTCTATTTAACTTTTTCTTCCTCGAACATGTTTTTTGACAAATAACTTCCAATTTTCTCGGAATAACCAATAAACTTCAATTCCAAGTTTATATCCCCCTTTAACGAAAGCCTATTAGTGAACTAAACAAATAAAATGAAGAAAGGCTAACTAATTTCTATTTGTTATTATTATAATTAAATTCTTACGACTTACGAGTCGACTGACCATAAGTGCATGGGGTGCAAGAGAGTCGGATCCACTCTTCTCAGAGGCCCACAATTTATTAAAGTTTCTTGTATAGAAGTCTGATAAAATTTAGGGTAAATTACATTTTTCGTCTCTGAAGTTGGCAGCTTTTGCACTTTTCGTCCATAACGTTTTTTTATTACAATTTTAACCTTAAAGTTGACAGATTTTTGCAATCGACGTCCTTTGGCCACACGGCGTTAAAAAAATGGCCGTTAACGTCACGTGAGGGCATTAATGTATTTTCACCTATACACTTGAGGGACTGAAAGTGCAAAACACACATGTTCAGGAACGAAAAATGAAATTTACTTTATATAATGCCATCATCTTCATCTTCATCTTCTCTAAAAACATACAAACACCACCAGAAAATTCCACACCCTTCTTCAACCATCCCACCTTCACTTCCATACAATCACACTCATACACATACATGTATCATATGATCAACCACCCAAATAAAAAATATCAACAGATAAAAGTACGGATATTTGTGCCACTTTTTAATTTCGGTGTTAGTTGCAATAAAAGTGGATGCAAAAAAAATAAAAATAAAAATAAAACTTGAAAATGGAAATGCCGATTACACTCACAATACTCCGAATTAGAACTTGAAAATAGCACCAATCGACTTAACTCTTTTTCCCGCAAAATCCTAGCCAACAGCTTTCGGATTCGAAGATCGCCGGAAAAATTAAAAACGAGATATCTTTGTTTAGAACCTGAAACTTGTTGCAAAATGATCAGCTAACAATCACGCACAAGCCCTGGCTATTAATTGACTTCATCAGAACACTTCCGGAAAAACGACTTTCGCCGGAAATAGTAACCGTCAACAAAAGTTCACAAAACAGAAAACTGAAGGTATCGATTTGTTTAGAATTTCCTCGCGAACAAATCCTTGTGATTTTCAGGTCGAAACGATGAACACTAATCGAGTGATTGAAGAGAGAAGTTCTAGATCAAAAGTTGTTCTTTTTTTTTTTAATTAATGAAAATGGGATACACTCTGATTGAATGTGAATTGATTGGCTATCACCAATTTTGGCCAGATATAAATCTAGAAGTTTAAGAATATATAGAGAGATAGATGTTGGGATTTTTGTGTATATGGGATTTTATCATTTAAGATTTGTATGTAATGGTTGAATATATAGACATATATATGTATAAATGGGAATTTATGATCTGGGAAGGGAATGAATATGTGTTTATGAAGATGATAAATGTAGATACAGAATCGTAGAGAATGGGAAAAGACATGATTTCAATTTTCGAGTTTAGATCTGTTTGTGTCAAAATGGTTGGGTAAAAAAGTGTTATAGGTTGGGAAAAGACATGATTTCAATTTTCGTCCCTGAACATGTCGCATTTTTCACTTTCAGTCCCTCGAGTTTAAATGGGAAAAGACATTAATGCACTCACGTGTTTTGCACGTGTGGACGTTAACGGCCATTTTTTAACGTCGTGTGGCCAAAGGACGTCCATTGCAAAAATCTGCCAACTTTAAGGTTAAAATTGTAATAAAAAACGTTAGGGACGAAAAGTGCAAAAGCTGCCAACTTCAGGGACGAAAAGTGTAATTTACCCTAAAATTTATATAGTAGCTTCTTTACTCCTGGCCTTTTCACATGGTTTTTGTAAACCAGGCACTTAAATAAAAGCCCTTGTCTTGTACCTGATATCCCTCTGATGATCTACTGTAAAACATTACAATTCGTTCATATCATATAGTACACAATTAATCTAAAACTCCTTGCTCTTACGAATCGAGTCGATTTACATCAAAGATGAGTCGACTTGCTGGGTGACTTTTTTTTCAGGGTCATCTCTAACAATTTATAGACGTAGGACGAGCCAGAAAAAAGGCCCCTAAGTTAGACGCAACGAATTTATATTATATAAACTATTTTTATAAAATGACAAAAAATACTATATTAATAAACATAACAAAAGTTATTCTTCAAATTATATTACATGTTAAAAAAATCAAAAAATAAGATTAAAGAAAAAATTTACCCACATACCATTACTTTATAGTTTTAGGAGGATTATTAAGATAATCTTCAAAAATATATATCATTTTACAAATTATAATTTAACAAAAATACAAAAAATATAAGTTGGATACACTTATACACTGTACACATCAAATTAAAAGATGTAATAGTATTTTATATTGTTACTTTATTGAAGAGTAGTCTAGGTCTACAAGGACATTAGAGTAGCTTGCGGCTACATTCTAAGATTGAAAAATATAACTTTTTATATTCGTAAAAGATGTGTAAGTGGGTTCTTTTATGTAAGTTAATTATATGGTTTAATTTTGGTTAATTGTTAGGATTTATAATGACTAAGTTGATTACGTATATATATTTTATATATATAATATATAGGTTAGTTATTGTAAAATAACTATTAATGTAAATATGGACCATTAGATGTTAATCCATCACATTAATTAAAATAATTAATTATTTCATCTTATTTAATTAACTAATATTAAAATGAGGGGTATAGTTGACATTTTATTTTCAGGATTTTTTCTCTTTCCCGATTTCTAATAAAAAACCAATTTTAAATTTTTGATGCCCGAGTTAATCACCAACCTAAACATTGCTGCACAATTTTCAAAAAAATAAACATTGCTGCACAAGGTGATTTTATTTTGGTAAATTATCAAGAAACTTGATCCATAAATTCCTTTTTATATTTCTGATGCACGAGTTAATTAAAATGTAAACATAGCTGCACAATTTTATTTTGATGAATTATTAAACAATCTTGATCCACAACATTTATTTTTTGTTCAACAATTTTGTTTAACAGTCTTCTTTGATATAAAACTGATGCATGCAAATGCATTGAACATAAAATTAGATGCACAACAATCATTTCTAACTATCGAGTATCACTCTTGATGCACAACAATCGTCACTAACACTCTTGATGCACAACAATCGTTTCTAACTATCTACTAAGATACTCTTGATGCACAACAAAATTATATGATTTAACCAATGAACTCTTAACATAAAATTGATAACAACAAAAAAGAAAAATAATTCCACCAACGCAAAACTATAGATGTTGATGCACGATATCATTCAAGAATTTAAAATTTACAACCATTTTAAATTTATAAATTGCAAATACCGCATGAGATATCCAAAAGCTCCAGTAACAAATATCAAGTAGTACAAATGGGAAAAAATAAATAAATTCAATAAGAACAAACACAAAAAACCCTTCACCGTTATCGATTGATATTAATTACTACTGTATAACAAAAAAGCTTCACAAAAATATAAAGATAAGATAGATGTTGCATCCCTTAACACCAATTGATTTCTTTAACCAAACCTATCATAGATTTCAAATCTTCCATAATCGGATCAGATCTATGAGTTGGAAACACCAAATTTATACATAGATTATTAGTTTTCATATCTAAGAGGAGAAAGAAAGAATGTGGTGTGCAGTGATTCGGTGGTGGTTCACCGACGGGGGAATGCTTTCACGGTGGTGGGGCAAGGCGGTGATTCGGATGTCTGCAATCATCTTCTTCATATTTATTTAATAATAATAATAACAATAATAAAAGTTTATTACCTCTGACAAGGAAAATGGAAAGAAGAATTTGTATACGAAAGGGATGGGATGATTTTGAAAAGTTTGTGATGGGATAAAGGAGTTGATGAATTTTTTTGTTGTTGTTGAGAAAAAGGAGGATCGATTTATGATAAAAATCAGAAAGGGCCTCAAATGAAAATACCATATTACCCTTATTGTCATAATTTTTATTATTATTTAATAAAAAAAATGAAGGGACACATGTCAATCTAACAATGTGTCTTACTTGTTTTATGTTAATAGTAAATTTTATTTTACCCTTAACCTATATATATATATATATAAAACATATTATATATAACTAGATTAAACCCGCACGTTGTGCGGGACTGACTGAGAACATAAATAAAAAATACAATAACTGATAGTTACATTATTATTCATAATTTATGATAATATAAAAAACTGTTAGATTACGATTGATGCAAACAATAAAATTATAGTTTATGAATATATGATATATGTCAAATATGTTAAAGCATGACTAATGAAACATAAATATTTATAAATCATAAAATTCTTTTTTATGATATATATTAAATATAATATAATAAATACTTTAAAAATTAAACATGATATAATAAACAATCTCATTTGAAAAAAAAATAATTATCATTAAATTAATAAAAAAATAGTATAATGTATATAAACATCTTTGTACTCATATAGAAAATAGAAAAATAAATATTATAGGATTATGATTGATGATTAGGATTAGAATTGATAATTAAGATCATACATGGCAACATAAATATAACAATTTAAATGAAAAAAATGACAACTCATTAAAAATCCATTGTGGCAAAAAACTAAAAATACCACCTAGGAAAAAACATATCATCTCTTAGTTATATATAGAGATTCAAATATTCGATTATTCATGCATATATACCATTCAATTTATATATGTTTTAAAATCATTAAGAGATATATATGTTTTAAAACAATTAATTAAAATAATAATAAAACAAAATTTTAGCCATTTATACATATGCACCATATTGCAGCCGACTTGTTATCATGTATTGTTTCATTTTTTACGTTTTAATTTTTTTATTATTAATTAATGATGATTAGGATAAATGATTAGAAATAATTTAAATGACATGGAATGCTTAAAATTAGGAAATTAATGGAAAAATGACACATCATAAAAAATCCTACATGGCATTCTCTCATAATTGCCAACTAAGCAAAAAATTATCCTCTCTTAGTTATATAAGAGACTATATTTTAAGCCTGTGTTAAATACACGGGTTTTATAACATTATTCATATAAGAATTAGTATATGGAATAAAAAATAATACTTTGTACGTTAAAATGTAAAAATATACTTAAATTTTTTTGAGATATTCAAATGTAAATACTGAATGCTAAATCATATCAAGGCTGGATGGTGGAGCATGGTTTCTTTTATACAAACTCTTTCAGAGAAGCAATATTTTAACTTTGATTACACAATTGACCGAGTTCTCATTGATGTCTTGCAAAAAATATTTTTATTTTTGTTTGCCATGGTTCTTAAGTACAATAAAATTAGCACTTGGTTCGTGGGTTTTCAATGATTTCATATGTTGTGATCTTATTTGTAGGTTTCAGTTTATATATGAAGAATCAGTATCCTAAATATAGTTTGATTCCAATTTCTAATAATAACAATGATTATCCTAATTATAGTCTGATTACAATTACTAATAACAATAATATTAAATTAATAATTATTTTTAAATTGGATTAAAGTGTAAATTGGTGATGGAAAACCAAAAAGTATAAATTAATTTAGACATGTGTTGATTTATTAATTTTAAGAAATTGAGGTCTGTGATTGGTCAATTGAGGTTAGGTCAATTTCCTTTTAGTATATATAAGGATAACAAAATATATATGTGATGGTGGTGGCAACAGCAGGTGGCGGTGGCGACTGGTGTCTGCAACAAGTGGTGGCAGCAGCGGTGATTACGGTAGCGGTGTGGTTAGTATTTAAAAATAATTGATGTAAAAGGCATGTAGTCTATTTATTATAAAGATTAAGCGATGCATGATGTAAGTAATTTTATTAAGGGTATTATGGGTAGCTAATCAACCTGGGTTTGGACTAGTTAAAATTTTAAAACCAAAAATATATTAAATAAATGTATGTAATGTTTGTTATTCGTATATTATAACTTGATGTGAAGACAGTGAATGAACTAACACAAGAAAATTATAAATTAAGTGTAAATTGGTGATGGAAAACCAAAAAATATAAATTAATTTAGACATGTGTTGATTTATTAATTTTAAGAAATTGAGGTCTGTGATTGGTCAATTGAGGTTAGGTCAATTTCCTTTTAGTATATATAAGGATAACAAAATATATATGTGATGGTGGTGGCAACAGCAGGTGGCGGTGGCGACTGGTGTCTGCAACAAGTGGTGGCAGCAGCGGTGATTACGGTAGCGGTGTGGTTAGTATTTAAAAATAATTGATGTAAAAGGCATGTAGTCTATTTATTATAAAGATTAAGCGATGCATGATGTAAGTAATTTTATTAAGGGTATTATGGGTAGCTAATCAACCTGGGTTTGGACTAGTTAAAATTTTAAAACCAAAAATATATTAAATAAATGTATGTAATGTTTGTTATTCGTATATTATAACTTGATGTGAAGACGGTGAATGAACTAACACAAGAAAATTATAAATTAAGTGTAAATTGGTGATGGAAAACCAAAAAGTATAAATTAATTAGGTTTATGTACTTTTATTGAATTTATATTTTCTAAATAAAAATATAATAAAATAAAAATAAGCATCAACAAAAATAAAAGAAATAAATATAAATTTAGTGTAGTTATTTTAAGGGTTAAGAGATGTATATTAAATAATTTATTAAGAATTAGTAGAGACTAGCTTGGTAGATAAGCTGGAAAATATTTTGGGGGTATATTTAAAAGATCTAGGGTGCGTTGAGAAAGAAAGTTAAAACCTAATTTAAGTATTTTAAAGCCGGAAAAATTAAAATGGGGGAGAGTGTGGTTTGTTTTATATAGTAGTAAAGATATAAGTGGTTCAGAATTTCCACACTAATAGTTAAATTTTTTTCCCAGAATTTTAATAAAAGAATACAATTCTTTTTCTAAAATAAAAGTTTTAAAACATTCTAACAAAACAACAATTCTTTGTTTCAAAAGAAATATACAAGAGTATATAATTTTCCACAATTATGGTTTGAATCTTTCTTACTAAATTCCACAAAATGCATGTGTTGGTCTCAAATTTGACTTTCAGCGACGACAAAATTAGTAGAAAATTCATAGGAAAACAGCATCACCGAGAAATTTCCGACGAAAAATGTTCGTCGGAAAAACCAACCTCGGAAACAATTACCGACCAAAATTTCCGACGAATATTTTATATTCCGACGGTTTATTTCGTAGGAAATCCCTCACTATATACATTTAAAAATAACTAAAAAACTGGTGAAAGGTGGCTATTTAGCGACGTCTTTCCTACGAAATTGATGTCGGTAATTCGTTGGAAATATATTTGACGTTTCCGACGAATTTCTATCAAAAAAATTTATGTCGGAAAATCGTCGGTGATGTATTCTAACTTCCGACGAAATTAATTAGGTTTATGTACTTTTATTGAATTTATATTTTCTAAATAAAAATATAATAAAATAAAAATAAGCATCAACAAAAATAAAAGAAATAAATATAAATTTCAATCAATTATAAACATAATACTGGTAAAAACAAATTTATACCAATTCCAATTAATATTAATTATGAATATAACAAATATAAAATAAATAAAGTATAATAAATTTACAACAAAATTACAATCTAAATCTCATTCCAAACATCACGTTTAATCTATATACACCGCAATCTTTTTCATTATTTGATCCATTGTTCCAGATCTATGAATTGAAACAAAGAACATGAATCAAATAGCTATTAAAAATCAGAAATCGTAGAATGTATAGCGCAGACATTTCTTAACCGTAAACCACAACCATTTTCTTCATTGTCTTCCTTGCATGTTGTCACTCATCACGAAATGTGATGTTTGATGAAGCTTCTTCGTGATGCTCTTTCAGCAATGAAGTTTTCTCATAGTATGATGTTTTCAAAGAGGTATTAGAAATTTGGGTTAAGTTTTAAATGATGAAAAGATGTTTTTTTTGAAATGAATAATGAAAAGATGTTGAATATCTTCAACAGTCTGTAATGGTGGATGGTTGTTGAGTTCTAAATAAAAGATAAGGTAAAGGGTAGTGGCCAGTGGGTGGTTTATCAATTTTGAGAAATAGTGTTTTGGTATTGTGTTTCTTTAGAATGCATATGAACCGTTGGATCAAGTTTTGGGTATTGTGTTACACGCATGATCATGATCCGCATGAGGGGCTGATAGAAGATTTTAATTGGTTGAATCATGTCACGTTTTGTACTCAGTATTTACTTTTTCAATAGTAATCTCAACTTTCCCATGCCAATTTATTTTGTTTTTTCCAAATGATTTAGTTTTTTTTTTTAATGGTAACTTATTGTTCATAGATAATGTCAAAACATACTATCTGAATTTCAAGTATAGATCGAAGGCATCTAATATTCTAACTTATCTTGACAATTACTTAATGGTATTAATTAGTGATATTATTTATATATATTATTTATATTTAGATATATATAATATCACTACCTCCTTTCATATCAATTACTTTTTACCTTAATAATAACGACACCACTACCGACGACACCATCGCCACCGTCGATACCCTTGACCGCCACCGTCAACAACACACGGTCACATCGTGCAATCATATAAGTAATATTTGATAAATAATATAACATTTTTATATTTATTTATTTTTTTTTTTTGAATGGCATTCTATCTCCTACTCCTAAATTACACGTATGCCTGGAAACCAGGACTCTCGAAAAACCCTTATTAATCCACCCCCACAAATGTGGGAAGTGAGACTCGAACCCAGATGGATCCTCCCAAGGTCAAAGACCTTACCAATGGGTATACCATATGCTGGCTATAGGTCTATATCCATTTCCATGATGCCAAATTATATTGTTATATAAAATATCTCAATTTCAAAATTTTATTGGTACTTATTTTTATTGATGATATGAAAATAAGCATCAATAAATATTATATTGTCATAATGGTAGGTTAATTATTTTTAAGTATATACATAAATAAAGATAAAGATATATATTGGTATAATAACACCATGAATACGTACACACATATGATTGTGTATTTTACTATTTTTATATTATTTTTTTACCAGATTGGGTATTTTACTATTTTAATAACTAGTTACCGTAAATTAATGTATTTACCTAAAACTATGTGAGATACCTTGGATTTAAATAATTTTTATAATTTTTTAGGAAATTCGTAGGAAACTGTCTATGTTTCCGACGAATTTCTAAGCACTTTATAGAATATATAGAATATATTGGTCGAAAATTCGTAGGAAATAATATCTATTTCCGACGATTTTCTAAGGACATGCTTTTATTTTTTGCGAAATATAATTTTTCGTCGGAAATTCATAGGAAATAATTATATTTTCCCACGAATTTCCAACGAAATATATAAAAAAATCAAATTTTCTTGTTTTAAACGCTTTTACATACATAAATGGAACCATGCATACATATATCATCACAATAATGATTAAATATATATAAACACCACTATACATATAAAAATAGTTACATTTATATACATTAAGTTTATCTACACATATACATTGAACTATAACAATCATACAAACCTATATATAACATTCATGAATACATTAATAATCACATATATCTCTCTATCTATATAATATATAATAATAATAATAATAATTTTAACATTTGCCCATATTCATATAATGGACATAAAAATATTGTAAAAATTACATACGTATGACATACACCTAATCAACGTACGTGTATAATAACACCAATACGTACACACATATATTACTATTTTAATAACTAGTAAAGCATATAGTAATATATTTGCTTAAAACTATTTGAGATACCTTAAATTTAAATAATTTTTATAATTTTTGTAGGAAATTCGTAGGAAACTGTCTATGTTTCCGACGAATTACCTAGGAATAATCTTATTTTTTATAAACATAAATTTTTCATCGGAAATTCGTTGGAAATATTTATATTTTCCTACGAATTTCCAATAAAAATTATAAAACATACTAGATTTTAATTGTTCAAAAAAAAAAATTCTTCGAAAATTCGTTAACACATTAATTTCGGTTTCGACGTATTTCCGACGAATATTCTTTTTTTTATTTTTTTTACTTTTGGAAAATACATATATTTCGTCGTAAATTCCTTACAAAGTTAATTTTTTCCTACAGATTTCCGAGAAAATGTTTTATTTAAAATTAATTTATATTTAAACTAAACGTTTCTAAGGTATATCCGACGAAATATATTTTTGACATTAATTCCTCGGTATTTTGTCGCTAATGTGTGTATTTTAGTGTCGAAATACCGACGAAAATTTGTTTGTGGTAAATTCGTAGGAAATTTGTCACAAATGAGATAGTTTTTTATTCATGATTTGTTTGTTTGAAATTCGTCGGTAAATCCTCGGAAAATTTCCGACCAAAAAAATTCGTCGGAAATTTCGTCGGTGATACCCAGTTTTCTAGTAGTGTTAAAATGTTACGATTGTTATTCAATTTGCCCACAAGTGGGTAATTTTTTTTCCCTGTCATCGTTTATTTCGTTCTTATTAAATTCCACAAGATCATTTGTTAATTTGTTTCGTTCTTATTAAATTCCACAAGATTATTCCTCTTTTTTTGTTTGCTCAAGTACGTTATGATCAGTTTCATTTTTCTCCAAGTAATTAAATGTAATCTACACGCATATATCTAGTTGTAATTGGAGTATCCACATGCATAACGAGGAAGACTTATTATGAGTCAACCTAACTAACAAGATTTTCCACAATACAAACTACTATAAATAGGCCTAGCTAGACATACCAAACATATAACGAACACAACAAATAAATCACTAATGGCATCTATAGGTACTCTTTTGCCCTTCATATATGTATTTTTCTTTCTTTTCTCTCCAAGCTGGGGAAAAGTACTTGATAATAACCCAATCAAACACCTTCAAGGTTGTCACAAGGGTGACAAAGTGCAAGGCCTCCATAAACTCAAACTATACCTTGCCAAATATGGTTACCTAAATTACCAACATAGCCCTGACCATACCAATGCCGACGAATTTGATGAAGAGCTTGACGCCGCACTCAAAAGTTACCAAAACTTTTACCATCTCAATGCTACTGGGGTGCTAGATGAAAACACCGTTTCACAAATGCTTGTACCGCGTTGTGGACATCCCGATAAGATAATTCATCAACACGGGACAAATACGTTGCATACGGTGTCCCATTATGCATTTTTCCCAAACAAAAATAAATGGCCCCCAAGTAAATCACATCTCACCTATGCATTCGACTCCAACTATCCAAATAATTATATACCACCTGTTGTTCGTGCCTTCAATACATGGACTACTTCTTCTAACTACTTCACATTTTCTAGAGTCAGTAATATTCAAGGTGCAGATCTAAAGATTGCATTCGTAAGACCACAACATGGAGATGCCGACTTTGAACTGAAGGATTTGGCGCATGCAAATGCGCCACCCGGTGGAATGTTTCATTACAATTCAGCTGTTAGTTGGTCAGTTGGACCAGGTCCAGACCCAAGTAGTTTTGATTTAGAGACCGTGGCGCTTCATGAAATAGGACATCTACTTGGGTTAGGTCACAGTCAATATCGAGACGCGGTAATGTTTGCTTCCATCGATGCAGGAATTGTCAAAGGTTTGAACATTGATGATATCCAAGGAATCAAAGTTCTGTATGGACTTAATTAGTCTAGTGATCGATGATTCCAGTCCAAGTCCAGAAGACAATGTCAAAAAGCCATGCATCTTAATAAATTGTTACACGCATATTTTCTTTAATTTTACCAAAGTCTTTGTTTGTACTTTTATGTTTTGTTGTATTTAAGTGAATTAAGTATTTGAATAAAACGAAAACACGGAAAATTGCCCCAAATGCTTGTCTCTTCTGTTATCTAGGAGACTAATTAACCCCGCTCTAAGCTGGTTTATCAAATTACTCGATCTTGATTAAAACCAATAATATTAATTAAAACCAATCTTCGAAGCAGGAAATTACTCGATCGAATAAAAGACATAAATACATAATCGCATTGTTTCTGGTTCCAAAAGTATATTGGTCTTAATAATATATGTATATATCTATTGAAGAGATAATTAATATACGAACAAGGAAGATTTAAAAGTAGATCGTAATTGGTTGTTTGCTTCAATATCTAGCTAATTCGACCAAGATCCTCCATCAAACTTATTGGGTTTTATGCTTCAATTGTAAAGTTTAATATCCTACTATCAAGTCATATATCATCAAGACATCGCCATTTAGAAAAAAATAATTATAATTTAAATTCATGATCAAGACATGTTAATTAAGAATACATATATCATACGACATATGAGTATAATATAATATATATAGTATTAAGAATGAAAACAAATCAAAGTTATAAGTACATTACACAACAAGCTTGCCAACAATTAATGGTAGCAAAAATAAGATACTGATCTGATGATTCTTGAAATCGGTAACAATGTGTTGAGAAACAAGATCAATTATTAGCTTATTTTATGGTTTACAACTTATTTTATGGTAATTTGCTTATTTCTGGGTTAAGGTGTTTTGTAGGTAAAAGTACAAGGGTGTTAAGTGTAAAGACTGGAAGGTTTCAACGTTTGGACTGAAGTTGTCAAGAAGTAAAAGATCAAGGGTAAAGAGAAGAAATACGTTTGGGTATTTAAGGCAGAAGATGTTCATTATTTAGGGTTAACACACATATACCTAATTTTAGATCTATGTTATTCTCTCTGGGCGATTAGGGTTCGATGAGGGTTTCTTTATGTTTTGATCTTATGATTATTCTGATCATCTGATCATCTATTTGATATTCTGTATTTGATATCTAAACTCATTGTTTAGATATTCAGTTTTCTTCTTTAATTTGTAATCGAACATTGATAATAATAAAGTTACAGCCGACTGTTTCGTTCATCAATTTTCTTTTATGGTATCAGAGCCATTCATCATTAATTGATGATATTTTAGATCGATTCTTCTATTCTGTTTTTCTGGTCTCGGGCGTATTCCATTGTGGAACCCTAGATCTGAATTTTTGGGGTTTTGTTGTTCGATTAAATTAGGGTTTCGTGGTTAAATCCTAATTGTTGTTCTTCCGCTGCTTCATATCCATAATCACGATTCTATTTGTGATTTCAGATCCTGATTTCTTCTTTTGACTAAGTGAATCAAAAGAAGGGTTAGGGTTCCTCATCCTTCTGCCGATTGCGCTGTATTGTGTTCTCTATCCCTTCTCTTATATTACTTGTTTTTTGATTCTACTTATACTTTCTTCTCAATCTAATTTTTTATATATATATCTATACATATTTCTTCTACTTATTCACACAAAATCATTTGAGTTAATACTTGACCTGCCATCATCTGAGTGGTTAGGAATCCTGTCACTGGCTCTTTTGAGTGATTAAGTATTATTTTCTACAAAAGTTTTTTTGAGAAAAAGGTATTTGTGGTTTCATTAGTGTATTATTTGTTTTTTGTGTTCTGCTTGTGGAGTATCTGGTTGTGTGCTTATCTTATAGGTGTTTTTCTGATATTTGTTTAAATACTTGTTCTTATTTGTGTTTATATTTTGTTTCTATAATGGTGAATACTCCACCTGGTTCTGTTCATGGTAATACTCCACCTCCTTCTGTGCATAATGATTCTGATCATGAAGATGATTTTGATGCTAATACTAGGATTAGTAAACTTGATTTTAGTGATCCTTTGTATCTTCATGCTAGTGATACTGTGAGCACACCTCTAATTGCTTTTAAGCTGCTTGGTACTGATAACTATAAAGTTTGGGCTTCTGCTATGGAATTGGCTTTACATACTAAAAACAAAATTGGATTTATAACTGGTACTTGTGTTAAATCTGTTGATAATCCTGTACTTGCAAATCAGTGGGATAGATGTAATGCAGTTGTTCTTAATTGGATTTTAAATTGTGTGTCTCAAGAATTATACTTAGGACAAATATTTAGTAAGAATGCTGCAAATGTTTGGCAAGAATTAAAGGAAACTTATGACAAAGTTGATGGTTCTGTTGTGTTCAATTTGCATCATAAGATTAATTCTCTATCTCAAAATGGTTCTTCTTTATCTGAATATTATCATAAACTGTGTTCTTTGTGGAAACAATTTGATGTGCTTGTTAAACTGCCTGCTTGTTCTTGTGATGCTGCTAGAGATGTTCAGAAACATAATGATTTGATAAAGTTAATGCAATTTTTAATGGGACTTGATGATGTTTATACTCCTACTAGAAGTCAAATTCTTACTACTGATCCTTCTTTCTGTGGGGGGGGTAGGGGTTTGGTTGAGGGGTTGTTTTTTGGGGAAAGGGCGGTGTTAGTTTTTGACAAACAAATTTTTTGTTTTTTTGTTTTTTTTTTTTTGTTTTTTTTTTTTTTGGGAGGAGGGGGGAGAGAGGGAAAGCCCCCCCCCACCCCCCCCCCCCCCCCCCCCCCCCCCCCCCCCCCCCCCCCCACCCCCCCCCCCCCACCCCCCCCCCCCCCCCCCCCCCCCCCCCACCCCCCCCCCCCCCCCCCCCACCCCCCCCCCCCCCCCACCCCCCCCCCCCCCCCCCCACCCCCCCCCCCCCCCCCCCCCCCCCCCACCCCCCCCCCCCCCACCCCCCCCCCCCCCCCCCCACCCCCCCCCCCCCCCCCCCCCCCCCCCCCCCCCCCCACCCCCCCCCCCCCCCCCCCCCCCCCCACCCCCCCCCCCCCCCCCCCCCCCCCCCCCCCCCCCCCCCCCCCCACCCCCCCCCCCCCCCCCCCCCCCCCCCCCCCCCCCCCCCTCTTCCTTCTGTGAAGACTGCTTTTTCCTTAATTTCCAGAGAGGAGTCTCACAGAGGGGGGATTTCTGGAGGATCAAAACCTTCTTCTTCTGTTTTTGCTGCAAAAAGTTTTCAAAACAAGTCTTCAAACAATTTTAAGGCAAATTTTGACTCAAAAAAGACTTATGATAATAATTTTGAAGCAAGAAAAACTTTTGATCAAAATCAAAGAACTTACAGGTCTCCTAATCCTAACTTCAAGTGCACTCATTGTAATAAAATTGGACATACTATTGAAAGGTGTTTTCAACTTGCAAATCAAAGGAATAATAATAACAGGTTTAATAGTCATAATTCTGTGGTTGATAAGTCTAATATTGCTAGTTCTTCTAATGTGCATCATTCTGCAAACTCTTCTAATATGCATAATTCTGGTGCTAATGGTTTTACTTTGACTCATGATCAAATGAGTAAATTACTTGTTCTTCTTGGTGATAAGAAAGATGAGTCTTCTTTGTCTGCAAACCTTGCCAATATGGCAGGTATTTCTTGTAGTACTTTTGCTCATATTATGTCTAATAATGCTTTACTTAAGCTAATTTATGATTGGATTATGGATTCAGGGGCTAATCAACATCTTACTCTTTCTGAAAAAGGTTTAACTGATTTAGTAGATGTTTCAGATTTGAATTTATTAATTGGACATCCAAATGGTACAAATGCTAAGGTTCAAAAAATTGGTAATCTTAGACTTAATGCTAATCTGGTTTTGTTTGATGTTATGGTTGTACCTGAATACAGTGTGAATCTTATGTCTATTCATAAATTGGCTAGAGATAATAAAGTTTGTGTCTCTTTTAATGAGAATAACTGTTTGATTCAGGATTTTCCTCTAAATCAGAAAGTCCTGGGGACTGGTAGTCAGAAGAATGGATTATATTTTTTTGATGAAACTGCTAATTGCTCTTCCTCTGTATGCAATGCTGTTAATGTTCCTTGTGAGTCAAATAATCTTTGGCATGCTAGATTAGGTCATCCTTCTGATCAAGTTTTAAAAGTTTTAAAACAAAAACTCAAAATTGATAGTCATTCTAATTTACCTTGTGATATTTGTCATAAAGCAAAGCAAGTTAGAGAACCTTTTCCTCTTAGTGAACATAAAACTGAAAGACTTGGTGATTTGATTCACATTGATGTATGGGGTCCTTATAAAGTAACAAGTAAAGAAGGTTTTAAGTATTTCTTAACAATTGTTGATGATTTTACTAGGGCTGTTTGGACTTTTTTGATGAAAACTAAAGATGAGACTTATGATCAAATATTTCTTTTTTATAATTTGATCAAAAATCAGTTTGGAACTAGTATAAAAACTGTTAGAAGTGATAATGGTAAGGAGTTTGTTAATCATAGAGTTACTTCTTTGTTCACTAAAGAGGGTATTGTTCATCAAACTACTATTGCTTACACCCCACAACAAAATGGGGTGGCTGAAAGAAAGCATAGACATCTTCTTAATGTGGCTAGAGCTTTATTGTTTCAGGGTGGATTACCTTTGTACTTGTGGAGTGAATGTGTGTTAACTGCTACTTACTTGATAAATAGAACTCCTTCCTCTGTTTTAAATGGTGTCACACCTTATGAAAAAATTTATGGTTTTGAACCATCTTTAAAACATTTGAAAGTGTTTGGTTGTCTTTGTTTTGCTACTGTTCTTAATAATTTTGATAAATTTAGTTCTAGAGCAGAAAAATGTGTCTTGGTTGGTTTTTCTAATTCAAAAAAAGGATATAAACTTTATAGTCTTGAAAAAAGAAGTTTTCTATATTCCAGAGATGTTAAATTCTATGAAAACATATTTCCTTTTACAATGACTTCAAAGAATGTTTTAGAAAATACTAATTATGATTCTGTTAGTCAACTTAATTTTTTTGACACCATTTATGAAAAGTCCAATGATGAAGAGGAAGAGGATGATACTGTGATTGAAGGTAGAACTACTCATTGTCATAAAAGTCCACCTAGAGGTACCAGAAATGATGGTGAACCATCATGCAGCTTTGGCAGCCCTTCTAGGGTTACTAGCAATGATGGTGAACATAATTCTGGATGCTCTTCTGAGACTACTAACATTGAGGGTTCAGCAACTATCTCAGAAAATTTAAATGATCAAGAACATATTTCTGAGGACAGTTTTCATGAAACTGAAATTTTGAATGAGAATATCAATTTAAAAAGGTCAGATAGAAGTTCTGTTCTTCCTAAAAGATTGGAAGATTTTGTTTTAGATGCCAAAATTAAATATCCTTTAAAGAAGGTTGTTAATTATTCTAAGCTTACTCCTAGCATGTTCTGTTTCACAACAAATTTAAATAAATCCATTGAACCAAAAACTTATAATGAGGCTGCTTGTGATAATAATTGGGTTATAGCTATGAATGATGAGATGAATGCTTTAAATGAAAATAACACTTGGATTATTACTGAATTGCCTAAAGGAAGACAACCTATAGGTTGTAAATGGATTTATAAAATCAAATACAAGTCAAATGGTGAAATAGATAGGTATAAGGCTAGGTTAGTGGCCAAGGGTTATGATCAAAAGGAAGGTATTGATTTTGAAGAAACTTTTTCTCCAGTGGTAAAAATGGTTACTATTAGGAGCTTAATCTCTGTTGCTATATCTAGTGGTTGGTCATTATATCAACTTGATGTGAATAATGCTTTTCTATATGGAGATTTGGTTGAGAATGTGTATATGGATCTTCCTCCTGGTTACTTTAATAAAGATGATAAAAGAGTATGCAAGTTGACTAAATCTTTGTATGGTCTGAAACAAGCACCTAGACAGTGGAATACTAAGTTGACTAATGCACTTATTGAATGTGGATTTACTCAAAGTAAATCAGATTATTCCTTATTTGTTAAAGGTCACAATGAAAATTTTGTGGCATTACTTGTTTATGTGGATGATATTGTGCTTACTGGTTCTAATGAAAAGGAAGTAAGCAAAGTTAAACAGTTTTTGAGTTCAAAGTTCAAAATTAAAGATTTGGGAAATTAAGATATTTTTTGGGTATTGAAGTAATTGATACTGATCAAGGTGTTTGCTTGTCACAAAGAAAGTATTGTTTGGATCTTTTAAATGATTTTGGTCTCTTAGGGTGTAAACCTGTTGCTACACCTTTGGAGATGAATTTAACTATGAAAACTGATGCTTCTAAGTCAAAACCTCTTTCTAATATTTCTGTTTATCAAAAGCTTATAGGTAAGCTTATTTATCTTACATTAACTAGGCCTGATATTAGTTATGCAGTGCAATGTTTATCTCAATTCATGCATGCACCTCTTGAGGAACACTTGATGTATGCTTTTAGAATCTTGAGATATTTAAAGTGTGCACCTGGAAAAGGTATACACATTCAGAAAAGCAGTAAGCTTGAATTAACTGCTTATGTTGATGCTGATTGGGGAAGGTGCTTAGGTACCAGAAGATCTGTAACTGGTTATGCAATATATTTGGGAAATAATCTTGTTTCATGGAAAAGCAAAAAACAACTCACAGTTGCTAAGTCCTCAGCTGAAGCTGAGTATAGGGCATTAGCAGCTGTGACATGTGAAATCATTTGGCTTTTGAACATCTTAAATGACTTGAGAGTTAAAAATCTGCTTCCTGTTAATGTGTTGACTGATAGTAAAGCTTCAATGCAAATTGCAGCTAATCCTGTATTTCATGAAAGGACTAAGCATTTTGAGATTGATTTGTTTTTTGTAAGAGAAAAGATCTCTGCTGGTGTGGTTAAAACTGTGAAAATTCATTCAGATTTAAATGTGGCAGATTTGTTGACTAAAAGTCTAAGTTCAAAGCAACATTCTTTCTTAAGTAATAAGTTAGGTTTATTGAATGTGTTTGGTAATTGATCTTGAGGGGGGATGTTGAGAAACAAGATCAATTATTAGCTTATTTTATGGTTTACAACTTATTTTATGGTAATTTGCTTATTTCTGGGTTAAGGTGTTTTGTAGGTAAAAGTACAAGGGTGTTAAGTGTAAAGACTGGAAGGTTTCAACGTTTGGACTGAAGTTGTCAAGAAGTAAAAGATCAAGGGTAAAGAGAAGAAATACGTTTGGGTATTTAAGGCAGAAGATGTTCATTATTTAGGGTTAACACACATATACCTAATTTTAGATCTATGTTATTCTCTCTGGGCGATTAGGGTTCGATGAGGGTTTCTTTATGTTTTGATCTTATGATTATTCTGATCATCTGATCATCTATTTGATATTCTGTATTTGATATCTAAACTCATTGTTTAGATATTCAGTTTTCTTCTTTAATTTGTAATCGAACATTGATAATAATAAAGTTACAGCCGACTGTTTCGTTAATCGATTTTCGTTCAATAATGCCATGCATGAAATCATCCTCTACATCATCCATCACGTAAGTAGAATCCGAACCTTACCCAAACCCGCACGTAGCCAAAGACCAGATCGACTTCAAATCTTCAAACCTAGATGCTTCTTGATCATCAACTCCGTTGCCGTCATATCAGAAAACTTAGTAAACCCATGATGAACAGCCGACGGATCGATAAGCTTCTTGTGCCTTTGCAATGCTTGGCGCATGTGAATTGGCTTTAAAAATCGAAAGGGTTAAGTGCGCAGGAATGTAATCAACTAAGCACGAAAAGTTATTGTGTGCATGAACTATAAAAACCTCTATTACATGTAACGAACTCGAAAAGAATATGTATAACATTCAAAAATGACTGCTATATATGTAACACCCCAAGCCAAGGCTCGAAATATTACGGAAATCATATAGCACAAGGTGGGATTAATGTAGAACATGAACTAAATGCAAATAAAGGATTCAGTGAATCCATACAATAAGATAAACAAGTATCAAAAATACATACAGAGCAAGTCATCATCAAATATTACAACGGAACATCAAAAGGTGCTAACGGTTCTAAGTACAATGCAAAAGAAGGCAAATGGATCCTTGATCCATATAAGTCCAAGTCCGGGTTCAACAACAAGCAAATAATCAGACTCCACGCCCTGGATTAACCTGGTTACCTGAAAAGTGTACTAAGCATAGTCAACACAAGGTTGGTGAGTTCGTAGCAATGGTCCATTAGAAACCATCGTCAACAATCATAATATACGAGTAGAGGCGAAACATGACTTACAGTGATCCTCTACGAAAAACACAACGACATCCACAACAAAATTACGCAAACAAGTAAGACGTGTAATAAACAATACACTCAAGTAATATACGTAACATCCATTCAAATCAAGTATCATATCCTCTTCAGTGGGATTTATACAGGTCATATATCGTATCCTCTTCAGTGGGATTTATACACTACATACGTCATATCCTCTTCAGTGGGATTTATATACGTCATATCCTCTTCAGTGGGATTTATATACGTCATATCCTCTTCAGTGGGATTTATACACTACATACGTCATATCCTCTTCAGTGGGATTTATATACGTCATATCCTCTTCAGTGGGATTTATATACGTCATATCCTCTTCAGTGGGATTTATACACTACATACGTCATATCCTCTTCAGTGGGATTTATATACGTCATATCCTCTTCAGTGGGATTTATATACGTCATATCCTCTTCAGTGGGATTTATACACTACATATGTCATATCCTCTTCAGTGGGATTTATACACTACATACGTCATATCCTCTTCAGTGGGATTTATACACTACATACGTCATATCCTCTTCAGTGGGATTTATATACGTCATATCCTCTTCAGTGGGATTTATATACGTCATATCCTCTTCAGTGGGATTTATACACTACATACGTCATATCCTCTTCAGTGGGATTTATATACGTCATATCCTCTTCAGTGGGATTTATATACGTCATATCCTCTTCAGTGGGATTTATACACTACATACGTCATATCCTCTTCAGTGGGATTTATATACGTCATATCCTCTTCAGTGGGATTTATATACGTCATATCCTCTTCAGTGGGATTTATACACTACATACGTCATATCCTCTTCAGTGGGATTTATACACTACATACGTCATATCCTCTTCAGTGGGATTTATACACTACATACGTCATATCCTCTTCAGTGGGATTTATATACGTCATATCCTCTTCAGTGGGATTTATATACGTCATATCCTCTTCAGTGGGATTTATACACTACATACGTCATATCCTCTTCAGTGGGATTTATACACTACATACGTCATATCCTCTTCAGTGGGATTTATACACTACATACGTCATATCCTCTTCAGTGGGATTTATACACTACATACGTCATATCCTCTTCAGTGGGATTTATACACTACATACGTCATATCCTCTTCAGTGGGATTTATACACTACATACGTCATATCCTCTTCAGTGGGATTTATACACTACATACGTCATATCCTCTTCAGTGGGATTTATATACGTCATATCCTCTTCAGTGGGATTTATACACTACATATGTCATATCCTCTTCAGTGGGATTTATACACTACATACGTCATATCCTCTTCAGTGGGATTTATATACGTCATATCCTCTTCAGTGGGATTTATACACTACATACGTCATATCCTCTTCAGTGGGATTTATACACTACATACGTCATATCCTCTTCAGTGGGATTTATATACGTCATATCCTCTTCAGTGGGATTTATATACGTCATATCCTCTTCAGTGGGATTTATACACTACATACGTCATATCCTCTTCAGTGGGATTTATATACGTCATATCCTCTTCAGTGGGATTTATATACGTCATATCCTCTTCAGTGGGATTTATACACTACATACGTCATATCCTCTTCAGTGGGATTTATACACTACATACGTCATATCCTCTTCAGTGGGATTTATACACTACATACGTCATATCCTCTTCAGTGGGATTTATATACGTCATATCCTCTTCAGTGGGATTTATATACGTCATATCCTCTTCAGTGGGATTTATACACTACATACGTCATATCCTCTTCAGTGGGATTTATATACGTCATATCCTCTTCAGTGGGATTTATATACGTCATATCCTCTTCAGTGGGATTTATACACTACATATGTCATATCCTCTTCAGTGGGATTTATACACTACATACGTCATATCCTCTTCAGTGGGATTTATACACTACATACGTCATATCCTCTTCAGTGGGATTTATATACGTCATATCCTCTTCAGTGGGATTTATACACTACATACGTCATATCCTCTTCAGTGGGATTTATATACGTCATATCCTCTTCAGTGGGATTTATATACGTCATATCCTCTTCAGTGGGATTTATACACTACATACGTCATATCCTCTTCAGTGGGATTTATACACTACATACGTCATATCCTCTTCAGTGGGATTTATACACTACATACGTCATATCCTCTTCAGTGGGATTTATACACTACATACGTCATATCCTCTTCAGTGGGATTTATACACTACATACGTCATATCCTCTTCAGTGGGATTTATACACTACATACGTCATATCCTCTTCAGTGGGATTTATACACTACATACGTCATATCCTCTTCAGTGGGATTTATACACTACATACGTCATATCCTCTTCAGTGGGATTTATACACTACATACGTCATATCCTCTTCAGTGGGATTTATATACGTCATATCCTCTTCAGTGGGATTTATATACGTCATATCCTCTTCAGTGGGATTTATATACGTCATATCCTCTTCAGTGGGATTTATATACGTCATATCCTCTTCAGTGGGATTTATACACTACATACGTCATATCCTCTTCAGTGGGATTTATATACGTCATATCCTCTTCAGTGGGATTTATATACGTCATATCCTCTTCAGTGGGATTTATACACTACATACGTCATATCCTCTTCAGTGGGATTTATACACTACATACGTCATATCCTCTTCAGTGGGATTTATATACGTCATATCCTCTTCAGTGGGATTTATATACGTCATATCCTCTTCAGTGGGATTTATATACGTCATATCCTCTTCAGTGGGATTTATATACGTCATATCCTCTTCAGTGGGATTTATATACGTCATATCCTCTTCAGTGGGATTTATATACGTCATATCCTCTTCAGTGGGATTTATATACGTCATATCCTCTTCAGTGGGATTTATACACTACATACGTCATATCCTCTTCAGTGGGATTTATACACTACATACGTCATATCCTCTTCAGTGGGATTTATATACGTCATATCCTCTTCAGTGGGATTTATACACTACATATGTCATATCCTCTTCAGTGGGATTTATACACTACATATGTCATATCCTCTTCAGTGGGATTTATACACTACATACGTCATATCCTCTTCAGTGGGATTTATACACTACATACGTCATATCCTCTTCAGTGGGATTTATATACGTCATATCCTCTTCAGTGGGATTTATATACGTCATATCCTCTTCAGTGGGATTTATACACTACATACGTCATATCCTCTTCAGTGGGATTTATATACGTCATATCCTCTTCAGTGGGATTTATATACTTCTATCCTAAAGAGTTACAATATCACAAACACCTTCGTAAACCATCACACGATCAATCAAAACTGTCTACCAAACTACAATCAATCAGAAATTAACTAGACAGGCAATCAAGTCAACCAACCAAACAAACAACACGTATATGTACACTTTTCAGCCCGAATCTCTATTGAGTAGGGAGCTACGAAACTCACCTGATCGGCAAAGAAGTTAAGTTTGATACAAAGTTGAGTTACAGTCGCTCGATGTTCGCTTCGCGTCCAAAACCTAAATATCGATCATGTACATTCACATCAACATACATAAGCACGTATACATAACTTATCAATTTCTCGACAAAACCCTAATTAGGTTTCCAAAGTGGTTCTCGACGTTAAGTGACTTCTAAGACTCTTAATCATTGTTAAATAAGTTAAGAAGTGATTTAGATCGAAGCCCGATACGTTATTAGGGTTCTGGAAGTCAACTAGGTCAAACAAGAAAATCAGAAAATTACAACTGGCGTAAGCTACGCCCCTATGGGCCGTAACTTATGCCCATACAAAGTTCAAGTGCAAGGGGGCGTAAACAGAAGCAATTTGGCGTAATGAAAATGGAGAGCACCGTAAGGTACGCCCACATTTGGCGTAAGGTACGCCCAAAGAAAATATAACTGGCGTAACTTACGCCCCATAGGGCCGTAGGTTACGCCCCTTACTGGGCAGCAAAACGATCAGGAACATTTTATGCAGAAAAACAAGAACCAAAACCCTATTTCAAGAACCCAAAACCCTAAATCGATATCTAAGGTTAAAAGACTCGTTTTGATGATACATTTGACCTTCTAACACCTAAATACACTTGCCCAAACCCGTATTTCCATCCATAACATCATCAAATTCTCCAAATCGATCAAACCCTAATTAAACCCTAAATTGACCCAAAACTCATTTTAAGGCGATTTAGAACTTGTAAATGTACGAGATGACTAGAAACGAGTAAACTAACATAAATAGAAGTAAATGGGGTGAATTAGACTTACCAAAACTTCCTTCACGAGCTAGAACCCGATTTATGGCAAAATGGGTAAAAGTCTTGCACTTCTAAATGAAATCCTTTGATAAGACGATATGAGTTAAAGATGCTAATGATTCTCGAGTTAATCTAAACCCAAAACACCAAATATAGCAAGAGAAATGAAGAGAGGAGATGGATTGGTCTTGTTTTTCACTTAGAGAGAAAAAGAGAAAGAGATAAAAGAGTTGTGTGGTGGAAGGGAGAGATAAGGGGAGGGAAATGGGTCAAGGGGGCTGGTGGGTCGTGGATCACCCACGGGTCGACCCGTTTCTCTTCCCAAGCCAAATTACAAAACGTTAGGCATTTAAACACCGATTAAAACATATTATCGACCCGACGAACATACCACATTTTCATTTAATCACAAAACGACCCAAATATTTCATTAACTTAAATTGTTAGTCAAATTGCACGTAAAGTCAAACGGTCAAAACTCACGGATGTTACAATATATTAGTTTTGTTTTTATATGTTGTAAACTATGGCTAAATCGTGATTTGATTATGTGTGTGAGAGAGAGAGTTAGAGAGAGAAAGGGAAAAGGGAATTATATTGGTGGAAATGTTATTAAAGGTGTAACCTTACAAATGGAGATTGGAGGGGTTTATATAGGGCCAACATTTGCTCTAAACCCCCTCCTTAATTACAACTAAGTCCTTATCTAATTACAACACAAACCTTCCATACTTACTACATTAAATCAAGGACTATTTTATTACATAATTACAAAACTTGCACTAACAAAATAATTAAAGCTAACAATCTCCCCCTTTAGTGCAGTTTTGTGAAGGTTCATCGTCTAGTCCTTTTCTTCTTTCTTTGTCTTCTGTTTCTTTTCTTGGTTGACGATTCGGGTTTGTCTTGATGAGTCCTTTGATCATTGAAGGCCATTTTCTTGTATTCACTGAACTTCTCTTTCCAGAGGCGCTTGGGAATGAAATGAAATTTCGGATCAGATGGTCGGTTGGGGGTTCTATGATATGGATCTTTAAATAAACGTGATGAGCCCATTTGTTGAAAATCTTCAATGTTGAGTAGACTTTGTAGCTTTCTCTTTATCTTCATCGTCTTCGAGCAACTTTGACTTTTTGAATTCTCAAGCATTCTGTGAAAGCGAAGGCGAAGACTTGGGTTTCTTGTGGAAAGTGGAAGCTTGGAATGAAGTGCGGAAGCTTGGCTTAGTGTTGAGTGTAGAACTTGACTTGGTTCTTACATTACAGTCGTTGATTGTCTGTCTCTCGCTCCCCCTCAAACACACAAGTTTCTCAATAACAGATAATTAATCCAGAAAATGGTTTGTCGCTTTAGCTCCCCTCAACTTGTCGTATGAGCGAAATCTTCTCTAAATCTTGCCCCCCTCACTCAATCACTCCTTTCAAAATATACAATAAAAACATACTAAAAGATCCAAGACTAATTTTCCTTTTAGCTCCCCCTCAACCGGGGCATAATTTTTGGAGCAAAGAATTAGACAAGGCAATGTGCTCCCCCTCAAAAGGATAATCAATCTCTGACGCTTTTCTCCCCTTCATGATGAACACATGTAACGTGTTCATCATGCACAATGATTGATGACAATAACGGTAAATGAAAGGTATAACTATGAAGTAACGTCTCAATTACACATGTTTTGAACGGGTTGTACACTGATATGTGTACAAGCCAAATCACAACCACCTACTTGGATCCAGACGTTGGAACCCATGTAAGGGTGGGTCCAACTGGATATTTAAAGAGAGAAGTAGAAGGTTGTGCATAGTAAAACACTTTTTGCACACGAGGGTGAATGACTCGTGGTGCCAACTTAAACAACTCAGAGAGAGAGTATTTAATGGGAGTGCTTTTAGGTTTTGGTTTGGGTTTAGTATGAGAGAACCAGCCATATTGATCTTTATAACGAATGATTCCGGAGGTGGAATCCTTGAATATCTGGCAATGGCTGTTTATAGGCTTGAAGGGAGACCCGGTCTTGCGAGGTGTGTAATATGGGTTCATTTGTTTGAGGGTTTGATGAGGTTTAGGTAGAAGGATTTTGGTTTTGGTGGAATGAGGGTCTTTGGAGAATTTGGGAGTGGTATGAGCTGGTTTGAAAGATGGTTGTGGGTGTTTATTGTTTTGGTGAGATGGTTTGGTGTTGTGAGGATTTGTTTTGGTTTTGAAGGAAGGGTGTTGCTTGGTATTGGTTGATAATGTTGGGTGATTGTGGTTTGGTTGGGCATTTGAAGGAATGGTTTTTGTTTTAGTTGGAGATGGAGTGGTTTGGTTGAGAAGAGGTGATTTTGGAGCACGAGTTAAAGGAGAATTCACTTGATTTGACTTGGTTGCAAGTTGAGTCTCCAATGACAAGGAATGAACTTGAAGTTGTTGGATTAACTTCAAACATGTTTGCTCATTATTCTTCGAAGAAGTGGACTTGTTTTGCAAATCACGATTGAGCTTAGAAAGTTGTTGTTGCAAAACAAGTTCTTTAACTTGGGTTTCGAGGATGGTTTCAATGAGCTCTTTGTAAGAAATATCCAACTCATTGGTTAAATTGATAATCTTTGACTGCAAATGATCATTGTCTTTTTGAAGACTTTCCATGTTTGGCAAAATGAGATCATTAGCAGATTTGAGCTCTTTGTTCTCAGATTTGATTCGATCAACTTCAGATTGAAGACTTTCCATGGCGGACAAACTGAAATTATTAGCAGATTTGAGTTGCTTAATTTCAAGTTGAAAACTGTTGTGTTGTGTCATGATTGTCTTAAATATTTCCACATTGACTTGTTTTTCCTCAAAAATAACTGTTGAGTCAAGGATTCGCTGACCAGACTTGGTCGCTGACGTGGGTCATCAGCGAGTTATCAGCGAGTCATTGACTCTCGTCAGCGGGTGGTTTGCTTTCCAAATTGTTGGTCAAGGCGGGAAGATTTCAAACCAACAAGAAGACAAGAGTCACATGGTGGTTCATCCAACTGAAGATTACCTTATATGGCAAAGGTACAGTTGGGACCAAAAACAAGGGTTTCTCTCTTTCATACCCGTTTTGGTAAAGAAGACAAAGGCTCCTGGATCCAAGTACAATGAGCCTATAAGCAGTCGACAACCACCATTCTATCACTATCATGGCAAGGCTGTGTTGCCCTAATTCCTCTCTATATAAAGCAACACAGCCGCATCTTTTAATTGTGTTTTATCACCACAAAGTGTTTCACTTTATTTGTAATTGTTTAAGTTTCCTTCTTTCTAGACTTAGCAATTACATAGTTCATTTGTAGTCTTGTAAGACAAGTTGTAATATCGACCATGTATTCATCGTTTAATCAATGATACAGATGATTAGACTTGCCTAGATATTTGCATTTGAACTTATTCTTGTTCATGTTCTTTACTTTCTGTTCTTATATTCTTGTCTAGATAAATTGTATTATAAGTGTGCAAATCTGGGACTGTCAAGTGGTATCAGAGCCATCGTTTCTAAATCATTGAAACAAGATCCGTTTGCATACTTTTTCTTTCTTTCAAAAAATTCTCTTTTCTTTTTCTTTCTTAATCCTTTTTAAACAAGAACATGACTGTTGTTCCCACCCTTGTTAACACACGTGACTTCGGTTACGTATCCGTCCCTCCAAGATTCGAGCCCGATGACTTTGGGTCTTGGAAGGAAAGAATGTTACTACATATAGTGGGTGTGGAACCCTATCTTATGTCTATTCTGACCGTCGGTCCTTATATCCCACTCTGGTTCAAAGAACACCAGGAGCAACTGTTGATGCTCCTGAGATTGTGATTGACATCGTCAAACCAGAGGTTCAATGGACTGACGATGAAAGGAGACTTGTTAATCTTGATGCAAGGCTCAAAAACATGATTGTCAGCACTTTTCCCACTGACCTCATGAAAGTGGTCATTAGATATCCCTCTTCAAAAGAAGTTTGGGATAGATTGGTTAGCATGCATGAAGGCTCTGCTGCTACCATTGCCACTAAAAAGATAGACTTAAAAAGAGCTTATGAAAATTTCTTTTCCCTCCCCAACGAAGGTCTAAACGGTTCATATACCCGATTTAAAGGGTTGCTGAACGACATGACCACTGTTGGTATCTCTCATGATGATTTTGAGGTATGCCACAAATTTCTTGATAGTTTACCTATCAAGTGGCAAGGTCTGAGACAAATCCTCAGAACCACTGAGCGACTCAATGGCCTTAACCTTGAGTCTCTCTTTGGCATGCTCCAGTTCGAAGAAAGAGCTCTTGCTCAAAATCTTAGAGCTGCCGCTGATGCACAGCATCGTGCGGGTCCCTCTTCTTCTTCTGTTTCCTCTTCTGCTCATTCTGCTCTCGACCCTTTGGCCCTTATCTCTGCTGAGCCCAGTAATCTTAATACTGGTGCCAACTCTTCTATTCTTCCACAACCTATTCAATCTCTTGTTGATGATCTTGATGCTGAAGAGAAACAAGAGATGTTCAGCGACTTTATGGATTTTGCCTTAGTCGCTGGTAAGAGGTACTCCCGTAAATGGAACAACCGTAGGTCGGTTGCTCCATATAAGCCTCCTATTGACAAAGCTCAAGAGGAGTGCTGGAGATGTGGTAGAAAAGGCCACTACCAAAAGGAGTGCAGAGTTGCCCTACCAACTCCTGCTGCTCCTAAAACTAACCCTTCCAAACCTGCTGATGAGTACAGGAAAAATACTATCAGCTGAAGGCCAAGGTTGCTGAAATGGAAGAGGCCAAAACACCAGCAAAAGGGCTGGTTGCGGAAGAGCACGACTGGGCTGAATCAGACGATTCAGACAGTGAAGAATATGTTGACGCCATGTGCCTTATGGCGCTCGCTGATGGAGATGCTTTGACAAGAGATCAAGTCTCCTCAAGTCAGTGGGTGAACGTCACCATTAAAAAGGTTTGTGCTCACTCCTCTGCTTCTGAAGAAGATAAACCAAAAATCTTCGAATCTCTTCTTTGTGACTTTCAGTTCGTTGAATCTATACGAGCTGATGTCCAATCTAAGCTTGACTCTACTTCCTTGGAGTTAAGTGAAAAATCTGAAAAACTCAATGAGCTGAGGAATGTTCATGTTGAACTCCAATCTCATGAGTTGTTGGCTCAAAAGGTTCAACTTGAGAATGAAAAACTCAAGCTTGAAGTGGCCAACCTTAAGAAGATTGTGACCTCCTGGTCAAAAGCTTCCAGGTTTCACCACCAGTGTCTAAACGAACAAGTCCCTGCCCAAGTTCAGGCAGTAATAGGCGGTGACTTTAATGTCGCTGCCTCTCTTTCTGACTTGTTCAATGATGAGGTGAAGCCTGAAATTTCTATTCCTCCATCTGCTGTCATCTCTCCTGAAGAGATGAAGAAATGGTATTTTGTTAGGGGTCTTAACGATTACCATAACGAAATGGATGCTGGTACTACCACTTCTACTACCAGCGACCCATCTAAATCTGCTGAAGAAATGGTGCTGGCTCTCAGCAAGCACCAACAACCTCTTTCCCCATCTTCCCATTGTTGGCATGATGCCTAACGAAGGAAGAGTTCAATACTCTTCTGGGGAATCTTTTGAAGGGGATATTGGTAGTGATGGTTTTAAACCCATCGCTCCTCAGCAGCTCACCATCAGACCTTCTGAACCCTTCAGAAGAAGTAAGGTTGCTGTCCCCTATGACTATAGCACGCCTCAGCGAGCTAATCCTGTCAGTCAGCAACCTCAACCAGTTGCTCAACCCTCTTCTTCTTCATCTTCTCAGCAAGCTCCTACCCTTGCTGACAGCAAAACTGTGCAGGATGATCGTGTCATGCAGAGACGCATCAGGTTTGGTGACGCTAGATATCAGCAAGTTGGACCATCTAAGGTCCGACCTGCTGATAGACAAGTCCACCAGCAGGCACCACAATCGATGCCTACTCCTATTTTGAGGCATAAAACTCCCCAAAAGGAGAGAATGTCTCACTCACAAAATAGGCCTATTACTCCTCAAAGAGGACACTTGCCCCATCAGCAAGTAAGGCCTATTACTCCTCAAAGAGGACACTTGCCCCATCAGCAAGTAAGGCCTATCACTCCTCAAAGAGGACACTTGCCAAATCAGCAAGTTAGGCCTATTACTCCTCAAAGAGGACACTTGCCTCATCAGCAAGTGAGATCTACTACCCCTAATAGGCAACACTTACCTCATAGGAAAATGAGGTCTGTTACACCTATTCAGCAACCTAGATCGATCACTCCCAAAAGAGTGCATCCATCTCAGCAGGGTCCTTCTTCTTCTTCTCACCCTGCTGTTAATCTAGCATGGAGTGTAGTTAAGGGATCAAAAATCCCCTCTACCTCTCAATCTGAGGATCCAAAAGGAAAGTCCATTTTGGGTCCTGCTCCTAAGATGCCTCAGCTTACACTTAAGCATAAGCAAAAGTCTAAGCAAAAGAAAAAGGCATCTTCCACCGTTGACCCTAAAATTAACAAGCTGGCTCAGCAAGTTAATGATCTTTCCTCACAACTGAAGGAATTTTTCCTTCAAAATCAACAAGGCAAGACCTCTGTTAAAAAATGTTACATATGTGGCAGCAGAGGTCATATTGCTTCTGATTGTGACAACTCCAGGGATGCTCCTGAAGTTGACATTCAACCTAATCCTTCTTCAGCGGTTGCTTCCTCTTCCACTATCGTCAGCGAAAGTTCTACTTCTGCTGATCGTATAAATAGTGTAGGAGAGTCAACCGATCTCTCTGAGGAGAACATTGCTGACTTCATTGCTGCTCAGCGAATCTCCTTTCCTCTCTCTCAAGAGATCATTACTACTGGTCGAGGCAGCATTCTGGTTGAGTATGGAGACAACAATCAAGTTAGCAACTTGACTGTTCTAGATACTGGAGCCACTGTTACCTCTGCTGATCAATATCACACCTACGTGGTTGATCGTGACATGACTCCTGCTCATCAACTTGGTGATAACTCTCCAAGTGATGAGAATACTAACCCTAGTTCTTCCTCTCTCTACTGATGACGCTATCAGCAGAGAAGAATCCTCTCAATCCCCCATCTTTAATCCTGCTGATATGTCCGTCAGGGAGTTCAACAGTGAACCCATCTAAATCCTTCTGTTAATCCATGCAGGGCTCGCTGGGAAAAGGTGTGTGGTACTTGGACAGTGGCTGTTCAAAACACATGACTGGCTCAAAGACCCTGCTGGATAACTACGTAGAGGCTGCTGGCCCTACTGTAGTGTTTGGTGATAACTCCACTGGACAAACCGAAGGTTATGGTCTTCTCTCGAATGGACTCATCAAGTTCAACAAGGTTGCTTATGTAAATGGATTAAAACATAATCTCATCAGCATAAGTCAACTTTGTGACGCTGACTACAAAGTGATTCTTGATAAACATCAAGGCACTGTAGTAAATATAAACAAGGAAGTAGTCTTGGTTGCTCCAAGAAAACGAGATGTATATCTGGTTGACTTCACTCCTATCAAGACTGATAGTGAGACTTGTTTCTTTGCTAAGTCGGCTGCTGAACTAAATTGGTTATGGCACAAGCGTATGTCGCATGTGAATTTCAAAACCATTAACTCTCTGGCCAAAAAGAACCTTGTTCGTGGCCTCCCTCATCTTTCATTTGAGAAGGATAGACTCTGTGGTGCTTGTGAAAAAGGTAAAAGCCACAGAGCAACCTTCAAACCAAGCAAGCCAATTCTATCTCTGGCTGCTTTCATCTTCTTCACATGGACCTTTTTGGTCCAGTGAATGTCCAAAGTCTAAAGGGTAGCAGATACACTTTAGTAATCGTGGATGAATACTCACGATACACTTGGACGATCTTTCTTCATTCCAAGAGTGATGCTGCTGAAGAGATTATAAATTTCATCAAGAAAATGGAAAATCTCAACAGCATAAGGGTGAAAGAACTTAGGAGCGATCATGGTACTGAGTTCAGAAACCACACTCTTGAAGCTTTTTGTGCTGATCAAGGGATCTCACAAAATTTCTCTTCTACTAGAACCCCTGAGCAAAATGGTGTCGCTGAAAGGAGAAATAGAACTCTCATCGAAGCAGCTCGCACCATGCTCAGTGAGTCCTCTCTACCCAGCAAGTTCTGGGCAGAAGCTGTCAATACAGCTTGTCATACTCAAAATCGCTGTCTCATTGTCAAAAGACATGACAAGACAGCGTATGAGGTATTGAAAGGAAAGAAACCTCAAATCAAATACTTCCATGTATTTGGATGTCCTGTCTTCATCTTAAACAACAAGGATCACCTAGGAAAATTTGATCCTAAAGCTGATGATGGATACTTTCTTGGGTATTCATCCATCAGCAAGGCATTCAGAGTATTCAATACTCGCCTTCAGAAGGTTGATGAATCCATTCATGTTACTTTTGATGAAAGTTCATCAGCACTAAAGGACATTCAATCTTCTTCATCTGAGGTCATTTTTAATGAGCTAGCTGACCCTCTTACTGAGGAAGCTGACTCATTTGTTGATGCTTCTTGCTCGCTGCCTGATACTATTCAGCATATCAAAGGATAGTTCAGCTGATGCTGAACTAGAGCAAGTTGCTGCTCATATCTACTCGATTGAGCCAGTTGAGCCTATCTTAAGGTCAATCCATGCAGCATCAGCCAAACCTAGATCACTGGCTGATGACGTACATGCTGATGACCCTACTGAGGAGGAGTTTCATGATGCTTCAGCAAATGCTGAAGAAATGGAGTCTGCTGAAGACTCCGCCATCAATAATAACTCAAATCAGTCGAATGGCTCTGCTGATCATTCTCCTGAACCCATTCTTACCATTGACCTCTCTTCTTATAATGCTCCTGCTGATCCCATAGCTCCAATTTCCGCTGCCACTCAACTTGGTGTCTCAAGTGCTCCTGCGCTTAAGTGGACATCTAGTCATCCAGCTCACCAAGTCATTGGTGATCCTCAGCAGGGGATTATTACTCGATCAGCGACTAGAAATACATGTCTATATGTAAACTTCTTGTCTATGATCACTCCCAAAAACATAGGAGAAGCAATGGTTGATCCTTCATGGGTGCTGCCATGCAAGAGGAACTTACCCAGTTCCAAAGACAGCATGTCTGGTTCTTGGTTCCTTTACCTCCTGGAAAAGAACCAATTGGAACAAAATGGGTTTATCGAATAAAATGGACGAAGATGGTGTTGTTACACGTAACAAGGCTAGGCTGGTTGCACAAGGTTACCTTCAAGAAGAAGGTGTTGACTATGATGAAACCTTTGCACCAGTGGCCAGACTGGAAGCTATACGCTTATTCTTGGCACATGCTGCTTACAAAAACTTCACTGTATATCAAATGGATGTAAAGAGTGCCTTCCTAAATGGAAAACTCGATGAGGAAGTTTATGTTGAGCAGCCACCTGGTTTTGAAGATCCAGCCAAGCCACACCACGTCTATCGTCTCTATAAGGCACTCTATGGTCTTAAACAAGCTCCCAGAGCTTGGTACGACACACTCTCTGAATTTCTTCTCTCCAATAAGTTTCAGCGAGGATCCATTGATAGCACCCTCTTCATCTATAGAAAGGGTGCTGATGTCCTATATGTTCAGATATATGTAGATGACATCATCTTTGGGTCCTCCAGCAAGAAACTTTGTTCTAAGTTCAGCTCCCTGATGTCCTCTCATTTCGAGATGAGCATGATGGGTGAGCTGACCTTCTTTCTTGGTCTACAAATTCGCCAACTCCCAAATGGGATTTTCATTAACCAAGAGAAGTACATTCGAGACATGCTGGCTAAATTCGACTTATCCAATGTAACCACCAAAGCCACTCCCATGTCTCCTCCTAATAATCTCCATGCTGACCCTGATGGTAAGCATGTGAATCCTACTCTCTATAGAGGAATGATCGGCTCGCTGATGTACCTAACAGCGAGTCGTCCTGACATCATGTTTGCTACTTGCCTATGTGCAAGATATCAAGCCTCTCCCAGAGAGTCTCATCTTCTCGCTGTCAAGCGAATCTTCAAATACCTAAAAGGTACCCCCACACTGGGTCTTGGTATCCCAAAGACTCCAGCTTTGACCTTGTTGCATATTCTGACTCTGACTATGCTGGATGCATGTTAGATAGGAAAAGCACCAGTGGTGGATGTCAACTGTTGGGGGGGAAGCTGACTAGTTGGTCTAGTAAGAAACAGCATACAGTTTCCATCTCCACTGCTAAAGCAGAATATGTATCAGCAGCGAGTTGTTGTGCACAAGTCCTCTGGATGAAAAACCAACTCGCTGACTATGACTTAGAATTCTCTAAGATCCCCATTATGTGTGACAATACAAGTGCAATTGCTATCACACACAACCCTGTTCAGCATTCTAAGACCAAACACATAGACATTAGGTACCACTTCATTCGTGACCATGTCATGAAAGGGGATGTGGAAATCTATTTCATACCCACTGATGACCAACTTGCTGATATCTTTACTAAACCTTTAGATCAAACAAGATTTAAATATCTGGTCAGCAAGTTGGGAATGCTGAATGGTGAATCAGCGACATGACTTGTCATGTCTACTGATGCTTCAACTTATCTCTCATAAGTTGAAAAGTGATCTTAAGGTCAGTGATCTTAAGGTCAATAATTTCTTTTAACCATGTTCAAAGGTATATTACTTGCTGAACATCAAGCAATGGAGAGCTAGTCTTCATCTAGTCCAGCAGCAAACGGCTGCTGGTAAAGACTAACCAAATCCGTTAATCCCTGTTGCTTTGGGAAAAAGCAAACAAAAGCAATAGAGGGCTAAAAGCCTCTATCTAGTCCAGCAGCAAACGGCTGCTGGTAAAGACAAACCAAATCCGTTAATTCCTGTTGCTTTGGAAAAAAGCAAACAAAAGCAATAGAGGGCTAAAAGCCTCTATCTAGTCCAGCAGCAAACGGCTGCTGGTAAAGACTTATCAAATCCGTTACTCCCTGTTGCTTTGGGAAAAAGCAAGATAAAAGTAATGGAGAGCTAAAAGTCTCCATCTAGTCCAGCAGCAAACGGCTACTGGTAAAGACATATAAAATCCGTTAATAGCTGACAATTTGCTAAAAATTGTATCTTATTCATCAGCGACCATTCGAAAAGTCGCTGATTGAAATTTGCCTCCTTAAAAAGGTAACCAGATTGTCTAAATTGTCAGCGGATATACTTAGATCTCAACCTTTCTTTCATTTGAGCATATCCGCTAACAACAATATTTTATTTAGTATACCAAACGGTTACCTCGATTTTCCCCCTAATGGGCAACTTGTACACTGTACGCGCCGTAACTACTTGAGTACATTTGAAATTGTGGTACAAGTTGTCACATCAAAACTTTTTTATACGTTACTCACATACGTATAATTAAACGTATTTTCTTTATATATAATTATTTTTCTCGTACTATCATTGGTACAAAATAATTTTCTTTATATATATTACGTATGAAAGAGAGTCCATGACGATTCGTATGTACAGTTATGGGTCCCATATCCATACCATATATATGTAAACCTTCTCCCATACCATCTTTCACGTTCATTTTCTTTCTCATTCACTCCTAAAATCTCTCTCAAATTTCCTCTCAATCTCTCTTCAGTTTTTTTTCTTTTATTCCTCTCATCTTCTTTCTTATCATCTTGATATAAAATGGCTTCTCAATCTGAACAAACTCCTGAACAACAACAATCACCACAACAAATTCAAGAAAACCCTGAAAACATTCCCACTTATCTCACTTCTGAAGTCTTCGATAATGAAGGCATTCGTCCTTCTGACAAAGTTTCTTTTCAAGCCCAGAAACTAGTTGTCAAAGCAAATAACTACTTGGGATCTGAAGAAATCCCTTCCAAGGTTAAAGGATATTACTCTATGCTGGACTTCATCAAAGGATGTCCAGTTAGAAGAGCAATCTATAAAAATCCCCATGAGATGTGTCTTCATCTCTTGAGGGAATTCTGGTGGACTTGTGATTATGATGTGTCCAGTAGCACCATTAAAGGCACTGTCATGAAAGGGAAGCACACCATCACCATCTCTGCAGATTTATTAAGAGATGTTCTTAGGCTTCCTAAACAGTCCACAAACAGGCCCTTTGTAGATTTGGTCCCTACCTCAGTATGGAAAGAATGGTTATTGACCATTGGGTATGGGACAAACATGGTACCAGCACTACCTGTGCACAGTAATCCTCAAAAGAAGTATATTCCTGGTGTATGGAGGTTGCTGTTCACACATGTTATTCAATGCCTAGGTGGGAACAGTGGATCCTTTGATCAAGCCACTGCAGCCCAAATGCAAATGATTTATGCACTGGCAAATGGTAGAAACATTGACTTTGCAAATGTGATATTTGAAGATTTGAAGTCAAAGATCACTATAAGAAATCGCTCAAGCTCTGTGCCCTTTACACGCTTTCTGACGTTGATATTCAGACATGAGCTGAAAGAAAAGTACATGCCAAATGGTGCTCAATTCATTCTCTCTCCAAGGGTTGCAAGCTCTGTCTATAAAATTCCTGCTTGCGACCCTGAGCACTTCGATTCAAAGTATGTTGCGCTCACTCCAGCAATGAAGCAGGTACTTTTCACCATGTACCCTGATGTATATAAACAAAACCCTGCTGGAGCTGGTATGCTGATAACCCCTCCAGCATCCTCCAAAACTCCCAAAGTGGCCAAGAAAAGTCAAGTTATTCCTAAAAGGAAGAAAATATTAAGAAGGGTGGAACCCTCTCAACTCCCTCTCATCGATGAAGAAGAAACCCCTGCTGCTGCTGAAAATATAGTGCAGCAACAACCTGAATCGGACACTCGTTCATCCCCCAACCCAATCAACTTCTCTATTGCTGAAAGGCACGCAACTGCTGCTAATGTTCCTGAAGTGCAGGTTGCTGGGGGAGAAAATTTGAATGTTGAAACTGGGCGTATTGATGATGTTGTTGCTGAAGAAGAGGTTGTTGGTGTTGATAATGTTGTTACTGATGATGAAAGTGATTATGAGTTAGGGGACTTTGTGGCAGAGGATTTTCAACTTGATCCTGATAGTCATGCTGAAGAAGTAGATGCCAGTGACATGGAGGTCGATGAAAATGATGATGGTGCTGCTGGTGAAAATGCAGCAGCCACAAATGAAAATGTTGCTGATGAGGCTGCTGTTGAATCCTCTGAGGCAGTGACTTTAATTGCAAGACCTCCTACTCCTCCTGTACGACCAGTGAACACCATGCTTTCTATGGGCATGCCTTCCTCTTTTCAAGCTGTTCCTGGTTGTTCTTCTCACAAGACAGCAGAAGCCAAGTCTCTCACTGCCAAGGACTTGGGCATTTCTTACTCCACCTACTCTGCTGAAAGGTTGGAAAGAGTAGAACATCAATTGAATGATCTTACCAAGGCTGCCACACTAGCTGTAGAGCTCAAAGATAAAGAAGGTGACAGATTGGTGAAGACATTGGAAAGCAGCAGCCACAAATGAAAATGTTGCTGATGAGGCTGCTGTTGAATCCTCTGAGGCAGTGACTTTAATTGCAAGACCTCCTACTCCTCCTGTACGACCAGTGAACACCATGCTTTCTATGGGCATGCCTTCCTCTTTTCAAGCTGTTCCTGGTTGTTCTTCTCACAAGACAGCAGAAGCCAAGTCTCTCACTGCCAAGGACTTGGGCATTTCTTACTCCACCTACTCTGCTGAAAGGTTGGAAAGAGTAGAACATCAATTGAATGATCTTACCAAGGCTGCCACACTAGCTGTAGAGCTCAAAGATAAAGAAGGTGACAGATTGGTGAAGACATTGGAAAGCTGGTACCGCAAGCAAAATGAAAACAGCAAGGAAGTAGACACACTTAAAGGGGAAATTGTCTCCTTGGCTGATGATCAACATAAAATCAATGAATCCATCCAAGTTATCAAGCGTGATCAGCAGATCCTGAAGTCTGGTTCCATCTCGCTGATCAAATGCGCAAACTCTTCCAGCTATTCTGCAAAGAAAGCAGCCTCTACTAGCAAGTCTGCTGCTGCTAGTATCACAAAGTTGCAAAATCTCATCACCCCTCTGACTGCTCAAGTTGAAAGCAACACTAAGGCTATTCAAGCCTTGGAAAAGCAAGTAGCTGATCTTCCAACCCCTCCAGCGTCCTTCACTGAGGAAGATCGAAAAAGACAAGAAAAACTTGAGAAGGAAGTGGATGAAATCAAGAACTTGCTGTCACAACTTGTTCAGCAGCAATCAAAAAGGCCGGCCACTGTGGAAGTTGTTATTAACAATACAACTTCCAAGGGGGAGAAGGTTGATGCTGCTGTTTTAGAACTGGTAAATGAAGCGGTGCACAAGGCAGTTGCCCAAATCTTTGAAGACACTGCTGAAGATACCTTGGATGAGAATGATGATGCCACTAACACCACAAAGGAAAATGAAATGGCAATTGTGGCTGTTAGTGAGGAAAAAGAAAGTGAAGTTCCCCCTGCTGGTGCTGAGGGGGAGACTGAAGAGGATGCAAGTATGGAAGTTCCCCCTGCTGGTGTTGAGGGGGAGATTGAAAAAGAAACTAATGCTGAAGCTCCCCCAGCTGGTGTTGAGGGGGAGCAACAAATTGTAGCTATCAATGCTGAAGAGCGTTTGGACCCTGAAACGGTCAGAGCTTCATGGGAAGCTGGATTTGCTGAGAGAATGGCCAGGGATAGGTCAAGGGAAATGTTGCCAATCTTTCATAGCACATATCTGGCAAATGCTGAAATTACTCCTCTCTCCGATGCTCGCCGAAAACAGCTTATTGAGTCTGGTTTCTTCAAACCTCCCACTGCTGCTCAACTCTCCGTACGATCCTCAGCAGGCCATCAGCATCAATTGATTGATGTATTGGCACTAACTGCTGATGGAAAAACTCAAGAAGATGCTATCAAAGAGTTAGATAGGATCAAGCAAAATGAAGAAAATGAAAAAAAAATTCTTGAGTTTATCAGGCAGCTACCTCTACTTGAAAAGGATCAGCTTGATGGTGAGCAAAGAATGCTGCTGAAATCAGGTGGTGCTAAAGCCTTGTACAGGCAGAAACATAAGGAAGTTGAGAAGCAGCTCAGCGAGAAAAGAGCCAAATTTGAAGAAGAGAAAGCTAAGTGGCTGAAGCTGATGGATGATCGAGTCAGGCCTCAAAGAATTATTGCCGCTGAGGCCTTTAAAGCTGAAATGGGCCTAAAGACCAACCTGAAGATCTTAAGAGAAGGCGCTGGCAAGCCAACCAAGTTGGAAGGGGTCAAAGTAACCAACTTAGGTGCTTCAGAATAGGTGGAAGTGTACATGCTGGTGAAAGATAAAAAGGCTGCCAGCTACCAGCAGCTCCAAAGCATGCTGAAAGAATACTTCAAGAAAGCACTGGAGTTTGAAACAAAGTTCAAGGTGGACTTGCCCATGCTAAGGCAAGTGTTCGGTACTCCAGCAGCCATCTCTACCTCAGCTGGAAGGCAAGTTCAAAGAAAGAGGAAGATGGAGCATCGAACATCGACTGTTGACCTTCCTCCTATCTCTGGTGATGCTGCTTTAAATACCAGACTCCCTCCCAGAAGTGTTTTCGAAGAAGGGAGAGTACTTGAAACACCTGCTGGCATCTTCTTCACAAACTTCCAGAACAATCAATTGTTCTTTCGTCTGGCCGAAATTGAAAAAGCTTCAACTGGGTTTCTCTTGAACATAAGAAGAAGATGTGCTGAAACATCCAACAATAGATGGTTCATCAGCAAGGTGGATGAGGAGCTGGTTAAGCCTCATAGATATAATGACCCAGCTGTTCAGATTGCCAAGCAAGAGCATGCTTGGGAATTTGAAACTGAAAATCTTTAGATGTCTTATATTGTAAAAAGATTGTAATATAAAAAGACATCATTCTATCTCTTATTTATTCTTTTCTTACATCTATTTCACTCAACAAGTCTTCTCAGCGAATAGGGGGAGATTGTTGAGTCAAGGATTCGCTGACCAGACTTGGTCGCTGACGTGGGTCGTCAGCGAGTTATCAGCGAGTCATTGACTCTCGTCAGCGGGTGGTTTGCTTTCCAAATTGTTGGTCAAGGCGGGAAGATTTCAAACCACAAGAAGACAAGAGTCACATGGTGGTTCATCCAACTGAAGATTACCTTATATGGCAAAGGTACAGTTGGGACCAAAACAAGGTTTCTCTCTCATACCCGTTTTGGTAAAGAAGACAAAGGCTCCTGGATCCAAGTACAATGAGCCTATAAGCAGTCGACAACCACCATTCTATCACTATCATGGCAAGGCTGTGTTGCCCTAATTCCTCCCCTATATAAAGCAACACAGCCGCATCTTTTAAGTGTGTTTTATCACCACAAAGTGTTTCACTTTATTTGTAATTGTTTAAGTTTCCTTCTTTCTAGACTTAGCAATTACATAGTTCATTTGTAGTCTTGTAAGACAAGTTGTAATATCGACCATGTATTCATCGTTTAATCAATGATACAGATGATTAGACTTGCCTAGATATTTGCATTTGAACTTATTCTTGTTCATGTTCTTTACTTTCTGTTCTTATATTCTTGTCTAGATAAATTGTATTATAAGTGTGCAATTGTTGACTGTCAATAACCACTCCACATGGAAACGAACTGGTACAACACATACAAATGTGATTATCATGACGACGTATTTCTTCCCAACTTGGCTGTTCACCCATTAAAAAATCTAACACCGTCTCAACAAACTCATTCGGTATAATAGTTGACATTTTTTTTATTTTTTAAGTACTAATACAGGGTTTCAGAAATTGATTACTAAATCAGGTTTTCAAGAAATTCTTCACTAAATCAGGTTTTCAAGAAATTCTTCACTAAAACAGGTTTTCAAGAAATTCTTCACTAAATCAGGTTTTCAAGAAATTCTTCACTAAATCAGGTTTTCAAGAAATTCTTCACTAAAACAGGTTTCAGAAATTTAGTACTAAAACAGGGTTTCAGAAATTTAGTACTAAAACAGGTTTTGGTAAATTTAGTACTAAAACAGGGTTTCAGAAATTTAGTACTAAAACAGGGTTTCAGAAATTTAGTACTAAAACAGGGTTTCAGAAATTTAGTACTAAAACAGGGTTTCAGAAATTTAGTACTAAAACAAGGTTTCAGAAATTTAGTACTAAAACAGGGTTTCAGAAATTTAGTACTAAAACAGGGTTTCAGAAATTTAGTACTAAAACAGGGTTTCAGAAATTTAGTACTAAAACAGGGTTTCAGAAATTTAGTACTAAAACAGGTTTTGAAATTTAGTACTAAAACAGGTTTTGGTAAATTTAGTACTAAAACCGGTTTTCAGAAATTGAGTACTAAATCAGGGTTTCAGAAATTTAGTACTAAAACAGGGTTTCAGAAATTTAGTACTAAAACAGGGTTTCAGAAATTTAGTACTAAAACAGGTTTTGGTAAATTTAGTACTAAAACAGGGTTTCAGAAATTTAGTACTAAAACAGGGTTTCAGAAATTTAGTACTAAAACAGGGTTTCAGAAATTTAGTACTAAAACAGGTTTTGGTAAAATTAGTACTAAAACAGGGTTTCAGAAATTTAGTACTAAAACAGGGTTTCAGAAATTTAGTACTAAATCAGGGTTTCAGAAATTTAGTACTAAAACAGGGTTTCAGAAATGTAGTACTAAAACAGGGTTTCAGAAATTTAGTACTAAAACAGGGTTTCAGAAATTTAGTACTAAAACAAGGTTTTGGAAAATTTAGTACTAAAACAGGGTTTCAGAAATTTAGTACTAAAACAGGTTTTGGTAAATTTAGTACTAAAACAGGGTTTCAGAAATTTAGTACAAAAACAGGGTTTCAGAAATTTAGTACTAAAACAGGGTTTCAGAAATTAGTACTAAAACAGGGTTTCAGAAATTTAGTACTAAAACAGGTTTTGGTAAATTTAGTACTAAAACCGGTTTTCAGAAATTTAGTACTAAAACAGGGTTTCAGAAATTTAGTACTAAAACAGGTTTTGGTAAATTTAGTACTAAAACGTTTTTAGAAATTTAGTACTAAAACAGGTTTTGGTAAATTGAGTACTAAAAGGGTTTTCAGAAATTAGTACTAAAACAGGGTTTCAGAATTTAGTACTAATACAGGGTTTCAGAAATTTAGTACTAAAACAGGGTTTCAGAAATGTAGTACTAAAACAGGGTTTCAGAAATTTAGTACTAAAACAGGGTTTCAGAAATTTAGTACTAAAACAAGGTTTCAGAAATTTAGTACTAAAACAGGGTTTCAGAAATTTAGTACTAAAACAGGGTTTCAGAAATTTAGTACTAAAACAGGGTTTCAGAAATTTAGTACTAAAACAGGGTTTCAGAAATTTAGTACTAAAACAGGGTTTCAGAAATTGAGTACTAAATCAGGGTTTCAGAAATTTAGTACTAAAACAGGTTTTGGTAAATTTAGTACTAAAACCGGTTTTCAGAAATTTAGTACTAAAACAGGGTTTCAGAAATTTAGTACTAAAACAGGTTTTGGTAAATTTAGTACTAAAACCGGTTTTCAGAAATTTAGTACTAAAACAGGGTTTCAGAAATTTAGTACTAAAACAGGGTTTCAGAAATTTAGTACTAAAACAGGTTTTGGTAAATTTAGTACTAAAACCGGTTTTCAGAAATTGAGTACTAAATCAGGTTTTCAAGAAATTCTTCACTAAAACAGGTTTTCAAGAAATTCTTCACTAAATCAGGTTTTCAAGAAATTCTTCACTAAATCAGGTTTTCAAGAAATTCTTCACTAAAACAGGTTTTCAAGAAATTCTTCACTAAATCAGGGTTTTCAGAAATTAGTACTAAAACGGTTTTCGAAGAAATTTCGAAGAAAAATGAAAACCGGAAGGAAAACGGGTTTCAGAAATTTAGTACTAAAACAGGTTTTGGTAAATTTAGTACTAAAACCGGTTTTCAGAAATTGAGTACTAAATCAGGTTTTCAAGAAATTCTTCACTAAAACAGGTTTTCATGAAATTCTTCACTAAAACAGGTTTTACAACAGAAATTCGAAGAAAAATGAAAACCGGAAGGAAAGCTGGTAGGAAAACCGGAAGGAAAGCTGGTAGGAAAACCGGAAGGAAAACCGGAAGGAAAACCGGTTTTACAACAGAAATTAGAAGAAAAATGAAAACCGGAAGGAAAGCTGGTAGGAAAATCGAAAGGAAAGCTGGTAGGAAAACCGGAAGGAAAGCTGGTAGGAAAACCGGAAGGAAAAAACCGGTTTTACAACAGAAATTAGAAGAAAAATGAAAACCGGAAGGAAAGCTGGTAGGAAAACCGGAAGGAAAACCGGTTTTACAACAGAAATTAGAAGAAAAATGAAAACCGGAAGGAAAACCGGATTTCAGAACAGAAACCTTAGAATTCAATTTCAGGCCATTTGGTTTTGAATTGGGATTTGAAACTTCTTGAGGATGATTATAGGAAGGTAATGAGTGGAATGAAACTAAAAAGGAAGAAACTTTAACATGTTTATAGGGTAAAGATTGGAACTTTCGGTAAGATGGGGAAAACACAATTTAGCACAAAAGTGAACAAAATCAAGCCATGGATCTTTCACAAGTTGTGATTTTGCTCTGATACCAAATGTAAACATGCTAAATCGTGATTTGTGATTATGTGTGTGAGAGAGAGAGTTAGAGAGAGAAGAGAAAGGGAAAAGGGAAATTATATTTCAAAGGAAAAGTATGGAAATGTTATTAAAGGTGTAACCTTACAAATGGAGATTGGATGGGTTTATATAGGGCCAACATTTGCTCTAAACCCCTCCTTAATTACAACTAAGTCCTTATCTAATTACAACACAAACCTTCCATACTTACTACATTAAATCAAAGACTATTCTATTACATAATTACAAAACTTGCACTAACAAAATAATTAAAGCTAACAATGTGGATTATATTTATTAAGTTATTAAAAAGAATTCATTTATATAGATATATATCAGAATCTGCTCCTAGTACTACACATATTTTCAATTTTGTATCACTTTTTTTGGTCGATTGTATTACTTGCTACATATATATCATACATATGTATGCAAACTGTGATGTTAAATCTATTTTAGTGGTTACAAGATCGTTTAAATTTGTTTAAATCATCCGATATGTGCTTCCTGATTACAAGAGCTTACTTGCTGATGAAATTCATGTAATCAATATTCAACAAAACTAGATCCCAAATGGCTGCAACTAGAATACATTCATATATCACAGGGACGGATTTAGCTTGGGGGCAGTGTGGGCAACTGCCCCCACTCCAATTTTGATACAAGAGTATTTTTGAAATTTTTCCTTTAAAAAATAATTAAAACCAAACAGATGATAACGGAATCACATAAATATGTTTTTGCATAGTTAAAAGCTTATTGTTTAAGTTACAATGGACAATTAGTTAATGGACAATCAGTTTATGGTTTAATGCCGCTTGGGAGTTGCAGGGATAGGGGAAGATGATGACAAGTTTTCAAAATTTACCTTACTTTTAACTTCTCTCTTCTTTTTAATCCTTCTATTTTGTTAAAATGATTATATTGATCCTTTTATTTTATATTTATAGTTTTATAGACAACCTTTTTGATTAATCATTGGATTTTATCTGTAGATTTTTATTTTAAGAAAAACTACAAAAGCAATAGCAATAATTCATAATTTTAACCTTTTTTTCTTTCTGGAATAACCATAATCTTAAAACTGTTATACGAAATTAAACATAGTTTTTAAACTATCTCTTAATGAATATTGACATTTGAAACACAATTGTTCTGATTTTTAAAGTAAGCTTACAATTAAACTAAAATGATACTTATTAATTATTACAAACTAGATCATTTTATAAATGTTAGAAAATTATAAAAAAAATTTAAATTACTGTATAATCATGATGATATCATCCAAGGATTTAAACTAGGCATCTTCGATCGGCTCTAGACATCAAATATATGAGGACTGACCATGAATATGACATACGACTTTTAAAAGTTCCCCCTCACAGCAAGTTTTCTAGCTCCGTCCCTGTATATAACATATACTATATATATAACCAGATCCCATATGGCCGGAAAACCGAAACCGCAGATGGCCGGAAAATCCAAACGAATCTAGAAACTAAATGATCAACAACGTTACAGAAGCTCGAAGTTCTAAAATCTAAAAGATCGGTGGCCGGAAATTCAATCGAGTCCAACTAAAAGATCTTGTTGATGATGATGTTGAATTGAAATAACAAACATAGACCAGATCTTGATGATTGCTGGAAAAATAAGCACATAGTTGCAGGTGGCTGGAATATTTGCAGGTGGCCGGGATATTTGCAGGTGGTCGGAATATTTGCAGGTGGCCGAAATATACATGACCACACCCACAAATAACCCAAGAAATAGAAGACCTGGTCTTGATCCACACTCTTGCAAACTCTCAAAGCAGATTAGAAACTAGACCGAGTGAAATATCTTGCCCATTGATTTACATTTAAACTCTCATGCTTTTAATTTGTACATCAGATTCAAATGCTTACCTTTATAACTCAATTTTGCATTGAGCCGAAATGGATCTTGTTAAATATGTGTAATTTTGTGTAAAAAAAAGGGTAATGGGGGAATAAGTTATTAACATAAAGACTTCAAAAATTTGAGTTTACGATCTGTAATCACAAGCCTATTTGCCGTCATATATCCATTATGCTTATAAGTTCCGATTTTGATGTGATTCTAAAAATTTAAGGTAAATCCAAAACTCTAAGTAAACATATATTATTTTATCATTACTGTTTATTATAATTTAGCTTCGATCATCGATTTACTTTAACCACAATTTGTTTCATACTCACGAATCATGTATGAGGCATATTCGAATTTCTTTTTGATATAATCTATATAGCTACCGTACATCGTACGGGTATTAGGACTAGTAAAAAAATATATACGTAATCAACTTAGCTCATTATAAATCCTAACAATTAACCAAAAGTTAATATAATTAACTTACATAAAAAAACCCACTTACACATCTTTTACGAATAAAAAAAGTTATATTTTTCAATCTTGGAATGTAGCCAAGCTACTCTAATATCCTTGTAGACCTAGACTACTCTTCAATGAAGTAACATAGAACACTATTACATCTTTGATTTGATGTGTACAGTGTATCTGACTTATTTTTTCCCGTTAATTATAATTTGTAAAATGATATATATTTTTAAAGATTATATTATTAATCTTCATTTTATCTTATTAATCTTCCTTTAAAGGAAACTTTAATTGCTTAGTTTAAAAAAACCACATGAAAATGCCAGGGGTAAAGAAGCTAGTATAGAAATTTTATCACTCTTATAAAGGAAACTTCAAGAAATTGTGAGTCCTTGAAAAGAGTGGTCCCGACTCTCTTGCACTCCACGCACTCCCATATGGCTAGCCTTGCGTAAAACTCGACTTGTGACTTGTACTAATTTAACAACTATTTATGAATTTATTTGTTTAGCTCACTAATAGGCTCTCGTTGAAGGGGGTAAACTTGGAATTGAAGTTTATTTGTTATTCCGAGAAAATTGGAAGTTATTTGTCAAAAAACATGATCGAGGAAGAAAAAGTTAAATAGAAGTAGAGAATTTACATAAATAAAAATAGTTATAATAATAATAAAGTTAAGCTATTCGAGTATTTTAGATTGAATAATGATGTAGGCAAGATAAACAGAAAATGTGTCTTTATGATATTCATATTAGCAATTTCGATCGTCTATTGTATTTTTGGATAGTGTGGTAGAGTAAAATGAAAACTAAAAAGTTTATATTTAAAAAATTCAAGAAAAACATTTATGCTAATACTTCTCAAAAAAATTTAATAAGAAAAAAAAATCTTTTCTACTAATACATTTTATGAGAACAACATGAGATCCGTCTTTTTCACTATATTATATCCCATTTGATCTAGTCAAATTAACCGAGTTACAACAAAATAAATTTTCTATTCATGACTTTGACTCATGGGTAACACTTTTTTCTATAGTTGGACTTCGGTCTTCACAACTTTAAAGGTCCTATATTTAAAAGTCCTATATGTTGCCGTTCTAAAAAAGTTAAAAAAAAGTCCTATGTTTACATATGATCTGCGAATAGATTTAAAAAACCAATACGTATCAAGCCAATTACTAACTCACAAGCCACATACCTTATGTGAATAAACCCAATGATTGATACTAAAGGTAAGAGGATTGGTATCACCTCCTCTTAGGCCACTTGTATAGGGTGATGACATATGGCATATGAAGTAACGAAGGAAAAATGTTGGGAGTGGTGCTGTTTGTGAAGTGAAGGAGGCTTCTGACAAGTGTTTTGTGCTAATTGGTTGGAGGTAATATTAAATTAAAAAGTATGATAGAAAGAGACATGTGAGAGAGAGGAAAAAGAGTGAGACGCCGGCTCATATGGATCGTCCAAATGCAAAGCGGCCTGGCTGGAGTGGTGTTCACGGCCGCTCACCGGCGATTAGCGCACGGGTCACCGGGTGAGCAGCCCCATTCCCCTCAGCTTAAGCCAACTATCCATCCGTAGCCATCCTTGACTCACCTATGCTACCTGTGACCTCTCGCGAAATTTTAACAATTTCCGGATTTCTTTTCAACCGTATTGAAATTTATACAAGTTTTATAAGATGATTCATGACACTACTAATATATATATATATATACATAGCATCCATGAATCAAAGTCAGCCAATGAAATCACTATATTTCAATTTTGCCTTTGATAAATTAAAATGACAACTATATTAGTTAAATAACTATTTTATCATTTATAAAATATATGCACAATATAACTATATGATGTATATATTTTTTACCATACACAAAAATAATTTTATACATATTTGGTTGGGATTTTCTCAAATTAGTATTAACTAGAAGGGTAAAATTAAGAAGATCTCAACCTTTAAATTAAACCAAAGATCAAGGTTTATTAATAATCTTTCAATTTTAACCATTGATTTTAAATCAAGGGCCAAGATTTTTTCAACTTACCTCTTAAGGGGTCTTCACCCATTTTTATGTATGATAAAAATGTGTAAAAATCATTATTGATAAAAAAAATTATTATTTTAAAGTTTTTTATTTTTATTATTTGTATTTGTTTTTTAAAAAATAATTAATCCTCCTAGCCTAAAAATTCTTCTAAGGCCCCTCGTAGTAGAAGGACGACGAGCTCGTCCAAGTGGTCTTCATCCTCGTCATTTTATGACATTAATGCTACCGTCTTCGTCTACCTCGTCCAAGTGAAGGTCATTCGGAATTAAGAACGGGCTGGACGAACTTGTGTGGGGCCGGAAGAGAGAGATTAGGAGAGAGAGGTGGAGTTTTTTAATGTTTTTTGTTGAGGAAGAGATTTAGGAAGGGCCTTAGTGTGAGGGGTAGTTCTTGGAGAGGAAAAGCTGACGTGGCAGTGAGGAAGAGGTGAAGAAATTTAAGAAGGCTCCTTATTAAGAGAGCCTAATATCATAAAATTTTGAACCATGTAATCCACTTATTATCTTTCGTCTTCCCCTTTGATACATGATTTTGTGATTAAGAGAATTTTTAGTCCATTTTATTTGGAGGATTAATCATTTTTCTCAATTTTTTTTATCTTTTAATTTGTCTAGGTGATTTTGTCATATTTTACTTGGGTTGACAAATAAATATTGTAATCAATTATATCCAATTTATGTGGCTATGAAATGTGTACGTATAGCAACTATGAATCTATCACATTCTTTCCTCATTTCCAGATAACACCCACATACAAAATTCAATCAACATTCCCATACAATAACAACAATCATGGCCGCCGCAACGGCCGCCACTAAGCTCACGTCCGGCCTGTTTTCCGGCCCATACATCCGTCGTAAACCACCCATGTACTGTCAAGCTACCAAAACACACAACCCACAAAACCCATAAGTTTAAGTACAAGAAAAAATGGAACAGTAGTATGCAAAGCAGCTGAGGTTTCTTCCTCCGGCGGCGTGTCGTCGGAGGACAGACGGAACTGGGTTCCGGTCGTGCCGTTGTCGGCATTGCCGAAAGGGGAAAGGAGAGTGATAATACAAGATGGGGAGACAATATTGTTGTTATGGTATAAAGATGAAGTTTTTGCCATTGAAAATAGATCACCTGCTGAAGGTGCTTATAGTGAAGGCTTGATCAATGCTAAACTTACTCAGGTTTTTTACCTTTTTTTTTTTTTTTTTTTTTTTGGTTATATATTTTAGTATACTTTTTTATGGTTAATTTTGTAGGTTAAGTTTGTATGTTTAGGTGTTAATTAATTTGACATTAACTGGTTTTTAGAGCCATAGAGGTGTAGGTTAGGTCATGAAGGAATAGTTTGCAAAATTGGTTTTGGGTTTGCAAAATGACTATTTAAAAAAGGGTTAAATTGATTATATACTTTCGGTTTTGTCTTAGATAATGAACTCCAAAAATGCTGAGGTAGTTATTATATCTTCAAATTTTGTTCCAATACTAACATATAATACTTGCGGTTTATTTTCCTATGAAAACGCAGACAATCACTTTTTGATATGGTTGTAAAATACCATAATCTTGTTATTTATGTTTTCAAAGTTCAAACCATATAGTAAGATAATTTTCTTGGAACATAGGCCGAATACCCAAATTTCACTCAAGGTTTGTCGGTTTGATTTGAAATTGATGCAAGTCCAAATGTTGTCAAATCATGACTTATGCATTCAATTATACTATCTCTGGAAAGTTATACGTCGTATTTTGCTAGCTCTAAATGGGTCGTAAAGGGTGTTTGGATGTGCATTTGGATTGATAAATGAGACATGAGATTGTAACAATGGTTTCTGGGTTTCTAAGAATGATGATGACAACTTTTTTGATTATATTTGGTAAACTAATCAGATTTGGAAGAGCAAGGAATAAGATTTTTGACTGTTGAGATAAATTTTAAGTTACTTCCTTATCCCTAACTTAAAACAAGTTGTCTAATTATGATCCCCAAATCACAACTTTAAAATTACCCTGTCTACCCATTGGGCCAATACATTTGTGAAAGAAAGAAAGAAAGAAAGATACCGCTCAGTGCCGCCTTCCGCAGGTTTTGAGCCCCAAAACCTCGACGGTGTATGGGGGAGGTTAAGATGTAGGCAGACCTTACCTCTACCTAAGTAGAGAGGCTGCTTCCATTTTCTACCTAAATGGTAGAAAAGGCCCTCCAACCTTGCATGGGATGAGGATTGAACCCATGACCTCTGTCTCCAGGGGCCATGATGTTTACCACTGATCCAAACCATGCTGCTTGGCCAATACATTTTTGACACTTTTTCAGATACAGAACACATTTGTAAACCTAAACCAATCTTCGGGGGTCCAATGACCCATTCACTGCACATGAATCAGAAGTCGGGGAGAGCCCGAGTGCCTCGGCCAGGGGTCAAGAGGGTGCTATCTCCTTGCGGGATTTGACAGTGTGATGAGGAAAAACTAGAATTACGGGCCTCACCTATATGGAACTTCTAAGCCTTTTTAGATTGATCTGTTGGCACATTCCTTGGTAAGCAAATCAGCGGTAATTTGCTCAGGGAGCAAGTAGTTAGAATCTCTATAAACAACCTCAATGTAATTGTAAACCTTTTTGTATCAAAATCGTGTTTGTTTTTTTCTTTTCCATTTTAATTTGTGTGTTACTATTGTTTTCTTTGTTTCGAATCTGTCTAAACTAGGGTTTGAACGTTGAATGCCCTTTGTTTTCAAATGCATTTAACGTACAGTATGAAACATGTAATGAGAAAGAAAACATGTTGGAAATTAGAAAACAGTCTGATGGAGTAGATGAAAAATGAAAGTACTCGGGCTGATTCTTATATTTCCCAGAAGATTTGCGTAGTTATGACTTTTACTGATCTTATGAACCATGTGCAGGATGGCTGTATAATGTGCCCATCAACTGACAGCACATTCGATTTGCGAAATGGGTCCATTAAAGAATGGTTTCCGAAAAATCCTGTTTTAAGAGTGCTTACACCTGCATTGAGGGGTTTATTTGTATATCCTGTGAAAATTGATGGTGAAAATATATGCATAAGCATCGGAGGATCTGCACCTGCTGATGCATCTGCAGAAATCGTCTTTAGTGGGATGTCTAAACCTGGTATAACCGCATCTGATGTCAACGTTGATGAGGTATGTAGTTCATTGAAGTTAGAGATAGTTTGGTAAATATATATTGAAATGTAAATAATAAACTTTTTTACATCAACTTATTATCTGCATTTACAAAACATAAGAATTAAAAACACTCTTTACGAAATAGACAGAACTGACCATTGCGGCTTCTCGGTAAACTGATAACTGGCTTATGTTCCTATTTTATGAAATGTCACTGGCTTATACTTGCCCCATTCGGTAAAAAGAGGAAAAAAAACTGTAGCTATTACCTAGGCTCAGTGATAATGACTTGCCTGGTAATAAGCTACTCAGTGGAGGTGGCAAAGTGGACAAATTGAATAATGGGTCAACAAGGGTTCAGGTTAAAGTGGTCCTGGTCAGATGACTCATAAACACTTATTAACCTGGCATTCTGTTCTTGAACTTCATACATATTAAAGTTTGAAAAGTCGACCCGATTCAGTATTTTAGCTAATTTTTAAAATTTTACACATATGGCCCATTTGTTGCAAAGTATAAACCCATATCAATCAGTTTACCTATAAAATGTCATCAACTACCGAGTTTTTTTCTTTTCTTTTCCAAGTAGATCAATAACAACGATAAGAAACATTGCTCTTGGTCGATTCCTATTTCAGGCGACACACAGTTATTTAATGCAAATAGCAACATACTTTAAAATTTGAGCAATTTGCAACTTTGGGTTTTCTATAAAGGAAATCGACCTAAATATGTTCCCAGTTATGCATTTAACCCTTTGAAATGAACACTTCAACGCCAAATACAGGATACAAAGTTCCTACTGTATCCCTGTTATTTATCCACTATATTTGTTGTATTTTTCAGGTTAGAATGGTAGTTGATGAAGGGTCGACAGGATTTGGTTTCAATAGAAAAAATGAGTTGATAAATGGAAAGGCAGCTATTATCGGGTTCCTCTTGGTGCTAGATTTTGAACTATTGACCGGTAAGGGGATACTTAAGGGCACGGGCTTCTTGGATTTTCTTTATGCCGCTACTAACACGTTTAACTAAGCGTCGTTATTGGAAACGCCCTGACAGTTCATTGGTGATATATACATTCTTTACCTAAAGTTGTATCTACATTGTCATCCCTTTGTTTCCTTTTCCGACAGTTTTACAAGATTTTTCTGGTTGAGTTATGTCGGTTTCAGAAATCAAATAAAAACTGATGAATGTATATGCTATAAATTTGTTTATATTACATAACATGTGCTATTTCCGGAATAAGTTACCCAACTCGTACCGTTTTAATGTTCAATCACCTAAACAGGGATTAACCTGATGCAGACGACGAATTATATTCATCTTTCTGAGACTGTGTAAGATGAACCTGTACAAAAGGATGTATAAAGATTTGTTGATACATATATACACCTGAACAGATAATCCAACATTTGGCAAATGAGACTAATGGTGCACTTTGAGACCATTTGGGCTACTCAAGCATGACAAGGCACATCCTTATTGATAGTCAAGAAGAGAATATTTAGCAACCCATTTGGCTGGAAAGTTGCAAGTTCACGATTTTGAATCCATCTTATCGAACCAAAACCCATCATAACGAAAACTAGCCATCAAATGTTCAAATACCAGATATGCATTAAAGGGTCCTTATGCTCACATTTGTACATTTCCAGGTTGTAACATGATAAAACATTGTTTAAACACACTATTCCCAATCCAATATACACAATTCCACATGGGCATGGGTTATTCAAACTGTTCGATAGTAAACAAACCATCTTAAAATCGTCATTAACATACACAAATTGAAATTGAAGGGGTAAAATAGAAACTTCCCACTCCCTATTCATTAATTAGCTTTAGCTGGACTCGAGGAGGACTGCGTGGGAATTGAGGAGGGCTGCGTGGGAATCGTTGAGGGCTTCCGATCACAGATTGTTTGGGAGGGGTCGGAGCTTCTAAAAGAGGTGCGCCTGTGCCAATAAAAGAAGTTGTCCTCATACCTTGGCGTGACAAAAGCAAGCGGAATGTCCACGTCAATATGTCTGGTGCAAATACCCTGTACAACAGGAACACGTCATACCAGCTTGGGAATTTCACGTTTTCAGTGCCCCGCACAGCTGCAGCTACAATCAACCGTGCAAACTCTTCCACTGGGCTACCTGATGCTTGTAGCTTTAAATCATGAGGAACAAATACAAAGTAAGTATCTGGTATAGGTGGCAAAATAAGTGGATTGAAAAGAGTTTTATATTGTTAAAATAACAAATTCTAGCATAAGTATCGTACTAATTAAACAGATGAAGTAATGGGTCAAACCGTCAAAAGTATCAAATGATTACCACCTCTAAACTATTCTATTCCAAAAAACTGTTTTAACTCTTTGGTACTGTGATTGTTGTAATCATGTTTAATACTTAGCTAATTATAAAGTTCAAAGACAAGAACACAAAAGTGTTCATGAGTCCACCCATTTATGTCATCTTTTGACACCACTGCTTTTTACTTTGACTTTTACTCCCAAACAAACCCTTGAAGTCAAGAAAAAGACCAACTCGGGCCATTTTTGTTCGTTCTGCCCACCTTTTTCTGGAAAGGAGTCACTAACATATAACAAGCTGCTCCCATCATAGATCAATTAAAAGAAATATGAATGTGTACAGCTTATGGCTTACCTCTCTTTCTTCCTTCCACTGCATCTCGGCGCCTTCTTCTAGCATGAATTTCCCTCGGGTCATCTCAGCACCAATCCAACCATGTGTAGCAATCGTGATTCCTACATCACCGTTTAGTTCTAACCTCAACGTCTCGTAGAAGTTAACTAGAGCAGCTTTTGCAGCCTGGTCAAGAAGACATTAGGACAATAGATCAAAAGTTAAAGTATGCTCACAAAACATTTAGCAGTTTTTGTATACACCCTCTTGTTTCCGTCTATTAAAGAGATGGAAAAAAGGGAGAAGGTGGATTGGCTAATAGATTTGGTTCTAAATTCGTCATCTTCTGTGAGGTTCGGTCTGAATGTTTTGTGTAAGAAGTCACAAACTTCAAACGTATTTTACAATGCATAAAAACATGATACCAAAATAATGTCATATTTCTACATATTTCCTCAAAATTATCTTCTTGGCGTCCGTTGAGTCAGTATGACTTCCACGTATTTCCCGTAGGGAGTATGGGCTGGTGACTGTTCTCTTTTATAAATGTGTTGCTAGTAACACTTATTTGAATGAAGTGGACTTGAAGGTTTTTTGCATTAAACATATACACTTCAGAAATTTTGATCTGCTTCCTTTTGTACTATATCCTTATAATAAATCATATTAAAAAATGGGTCTAAACTGCCAAATCTTATTAATCCGGAAATTGCTATAATGGGCTCATGGATCAAAATGTTCTCACCGAATATAAGCTCATTCTAGGGAGAGGTAACCAGTTCTCGACTGCGGCATTAACTACAATCCTCCCATGAGTCTGTCTTAGGTAAGGCAGAGCCACATAAGTAGGATACACATTCCCCCAGAAATTAATATCCTGAAATTTAAAAGATAAGGCAAGCAAAGTTCAATCTTTTAAAGCCTGTGATATTCATTAAAATTTCATCTAAAGACAGTTGAGAATTAAGCTATACCATCAAAATAGGGAACACTGATGCATCATTTGCCTCATCGAAATAGAAGGTGTGCCCTAAGCTTGCTGTGTTTACTAGATGATCAACTGCAAAATATGGAACAATTACATTTGAAACAAAATTCACAAGGATATAACGCCCTGTGCAATAATACATTTCTTATTCATAGCATAAGAATAATGCGAGAATTTGATTACTTTGCCCATAATAACCGATGGTCTCATTAACAAATCTCCTGCAATCCTCCTCTTTGACAACATCTGCAGCCATTATCAACACATTTGGTGCACCCAACCTTCTAGCATTCTCACTGATCCCATGTAGTCGGTTATCTCTTCGTGCAACTAATACAAGATTTGCTCTTTTCTTCGCATATTCGTATGCAATTTGCTGACAAAAACAAATTATATTTACAGATTTACTTGCTCACAGATAGCCATAACAAATTTTGAAATTGTAACAAGTTAATTTAATTTTACTTTTTAAAACCACCACAAAGGTGGCTTAGTGATTGACTCTTTACAACCGGTTCAAATCCCGCCAGGTACAATCTTGGGTGGTTGTGGGAACAGCGACTAGACTAGTGTTAGTTATTGATTATAATGTGGTTTTACTGAATTATTGAAATTAAAATATAACAAAAATGAATTTTGCTTTATAATACGTTATTGATGTAATGTGTTTTTATTAAATTATTGAAATTAAAATTCAATAAAAATGAATTTTGCTTTAAAATATACTTAAGAGGTGTACACAAATATGCATGGTAAACAACCCCATGTCTCCAACCAGTTAAGCTAACATATATACATACCTCACCAATTAAAAGTAAGGGCTTTTTTTTACCTCACCAATTCCAGAGGAAGCACCAGTGACAACAACAACTTTGTTAAACATATCTTGATTAACGAAGGAGTAATAAAGCCATTCACACCCTTTGATGAAAGTTAAGGCTGGCCATGAGAAAGCTAGCATCACCAGACTTGCAGGTGGTACTACCCAGTTTAGAACAGAGTTTATACTATCCATCATCACCATATTATAATTAACAAACTACTAATTATTACAAAAAGATATACAAAGATGTGTGTTTTGAATGATGGGTGTGGATAATGATGAGTGTATGTGTGTTGGCGGTGTGAGTAATGATGACAAATTCGATTTAGAAGAGAAAATGAGGTGCTCTGTTGTTGTTGTGGGCTGCTGGAGCCTGGAGGAGAGGTGGTACCTGGCGAGTTTGTAGTTTGCATGTGAAGAACGTACACGTGTTAGCTTGTGAATTTAGTGTTTTCACGGATGTTGCATTGTGCCACTAATAATTAGTGCCTTCTCTAAAAAATATAATTTGGAGATCTCCGGATGACTTATAGGTCCCAAGTTCGAATCCTCATTCTGTTAATTTTGAGATATAGGTATTCCTTCGATGAAGGCTTGACTTGGATATACCCAAGTTCAAGTCTAAGGAGTCAGAGTTTAACCCTATTAATCGTCGTGTTTTCGGGCGGATTAGTAGGGGGTTTTCCTCATTGGGTATTTGGAATAAACATTTCTAATTCGAGAGAGCTCTCTAACGCGGACCCAGTTAAGACAACGTATGCTAGACCTTTCGCTGTCGAATCGCGACACTAAATTTCAAGTGAAATTCACCTTTAAAAAAAATCCATATGTTGTTCAGATTTTATGGTTATTAAATTAAATTTATAATCTCATTCAACTAGTGTTATACCCGGCCGTTGGCCGGAGATAACAATCAGACATTTACTTGAATGCGGCTCATTTTTAATATGTCAACCGTTACCATCGTACAAAAAAAATCGCATTGTTAAACAATACAAAGTAAATGGTAGAACACAAAACTTTGGTGACGAAATATTAAATTTCAAATTTTCATGGGAGATAAAAAAAAAAGCTAAAAACTGACAGTGAAAAAAAAAAAACTAAAACTGCAGCATCATGAATCCTCATAAATAAACTTTAATGGTAAGAAACTAAAAATACAAAAGACTTAAAAAAGATTTAGTGGTTAAAGTGTGAAACACTAAAACTGATAACCCAACCTAAATCCTACCCTAAAGGATTTTTGTGTAAATCTTACCTCAAATAAGTAGTGTGGATAAAAAAGAAAAGAAAGAGAAGCAATGCAGCTGTGGGAAGGAAAGGCAAAAGGGTTTTGTATGGTTTTCTTAAAGGAACAAACAAGAAGTGAAATCATGACTATTTCCCCAGCCGGTTTGAAGCTGGATCCGAGTCGATCCTAGCCGGGATTCCCAGCCAAATTTCGGCTAAGATGGAGCCGATCCTAGCCAGGATTCCCAGCCAAACTTCGGCTAAGATGGAGCCGATATCCTAGCCACTTCACAACACGGTTGAGTCAATTCCTTCATTGCTTCTTATCCTTTCTTTCCCTAAGTTGCCAAGACATGTGGATAAATGTATATACTTATATAAGTAATAATACACGTGAGGATCTTTCCTTGCTACTTGGAAATTATACTTTTCCGTCCCTTGCCCCTGGGAAGGCTCCCTTGGGAAAGCTCAAGACTTTCTTCCATTGTCCTTGGGAACACCTTAGGGAAGGCTATATTCCTTTCCTTATGCTCAACAAAATAAGTATATAAATATATATAAATTAAACAAGGAAATGATGAAGGAAACAAGGTTTGGCAAGGATTGAAAAGGAAGGAAGTGCAAGACTTTTTATACACATTTTATCCTTGCCAAAATAAAAAGAGAGGAAGCAACAATTGACAAATATTCACCTTGCCTTCCTAATCGAACAAGATATAAAAGAATATAAGTTATGTTATTATTCTCGAATGCATTATTATTTCTTGGATCATGAATCAGATCCCAAAGCCCATCGGCTAACAAGGTAGTTCCCCTAGAGCCCAAGAAGTGGCAAGGTGGGGATACTCAAACCCACCGAGAGCAAAAGGTATACGAGAGGCTCGCGAGAATAGGTCCAGGAGGAGCTAAAGTTTACAAAGTCAGTATAATAATGTATTCCTAACCTAGAAGAGGGAGTGAATCGAGAGTTAAAGCAAGAGCAAGCTCCCATCGAGAGCCATGAAGCCCCATCCCAACACTTGGGTGGTTGCGAGGCCCACTGGACAAGAAAAAGCAGACAAAAGAAAATAAGTTCAAAACCAAAATCCTTGAGGAAAGAATTTTACCTTTTGAACTTGGGGGACTTGATGAGGTGAGGTATAGATCATACCCTAAAGAAATGATTAGGGTGAAAGGAATAGAGGAACCATGGGGCACGGTTGGCTGTGGGGAGACATATAACAAAACAGCTTTCTAAAGAAAAAGAGAATGATCCGGTGGGGAATAAAAGAAGAAAACATCATGTGTTTGGGGAAATTGGAACCGAGCCAAATCTCAGCCGATCCCAGCCAATCCCATCCGCTCTTCCCCAGCCGATCCCAGCCGATTTCCCCAGCCGATCTCAGCCGAATTCCAGCCAATCCTAGAACATTTCCTAGCTAGTTGCATCCTTTCCTTCCCAAAGCATCCGAGACACACATGTAAATATATATATATATGTGTGTGTGTGTGTATTTACATAAATAATAAAGAAGGGATGTCCCACAACCCTTGGCGAAAGAGAGAAGGAGACGTGAGTATGGGGTATTATGTTTCCTGTCCACTTTCTTTGCTCACGTGAAGGCTTAGGAAGGCTATACAAGATAATGTCATAATGTATCTTTTCCTTGGCAAAGCTCTAAGGAAAGGAGTAAGCATTAGAAGACATCTATCCTACCTTCCTAGTTGAACAAAGGTATGGATATAAAATATAATAGAACTCTCGAATGTTCTATTCCTCGTACTGACATTTTGGATTAAGAGGCCAGACCCATATTTGATAGGGCCCAAAAGACGATGCCCTAATTGTCAGCCTATAAATACCCAATGATTGGACAATTCATAAGGAATTCAACATTCATTCATTACGTTTACACACACATATTCCATTCTCTCTCAAAATTCTCAATCAATCATCATCAAAATCATCAAAACCATCAAACATTCAATATCCTCCAGAGATCGATACATCTCTCTGGGAAAACCATTATTCACCTTAGATTCGCGAAGAATTTAGTAGGTTTGCACTACATGGTAGGAGATTATAATGGTTTTCATGGTTAAATCCCTTTTGTGATTGAGTTTGACAATTCATGCTCAAACAAAAACATTACCACATTAAAAGTAATGGTATAAATCAAAATAAAAATAAAAAACTCAAAGAAAGCAAGCTGACATCTACACAACACACTAACTAAGTAATAGAAAAAAAATATCGTTAAAAATCTAAACGCACAAACTAATTCAAACTAAAAAAACAACAACAATAATAAAATTGTTAAAGTTAAAGAACGATATATTAATTATCACAATAATAATAATCTAATAATAGTGATAGTAGTAGTATTATTGTCGCGAGTTCGAATCTCAGCTGTGCGTTTTTATTTCTTTTTAGAGGGGATATTTGACACAGGTTTATAATTTAACCAGATTTTGATACTAATTGGGCTGACACATTTGGGCTTCACAAAAATAAAATAATCAGATATAATGGGCTTAATGAAACAAATAACATCATGGATTGGAATTTTTGTTTGTTAGTGTTTTTTTTAAAATTTGTTTAAAAAGTTTTTACAAATAAAAATTTATTATTTATTATAGTAAAACTTTTTGGTAAAAAGCTTTTGAACCTTTTTATGCTTTCTTTGTTTTTACAAATAACTTTGACATGTTTTCTTTATGGATTGAAATTTTTATTTGTTAAACTTTTTTCCAATATGTTTAAAAATGCTCTCTTTTATGAAATAAAAATGTATCTTTTTTAGCAAAGTTTCTTAATAAAAGGATTTTGAGTTTTTTTTTTCTTTCTTTTTACATATAACATACATGTTTTCACTTGAACAAAAAATTTTATAAACCTTTTGTTTTAATTTTATGTTTTAATTATATTGTTGGGTTTTTTTTAATGCTTCTCTATAATTTTTTACGCGTTTAGTTCCTATAGCAACTTTTCTCTTTCTATACTTTTTGTTTTATCTTTATTTTCTTCTAATCATGGGTTTTTTTGGTAACATTTTCTTTTTCCTTTGTGATTTTTGGGAATAAACATAAGATATTGGTGTAGTTACAAAATTGCCCTTAAAAAAAAGGACAACCGTATATTTTTAGCTACTATATTTTTTCAAAATTATAAATATGGAAGTAAACAATTTACAATGTTTTGTTTGTGGTATTATCTTTAAAGAATAAAATGTGGTCCCCGCAACGCGGGGCTCGAACCTTTCTAGTAATAGTGATAGTAGTAGTATTATTATTAAAAATGACATATGATTGTAGAGATGTAGCAAAATAACAACAATAATAATTTAATAACAATGATATGATGTAAATATATTAATCCTAATATTGTTAATAACAAAAAAAAGGTACAACTTGGTTTAGTCCCGTCTATATTAAGTCAAACCAAAGAAAAAAAGAAACAAAAATGCAAGGTGATAGTTTAGAACCCACGACCTACGCTAATATAGGTAAGCCTATAAACCAATAAACCAAATATTGATCTTGTTTAATATTTGCTAATTATCTAATATATATCTTCCTTAAAAGTCATATCAACCACTAACCAAATTAAAGACACGACTACCGTTACTGTTAACGTAAAAAGAGTTTAAATAGGTTATAATATAATATAACTGAAAAAGGCTAATAAAATATATAAAAATGTAAATAATCAAACAAAGTCATAATAAATATGCGATCAAAACACAATCCAAATTATAAAATGAGATATGTTCAAAACATATCACTCGAGTGCAAAAGTATATATGCCACAATGGGTGAAAAAGTAAAAATGACATTTTATGATTACGTGGGCGAACAGATTAAAACTGCAAGTTACAGGTTTAAAACTTATCAAAAATAAGTGGAGAAACTATATCTTGTGATCCCATGTGTGAGGATGGTGACTTACCGGACATGAGTTTTATGCGGTGTGCGCTCTGAGTACCAAAATGGTACATGGACCAGAGGGTTCCCACCCATTTACCTTTTTTAATATTTTTAATATGTTAATATTTTTGAAAATATAAGTGTATATAAAAGATAAAGAATATCTTCATTCATTCACATCTTTATCATTGATGTGTTTTTTTATACCAAACACATTATATAAACCGATAATTATAGCATGTATGTGATAATTATATCAATAGTTGTAGTGATAACAAATAACAATAGGATTTTTTAATATAAAAGTAAGATAAATAGATGATAAATAAAAACAACCATGCACAATATATAATTACAAGGACTGAAAAAAGCAAACATCTAGATTTAGGGGACTAAATCTATAAAACTAACAGCTATTTGAAGCAACTATATATACACTTCCCGCCATGAGGAGTATAAAATCAGGTAGATGCAAACAGAAAATATTTGGTTGAACGTATGTATAGGGCTTCCTTTGAATTATTCATCAATATCCCCTTATATATTTCAAAGATGACTAAATGTCCATATTTTATATAATTAATTACACTTTTAATTAATATTATAATCAACTTTATATGCTAATAATCTTTTTCTTTTCCATATCATATTTAAGATCATACATAATGAATCAATATACTCTAATCCATATATATCTGCTTATATTCATATTTCTGGTCTTTCCATATTTGGCATTTTTCAGCAAATTAGTTATAAAAATCAGTTGTGTAACAAAATCATTTGGAACCAAATCATCATCATCATATTCTTGGTTACCTTACAGAAACAACCAGAAATCTTTGCATCAAATTTTATATATAAATTATTTTCATACAAATTTATTTGATTTTAAATTTGTGTGGAATTTAATTTATAAATTTAAAATTTTCGTATTTTTTGATGCATGATTTCTGGTCTTGTGTTCTGATTCGATAATCTTTATCGAATAAGTTTTTCTTTTTTGTTACATTGATTAATTTTGGGTTTTTCATATCCGTATTGTGTTTAATTCTTGGTAGCACTGATTTGAACAATATATATTCCAAAATGGTATGCTGTTGATTATTGTATTAAGAAATTTACATTTTTGGTCGAATCATCAAAATCTTTGTATCGAAAAATATTTATAATAAACTTTTTCCCATTTTTGTTTGGGTCAAAAGATTTGGAATTGTAGGTTTTGGGGAAGTCAAATGCTTGGTTAATCTCTAGCATTTTGTATTCCCCGGAAAAAGCTACAATAAACGATTATTTTTGATCAAGACACGCTCAAACGACTAATGAGTGGGATAGAGGTTTTCCATGATTGAATATCGATTCATCTGAGATAAACCCTTTTTATCTTTTTTTAAAATGGGTGGGATTTGCTCAAGATTAACTTGTGGAAATAATGAGAGAGAAGAAGATGAGAGTAAGTTTGTTGGAATACAAGTAGCTGATCCGGTAAATAAAGAGGGTGGTTCACAAAATGGTAACAATGATGGCTCTGTAAATAAGTTAACGAAAAATGGTGAAAAGCAAAAAGATAGCCATAGGCTATCGTTATCTGAACGGGTTCTTGGTTCAAAAAGGATGCAAAAGATTAAAAGCATAGTGGGTGGGACTCCAGCTGCACAAAAAGCAGCCGGATGGCCATCATGGTTAACTTCAGTTGCTTCCGAGGCTATACAAGGATGGGTTCCACGCAGTGCGGACTCTTATGAGATGCTAAACAAAGTTAGTAATTTTTTAAATTTGGTTTGTGTTGTTCATATGAACATCGTCGATATCCAGTTACTTTGATGTGGAAAGCATTTTACTATTTAGGGGTCAGATTTAATCACCAAGTTACAATAATCAGGTTTTAGTGTTTGGATAATTATGTTCAACGTTTGAATAATCAGTTACATATCATCTGCAGAGGAAAATAAAGTTATCTATTTTCCTCTTTTTTTTTTTTTTTAACTTTGTTTAAGGACCGTTAACTCCCATTGGCAATACGTCTCTCATTTGCTTCCAAAGACGTTATTTTAATAGTCAGATTTCTGATTTACGCACAAGTTCAAACCACAGAAGTGTGTTTCCGATTATTACAATTCATTATTAAAAGTGTCACATAATCACTGGCACAAGGGACATTAAGTCACTCCTTATAATACATATTTTGGGACATTTAAAGAATAATAATAGTAATGAGGATGTAGTCTATAATCGGATTGATATGTTTGTTTCTTTATGATTGTTGGAAGGCAGTCCTTACGATGAGGTTGATATCATTTATATATGATATATTCTTATTGCAGATTGGCCAAGGCACATATAGTAGTGTTTACAAAGCCCGTGATCTACAAAATGACAGAATTGTTGCCATAAAGAAGGTGCGGTTCACAAATATGGACCCTGAAAGCGTCCGTTTCATGGCTAGGGAGATTTGTATATTGCGTAGACTAGACCACTCAAATTGTATGAAGCTTCAGGCTTTGGTTACTTCAAAGTTTTCAGGCACCTTATATCTTGTATTTGATTATATGGAGCATGATCTTGCCGGGCTTTTACATACTCAAAAAGTCAAGAAGTTTACACTGCCACAGGTTTCTTTTTCTTTATTTTCTTAAAAACTATTTTTTGTACTTATTATAGGTGGCCAAATAAGTTGTTCCAGTGGGTTGAGTTAATGGTCAAAAGAGTATTTTATGATACAATTAAAAATGGGCGTGGCCATTTCAGGTTGAGCCCAGACACTTTTTGTTCATTTCTGAAAAAGAAATTTACCTAATCCATATATACTTATATAGTCAGTACATTTTGGATGTCATAATTGGGTTGTAAACATTAAATTACATTCTAGGTTAGTTTCAACTTGTTTGACCTATTCAATCCATTTGGCCCAAATCCTTTTTGACTCGGTTTTTAAATCGGCCTGCAAGAAATAAAGCATAACCCGAACCCACATCTTTTTAAGGAAATAGGCTGAATCATTTTAAAATTTTATCTATGATTTGGAGTTAGGATCCTGGCTGATGTCCCTTTAATGTTTACATATTGCATTTTGTTGTGGAATATTCTTGTAGATTAAGTGTTATATGCAACAACTTCTTCGTGGAATGGAGCATTGTCATGCTCGTGGTGTTCTACATCGAGATCTTAAGGGGTCAAATATTCTAGTTGACAACGATGGAATTCTCAAGATTGGAGATTTTGGTCTGGCTGCACGATTTGAGCCTGACCAAAAAGAACCATTAACTAGTCGTGTTGTAACTCTATGGTATAGGGCTCCCGAACTTTTATTTGGTTCAACATCATATGGTGTTGCCATTGATATGTGGAGCATAGGTTGCATCCTTGCAGAACTTTTTGTGGGAAGGCCTATCATGCCAGGAAGAACCGAGGTATGCTAAGAGTTCTCTTATTTATATCCTATGGTGTATCTGCAGATTGAAACATAATGCTTGAAGTATGACGCGACTTTTTGAGTTCTTAAAGTAACAGTAATGGCAGGAAACCACAAATTGATAAAACTTCATTTTTTTTAGCAGATAAAACTCACACGTATAAAAAATCTTGAATACGCTTTTGTCCTCATTGGGATTTGAACCCGCAACCCTTGGTAGTTGGGCTACCCAGATACTACTAGACCTTTCCAACCCTTGTTAGTTTCTAAATCTCCTCAAACCTTTTACTAGCCATCTTGGCTTCTTGTTGTGGCCTTTTTCTCATAGATTTGAACCACTGTGTTTTCGTATGCACTTCATATTATATTCTAGAACTAACATTTCTTGCCCATCAAATATATTTCCCCCTGTTTCATTAGATTCTAATATTATGTTCAAATCATCTCTTAGGTTGAGCAAATACACAAGATCTTCAAGCTTTGTGGTTCACCATCAGAGGAATACTGGAGTAGATCAAAGCTGCCTCATTCAACTAGTTTTAGACCTCAGCATCCTTATGAGCGTCGTATCACTGAAACATTCCACCAATACATGCCTGCTTCTGCTTTGGCTCTTTTGGATACCCTCCTTGCAATTGAACCAGATGCACGTGGTACTGCAACTTCTGCACTTGCTAGTGAGGTATGGTTGAACTTGGTTTATTTCATAAAAAAAAAAGATACCTATTGACCTCCTTGTACCAAATGGTTATAGAGTTTCTAGACGGGAGGTGGAAAAAAGCCAACAATGGTGTCGAGTAGATTGGATAATAGGTCAAAATGTTTCTTTATTTAGTATGAGTTGAAACGGGTCAGGCTGGGTTTACATAAACCACAAATACTGTTTTGTACATTTTGAAACTTTAATCAACAGGTAATGAGTTAATCAACAACATCAACCTATTCACAAATACTCTTTGTAGTTGCCTGCTAATCAATGAACTTGTATTTGTCCCAGTTCTTCACAACGGAACCTCTTCCTTGTGATCCATCCAGCTTACCAGTATATCCTCCAAGCAAAGAGTTTGATGCTAGGTACCGAGAAGAGGAGGCTAGAAGGTACATCAATTTACTAGTTTGACTTTAAGAAAACCGTCCTTTTTTTGGAGGAAAGGAACTGTGTTTCACTGTTTTTCGTGACCTACTAATAAAACATCATATTCTATGGTTGTTTAATGTTTTCAGACGGAAAGCTGAAGCGATGAAAGGACATGTTCCTGACTCTGTTAGGGTTGGTGTCGCGGAATTTAAAGGACAATCTAAAGTACAGGTACCTTTTCCACAACTCGAATCTTATCAGAAGAAATGGCAAGATGGGTAGGTTGGGTAATTAGTAAAAAGGGTGGATGGGTCGGGTTGGGTTGACATGAAACACATGTTTATGATTACTATAAACTATTTATTACTTTAGTAAACTTAATTAAACGATTTAGTAGGTTATATGTGTTGGGCAATCGACATTCAATTCCTAGTTCAAAGTTCAAACTCGCACAAAACAATAGCAACATCTACAAACTTGAACAAATATAATAGAACCCAAATTGGGTGGTTCAGCAGATCAATTTGATGTGTTTAATACACAGGCAAACTACAAAGAATTTGATTTTGATACAAGACTTATTAAGTTATTATCAGATTCAGGACATAAATAGAGTAAATAATCGATTCCTAAGCATATTACCACCAACAAGCTCACCTAGGACTTTGCCAATAGAAAAAATGTCATGCTTAAAAGTTCCATACGGGCCAAGCCTCGGTCTCCCGCTTCATGGGAGGCTACTTTGTCATCCTTGCAAACATATAGTCCACAACCCAAACATATGACACTTTGTCTAAATTTTGACCCGCTTCGCCTGGATCAATCCACTCCGCATAACATTTCAGTTTCTTCTTGATATCCGTCTTCTTGATTTTGGCTAACTTACACATTGCAGGGTCAGTTGAATGTAAGAAATTACAATCCTCATGGTGAAGTCAGAATAGGCAAGAAAGGGTTTTACTATTCTAACTCAGAGATCCACCAAAGTGCTGCAGCATCATTGACCAAGAACATCCTAAAAGATGACACGATGGGTGCGAGTTTAAGAATGGCACTTTTACATAATGATCCTGCACCCAAAAGACCAATGAACAACATGGATCCAGTACAAGAATCCACAAAGCTTGATCAAAGGACCAGCAAACCCACCATGGTAAGTTTGCTGCATATTCACTAGAACCAGAAGTAGCAAAATTGGAGTAACAATTTATGCAGGTCGGGTGATTGGTCAAAATGACTTTGGGTCAAGACGAGTTACTTTGACGCTGGTCAAAAGAGGTTGGGCAGGGTTGATCCACAAACATTTTATTTTTATTTTGTGTATTTCTTAGACATTTTATACAAAATCTTTAAACTAAATGATCTAAATGGTTGTATGTAGAGGTGGCAAAATGTACGGGTCGGATCGGGTTGGGTGACGGGTCAAAACGGGTCCGGGTCAAATCGGGTTCGGGTCAATACGGGTCGTTTTGAAAATAGTATCATTTGGATCCGGGTCAAATCGGGTCCGGGTCAAAACGGACCCGGGTCAAAACGGGTCATTTTAAAAATGAGTTTCATTATACATTTTAAAAAAATATATATATTCTTTATTAAGAAATTCAATTTCTTAATAAAATACATAGCTTTAAATATATGAGTAACAGCCTTTTTGTTTAAATAACAAATATTATTTTTTTATAATAATACCTGTAACTTTTTCCATCAAGAAATTTACCTTTCCCATATTATATTCTTTCAATCCAGATTCCAAGAACCTCTTGTTTTTCCATTATTTTTTCTTACCAAATCATTTTACACATTTCAATCCACAATGTACAACTAACTAAAATATACTCTCTTTAAAGTAAGCAACCCCAATTCTGGAAACAACAATGTTTCTTTCTCATATTTAACACAAGCAGTCAAAGCACATCCATTCAAACATACTCTCTTTTTGTGTTTGATCGGAAAATTTCATCTTCCACTCGCCACCACCGCCTTTTCTCCATTCAATAATCCCGCCCATTATGACCCGTCCAAGCTTTAATCGTTGCCCAATTCAATCCAGATTCCAAGAACCTCTTGTTTTTCCATTATTTTTTCTTACCAAATCATTTTACACATTTCAATCCACAATGTACAACTAACTAAAATATACTCTCTTTAAAGTAAGCAACCCCAATTCTGGAAACAACAATGTTTCTTTCTCATATTTAACACAAGCAGTCAAAGCACATCCATTCAAACATACTCTCTTTTTGTGTTTGATCGGAAAATTTCATCTTCCACTCGCCACCACCGCCTTTTCTCCATTCAATAATCCCGCCCATTATGACCCGTCCAAGCTTTAATCGTTGCCCAATTCAATCCAGAGTTCTCTTACATGTATTTTAGACCTGTTAGACATAAAACATAACTCTAGCGTCTCATTCATAAGTAAATGGGTCAAATTTTGCCTACTGTTTTTTGTCTATAAAGAAGCTGTAACCAAATTATGGGTCACTTACAGGGCCATGCAAAGAGGATAAACAGGGTTTATTCTGGACCGTTGATGCGTCCTGGTGGAAACACAGTAGACATGCTCAATGAACATGAAAGACATATTCAAGCAGCAGTTCGGAAAGCACGTGCTGACAAAGCCAATAGTAGATTGGTATAACCAATTACTGTGATCCAAATTCTTACTGGAAACCAAATGATAATGTTTGACCTTTGAAGGAAGGTTGTGGGCTTGTGGCTGCAAACTGCAATGAAGCATGACTCGTAATCGAGTGAATTTTTGAAGTATGGTGACAATGTGAAATTGATGGCGGGATCAGTTGTCATACACACAGGCCTAAAACCACACATCAGTGATGCATGCCATTGTGTAATTAAGATTCAGCAGCTTCCCGGTTGACATATATGATTGCCCTGTGTCATAGCCCATATGTTAATTCTGATTGCCTTTTGCCCAACTCATTTTTGAATCTTTTGAACTCCTATAGTCCTATTAGTTCAAATCCTGAACTCTCAGCCAAATCTAAGATTCAATGGTTTTGTGGCTAACACAAAAAGACCTTCAGTATCAATTTTGTTTGGGTCAAATGCACCGGTCAGGTTGGGTTGATCCGCATATCTTTTTATCCATTTTGATGAGAATATCTTTTGATGATTGTTAACCTACTCCTCATAGCTACTTGTTTTATATGCGTCAACGCGTGAGATAAACTACACACAAATCGACTGATTGTATAATTACATTGGTTGAAACTTGAACCACAAACTTTCTAGCAATGAAAACGAAAAAGTGACCACCGAAAAAGAATTCATGAATACATAATCTTATAAACAGGTTGTGTCCCTGAAAAAAAATATAACGAGGAAGCAAAATAGCTACCTATCATCAGCAACCAACTTGACTGTAGTAACACTTATAAAAACAATTAGCAAACTATACAGAAACTAAGTGCACATTAGGGGTGTTCGTGGACCGGTTTGGTCCGGTTTTGACTAAATCTCGAACCAAACCGGTAATTCCGGTTTTAACATATATCAAACCAAACCGAAGCAAGTATATTGTCTGACCGAACCAGACCAAACCACGTAAGTCGGTCGGATTGGGCGGTTTGACGGTTTTTCAAGTTTTTTTTTTCATTCTTTTATTTTCATATAATTCTGTTATATAAATGTCAAGATTTGTGTTAAGATCCATAACACTTAAAGTTAGAAGTATACATTAAAAGAATTACTAACGGGTCAAACTATTTGTTTTAATGTATTCGAACTTTAAGTAAAAACTTTATCTATATGTTAATAACAGGTATACCACCCACATATTGAAAAAGTTTTTGTTTATATTAGAAATGTATAACTAATTATATATTTGAAATATAAGTTTGTTCTTTATAATGAAACTTTAAGGAATTTGGAGCATAAAAGTGTTTATTTTCGTAAAATGTTTAAGCTTTATGACTTTAGATTAAGTTATTTTCTTCTCGAATTTTAAAAGTATGAAGTCCGGTCCGGTCCGGTTTTTCGCGGTTTTTTCTTTGCTCAAACCGTAACCGAACCAAATAACCCGGTTTTTCAAAACTTAAACCACCGGACCAGACTTTAACAATTCAATCCGCCCAAACCAATCCAAATACCGCAGTTTGGTCCGGATTAAGCGGTTTGACGGTTCGATGAACACCCCTAGTGCACATAACATATTTACAAGTTTATAAGTTATACCTACATGTAGGTAGTGGATGGATATTAATAACTTGATGTAAAAAAAAAAACTAATTTTACGATTCTGTACAATGTGAGACTATGTATAGATATTCAGAAGACGGTATCTCACCAACTTTGACCTCAAATACTTCCATTTTATTTTAACTCGAACCACTGGAGACTTAAAAATCTTGCTTGGGCTTGCGGCTGAGCTCCGTGTAACTCCCGCCCATGAGCTGTAAAATCTCTTCCCACAAACTTTCATTTTGTGTGCCAGCAAATATCAAATTTGAACTACAAGCCGCCACATGCCATAAACCGGCTTCAATCTCTTCCTTGAGCTGATCAAGCTGCCAGCCAGCATACCCGACGAAAAATTTAAAATCTTGAGGTTTAAAAACCCCAGTTTTTACTAAAGCTGAAGCTTCGTCCAAACTATTTCGCGAACCAAAGCATAGAGAGGGAACAACTTCTTCAAAATCAAGAACAGGTTTCTTCCCACCAGATTTCAACAGGAATATGCTTGCCTCGAGGGGCCCACCGAAATGCAATAAACAATCAGAAAACGTGGTAGCAAGATGGAGATTTGTGGGTTTCATGTTTTTGATCTTTTTGTGAAGGGGTCGGTTTATGATTACTCCAAATGGGCCTTCTTGTGGGTGTCGGGTTCCGGATCCTAGTAGAAAGACGACTGATCTTTCAAAGGTTTGAACCCCATCGAGCTTTTCGGTTGCAACAAGGACACAGCCGGTTTCTGGGGAGGTAAGTGGGTGTGCCCATTTTGACCCTAATCGTTTAGACTCTTTGACAACTCCTTCATCTTGGTTGTTAAGCATTGACTGCATGTATACACAGGATAATTTTAGTAATATGATATTGTATAATCAGAATTCTGTAATAAGCTGTTGGGTAGGAGATGGTTTTTGAATGTGCCTATGCTGCTTGAAGTTGTGACTATCACTTTTGTTGTTAGAGTTAGACAAACTTTGACTATCTAACGAGATGATTGATAAGATTAAGGTATAAAAGTAGTTTCACTCTACCCTTGTGATAATCAATTTGATTGCAGTTAACAATATGTATTATACAACCCCTAAATGACTATTTGGTCATAAATATTACCTGCTGATTCAGATACAGAATAGCTCTAAACTCTCTCCAGTCAGTAGGTTTATGCTGGGATTTTGGAGTACCTGAACCATTAGATTTGTTGCTTTCAACAGGATTGTTATCTTTGGTGCCCTCTCCTTCTGGAACAGAATGATCACCATCACCTAAAATGTATAAGAACGCCCACAATAATTAACATGTATATAGAACAGATGTAAATGTACACGTGTGTATCAGAGACACAAAGGGGGTCAGGTACACAAAATAACTGCAAGCAATGTCTTTACATATAAATTTAAATTGCATCGAGAAATCAAAGTTTGCCATGCCTCAATATCTGGCCCTTTCTGACTGATCTCACGAAGCATCAAAACCAAAAGCCACAATTGTAGATGGAGGTGAGATCAGCAAAAGACTAAATACCCGATAAATAATTATCAATTAAATGGAAACTCTCCACCAGGCATTCATACCCCGCTGTGATGTCGATTATCTACTCCTAATGTCTTACTTCTTTTTCCCTATGCCTCCAATGCAAATCTGCGGCTGTCCCACGTAAACTGCACTACTTCTAATTTTGGTAACTTTTAAAGCTAAAGCTCCTCATTTCCGAATTACATTCATTACATATAATTAATAATGTAAACTTGTATCCGCAAGATTCCATAGTTTGTCATTATAGAAGGATATTTAACACATTTGACTAGGAGTTGAAACACTATCAAACTTGGACCAACAGATTCCAGATCAAATGCCAAAACTTTCGCTTGATCGCCAGAAGATATTACATGAACACGTTCTTAGGCTAATATGTTATATTAAGCTATAAGAGTATAAAAGTCAAGTCACTTTAGTGAATCTCAAATGTCGCGTGCGTCCGGGTACCACAAGTTCATGGTTCATAGGGTTAAAGGTTCACTAATCATTAAATTAGTAATTATCTCATTATTAACAGGATGCAGCATATACTTATATAATCATGACATCATATGACATGATAAATGTTTAAAAATAGAGGTATTTTTGAGATTTACAACAAAAGCATGCGTGTGAAGTTATTTACCAGCAACTGCTTACCGGGGCATGTTAGAAAATTTATTAATTTAAGGCCAAATCAAGAACTTGTAAATACTTTTCGCTAGCCATGGTTTCTACTATCTAATTTCCACGATAAAAACAAAAAGGGAAAAAAAGGCACAATGCATGTTGTATTTCTTGAGTCTTTAATACTAAGTCTTGATATCTTGTTTCCACCTTTTTTCATACACAAAAAGAAACAATAACTGAACTGATCTCTTATAACAACCTACTGTACCTCTTGATATGGCATGCATCATTTTAGTCATAAATAAGGGATTCCATTCCTCTTACAGGACAGGTGGCCTAGTTGCTTTACAACAATATGCTTTGAGTATGCTTATTCAGAACAAATTTTATCATGTGCATGTAATGCTTATTATAAATATACATCGAACTTCAAATAGTACATTTGGTGCACCATTCTAACTTGGCAAGAGATAATGTCAGCATATGTACTATATTAACAAAGCTCACTTTAAGTTGACCATGTATCTTAAAATGGAAAATTACATCATCCACTCCATTGAAAATACACGACTAATATCTGATCACGTATTTACAAGATCTTTGACCCATGTATCTAAATATAAAAACAGAACTTTATCTGATCACGTATTTACAAGATCACCTCTACCCAAGGTAGAGGTGACTGCTTAGTAAATAATGTGTGTGTGCGTCGGTGCACGTGAATTGAATATTTGTGTGTGTGGTCGCCCGGGGGGGGGGGGGGGGGGGGGGGGGGGGGTGTCTTCTGCATAAAGATAACCTCCTATGAAAAAGATTTTCTCAGAAAAAGATTTAAAATTGATAGGTCGATGCAATTAAGTATATTCCTTCTCCAAAAGTTAGGTGCCATTAGGACCACATACAAAACATACTTTGATATCAATAATAAAAATGTTGTTTTTACTAATCTCCGTCTTGACTTTTAACCTGTTCCAGATTGTAATCGTAATTAAATACAGACTCCTACATAGATTAACTCACTATGCAATAAACGCTGTTATCCCTCTTAGTCAAAAAAACTACATCAATGTTTTCCTACAAGAAAATCCAACCAACCTCCATACAATGTAAATAATTCGACATTAATGCGAATTAAAAACTCTAAACCACATAAAAGACTAAAAAAGGAGTTAATCATCAGAAACCAAAAAATTATTCAAAAAACAACTGAACTACATTTATGAAAACAAGAAACAAACCAAAGCAATGCCTTAATTTTCATATTTTAAAGTCAAATACAGACAGCCTAGCCGACCGGACCCAACGCATTTCATAGTACACAAACATTCAGTACTATGTTACCAGAGTCGTAAAACAAATACTTAACACGGGTATTGTAATTTCTAATTTAATCTTCAATTACTAACATTCAGCCCTACGTCGCCCAAAATTATAAAAACATATATCGAACGGGGATATTGTAATTTTATTTTTCATTTAAAATACATAAACCCAATTCATAGTGACACAATCTACTGCCCTGAACTGCTCAGATTCGTATAACAAATAGATTGAACTAATATTGGAACAGACCTAAAATTTACTAAATATGTTAAGAATATATATATACGTATATATAATATTAATACCTGAAGAAGAAGAATCAGAATTATTATTATTATTTGAATTCTTCTTTCCGACAGCTCCAACACGAAACGATTGATTCGAAGGAGAAGAAGAAACATTTACTTTTCCAAAATCAAATGAAATTCTTGATTTTAATGAAGAAGAAGAAGAATTAATAAATTGATAATTATTGTTGTTGATTTTTGATAAGTAAGGAGGGTATGATGTTGTTGATGATGGTTTGATCTGTAGAGCACACAGATCCATTTGAAATTAAATTAAATTAATTAACTCTCAAATATTATTTTGACCTGAAATTAAATTAAAATTAGTTACTAAATCGATATAAACATTTGAATGTGTGTGTAATTAATGAAAGATGATGATGATAATAGAAAAGAAAAGAAAAGGGAATTTAGTGGTAATTAATGAAGGGGAGATGATAAAAGATGAAATGAAAGGGAAAGGGTACGTGCGATCGAGTGAGTGTGTGTGACTGTGTGTGTGTGAGAGAGAGAGGGTGGGTGGGAATATGCTAAACTTATAAACCGTTTTTTAAGGAAGAAAGTGATGTTAGAGTGTTTGGTGGGGTTGGTATTCATTTGGAATTGGGTGATTTGGGTCCGATTAGTTTGGCAAGTTTTGTTTGATTCACAGATTCTGATGAACCTGATGAAATTGGAATTGAATTTCATTCCGTGGTACGTTTGGTTGTCAAAAGATGATGGAATTTCATTCCATTGGAATGTAAACATTCCATCAAATGATGGAATCTCCATTCCTTGGGGTTATTGGATGGAATTTGATTCCTTCATTCTCTTGAATTTTAATAAAACAAAAAACATTCCATCAAATTCCATTCCTTCGGAATCTAATTCCGTTGACAGATTTCATTCCTTCTAAAAACATTCTGTGAACCAAACGCGTTATTGGCATTGGTTCACCCATGTTTTCTCCACCAACCACTTTTAACCAATCACCTTATGCCACCTCATTCCACCACTCACCCACCACTCACTCACCACTCACCCAAATTTCATTGACATCCGACCACTCACTTTACAATTTTCATTTTATTTAAACATTAAAATTTCATTAAACTAAAAACATTACATAATAATACTAAAATACATAAACATTACATAATAATTATTAAAAAACATACTACAAATACTTAAAAAACATACTAGAAATACTTAAAAATATAACATAAATAATAAAAAAAAACTACTCATCGTTCGGCTGGAGGTGTGGTAAGTTGAGAGCCGCAAGATGCTCTGTCAAGTCATACCGGAGACGGAAATGTGTCTCCTCGTCTCGTATCTCCAGTAAGGCGTCTCGAGCACTATTCGGCTGCACAACTGGATCCTCTATATGAACTGGGCAGATCGCCCGACCACTATCCTGGATGATCATGTTGTGCATAATCACACAAGCATACACCAAGTTCCGTATTGTCTTCATCGAGCGTTGGCGAAAAGGTCGAGAAAGGATACCCCACTTTCCTTTCAGAACACCAAATGCTCGCTCAACATCTTTGCGAGCCGACTCTTGCGCTGTTTTGAACATTTTTTCTTTCAGGTCGGTAGGATATTTGTACGCTTTAACAAATTTAGACCACGTAAGATATATGCCATCGACTAGATAGTAGCCAGTGAATGGACAGAAAGAAGCAGTCCCCATACGCTCGGGGAGGAACAAGGGAGAATGTTGCAGCACATTGATGTCGTTCAAAGCACCCGGAGGACCAAAAAATGCGTGCCATATCCATAAATCCTGAGACGCCGTCGCCTCCAGCATAATAGTGGGGTGTTCATGATCACCCCTTTTGTATTGACCCTTCCACTCCATTGGACACATCTTCCAAGCAAGATGTGTACAATGTAGACTACCCAACATCCCAGGCAAGTGATGTCTCTTATCTGGTGGATTGCCGGTTGCGAGCTGTCAGATTGCAGATGTGCATTTATGTATCGGGGTCAAACTCTTTGCCAACCGGGCATCATACGAGTCCTGAAAATATGTGTATCTGGACTCAAGATCGTGCACGATCTTTAAGAATAAATGTTTAGGCATACGATACCTATCTTCAAAAAAATCTTCGTCGTATTTGGGTTCTTCACAAAAGTAGTCGCGATGCAACCTTTCTGAAGCAGACCAACGGTTGCGGTTCACAAATTTACGCTTCGACCGAGCCGTAGAACTTTCGGCGTTGGCAGCCTCCTCGGCATCAATGGCGTCCGCAAACACCGCTAGACTACTATCGTCGGACCATTCGAATGGTTCATCTATGATTACAGTGGAACCAATACGCTTTTTCATTTTTTTTAGTTGTGTGTTGAGATGTTGAGTGGATTTGTTGAAAATAAAGTGTGAGTATTGTGATTGAGTTGTAGTGTGTGTGAGTTTAAAGAGTGTATATATATAGAGAAGATGTAAATTAAAAAAAATAAAATTACAAAACTAGTCAACCTAGCCGTTTCCTACCATTGCACCATCCTCGTTTTTGGAGCTTTGGAATTTCACTTGGGTCGTCTGGCCACTCGTTTCTTCCCCATCACGCGTGGTGGGTCATTGGCGGGGGTGTTCCGTGGTGGTGCCACGCCCACCACGCACCCATATTGCTTCCGTTGCCAACCCCCTAATAATAATAATTCAAACATAAAAGAGAATAACCTAAATATTTAAATATTATTATCTAAGATCTCTAATGGCTTTTACAAAATGTCCGCATGTGGGCCAACTCAACAACATGTCAGCAAACTATTTTAATATATTAAACTTATTTTGTCTGCAATCTAACATACTAAAACTCAGTTTGCTCATGTCATATCATCATTAACATTAAATTAAAAAACATAATTTATATTAATAAAAAACATGATGGTAAATTCAGAAAACATTATACCGAAAGAAGTTAGCTAGCAAACAGATTATTTGACCCCACATTTCAATTTGTTGACAAAGCAAACCGAATAAGCATTTTGAGCAACAAACTGATTCTCCAATCATGGCACACTGGCTCCTCAGTTTGCATACTGTCAGGGCGTGTTTGGTTCGCGGAATGTTTTTGCAAGGAATGAAATCTGATGGGATGGAATAGAATCTGAAGGAATGGAATTTAAATCTGTGGCACGTTTGGTTGTCAGGAAACTGAATGGAATTTAATTCCTTTTGTCTGTTTGGTTTGTAAATCTGTCAATGGAATTGGAATGGAATTCTAGTAAAAGACCAAAATACCCTTAATCCACAATTTTTTAAATTATTATACATTTATGGAAAAACATAATATTAAATGTCAAATGCCAAATATAAAACACATAAAAGTAATATTGTGGATATTTTTTTGGTTATCTGACCATTGACCTGACATGGAAAAATTACATAGTACAAAATATCATTTCAATAGATATATATAAATTCATATAGATACAGATTGTAGCATGGACACTTTGTTACTAAAGCATCTAAACTACTACACCATCATGATAAACTATTTTCATCTAAACTACTACACCATCATGTTTCTAAAGCATATAGACCGAAGTCTGACAAAGATAATATATGACTGTACAGACCGAAGTCTGACAAAGATAATATATGACTGTACAGACCGAAGTCTGACAAAGATAATATATGCCTCGTACAGGATTTCCCGTCTACAGTGGGGTACGGACCAGAACCAAGACTGTCAGGTACGAAAGCTGACAAGACTACCATTAAAATCTCATAATGGTAAAACTACATAAAGGGGATCATTTTAGTTCGTCAAACACAAAGAACAATTTAGTCAGCCGCCAACATGGCAAGTCAAAGTCATTTAGTTCAATATTCCGTAAGACATGTATACACACTTTCAGACAGCCGTCAACATGGCAAGACATAAGACAAATGATTTAATTTACCAAATCTCATGGCATAGACAAAGACAAATCATTTATAAAGTAATCGTGTATACAGTACATGCTTTTCAGGCCCAAAGTAAAAGGAAAAAGGGCGCCATAAACTCACCTTAGCAGTCTACGAGCTAAAGAATGAGCAGTCTGAGAATAAGAGCAGTCTAGTCTCCACGTCTATCCAAAACCTAGGATATGAGCACGAATGGTGAGGATCAAATCTCACGACGACAAGTATCCTACGTACAACTACTTAGCTATCAATCCTAGAATGCCACGACCAAGTGTGATTTAATCTTTCATTTTATTTAACTTTTGTTGGCAATATCAATGAAATTGTCATTATAAGGTAGTCTAAAGTACCATTCGATATTTACCAAGTCCAAACGTTCAAGTTGTCAAAAACTAGAAATGTCAAATATTTCAGCAACATACCACTGCGCCGCAGTGAGCTAGAAACATGCTCACTGCGCCGCAGTGGCTTAAGTCGACACCAGACCAGAGTCTGGGCACTGCGCCGCAGTGAGCTAAGGAACATGCTCACTGCGCCGCAGTGGCTTAAGTCGACACCAGACCAGAGTCTGGGCACTGCGCCGCAGTGAGCTAAGACAACGCCACTGCGCCGCAGTGGCCCCATTCTGCAGCCAAAAACCAGCAGTTCATATGCAGAAATAACCCAAATCGTTTTTGATTCAATTCCTTTCACTATAACTAGTATAAACATGACCAATAGGCCTGGAAACAATTTATTTCGCTAACCATATACCATTTCAACACTTTTTGATTTCAACTTCTTATTTCTAAATCAAAAATCCATCTAACAACCAATATCAAAACTCATTTCATCTTCTTGACCAATAAGTTCAATTTAAAGTAAATGAAACTAAATAATAAGATTAAATTTAGAAGAATCAAAAGTTTGAAGAATTTAGTCAACTTACCAATTTGAAGTTCTTGAAATAGAATTGATGAAGATAAAGATGATAATGATGATAAAACCCTAACTATTATAGTTATAAAATCCTTTCCTTTGAATCCCCTTTGATTTCTCCTTCCCAAGATTTGAATTAGAGATAAGAGTGTTTTGAGTGTGTGTTTTTGGTGTGTGTCGACAGAACAAAGAGAAAAAGGGGGGGGAAAGCTGTTTGTTGTTTCATTTCCCTCCACACACTGTGGAACCGGCCCATGTGGCCTAAAAATAGATATTTTTAATACCCTTAATTGGGTAAAATGCTTATGATTAAATACCGTTTGACCTAAAAGTCAAAATGTAAAGTAAAGGTATTTTCCCTCGTCTCATTTTAGTTAGGACAAGTCAATAAAGTTTAGTCAAAGTAACTTTAGAAATATTAAGTTTAGACAGTCTAAATTCGACGAGATTATGATAATGACTAATCTTAAACAAGATTAAGACTAACTCGTTGTTAATTAATTACGAGTTGTCACAGATGATGTAGGGCAAGATGAAGTTATGGCATCAACATGATATAATATTGTGGCAACCCTAAAAGAACGTGATCAACTCTTTTATGGTTACCCGGTATTATAACAAGTTAATGACATCACGGATTGCACGCGGTTGGTTTAGGGTATAATAAGGAACCGGTATGCTTTTTGGGAGTTGATTGGGTGGAGGGTTAGCCGCTGGTACACCCTGTATACATACCCGGATCAATAACTAGGAAGCATATCGGATTCGGATTATACTTTGGACCACTTGTTTAGTTGTGTGATTGTTTGATGTATTGAAATGGACATGCGGTTTATGGATGAACAATTATTGTGAAATATGGTATGATGGCATGATACATAACAATTCCCCTAGAACATTTGCACTTTTGCCTTAGCGTAACGATATGAATTATGTGTGACATGTTGACATGAGAGCACTAACCCCTTGTGTGACTAACATGCGAGCATTTTGAGGCTAACTTTTCGAGTCGATGTTTCCTTGTTTTATAGTAATGGTGAGGCCAAGAAGAGCCGGGACTACTTATAGAGAGCGAACTCCGGAACAACAACCGGAAGTTCAAGGAGAAGGTCGTGGTGGTGGAAGAGGTCGTGGTGGTGGAAGAGGTCGTGGTGGTGGTAGAGGTAGAGGTGGTGGTAGGGGTCAAGGGAGAGGTCAAGGTAGGGGTGAAGCACCAACACCCGACTTGGCAACCGTGATCGCTCAAGTGGTCACGAACATTATGCCTAACATAGTTGCCCAAGTCACGGCAACCCTCCAAGCACCCGATAATACGGTGCCGAATGTTCAAGCTCAAGTGAATGGGAACAATGAAAATGTTCAACCGGTAGGGGTAGAGGAAGAAGAGGCACCGGTGATGCACGATAACTATGTCCCAAGATACAATCAACACGGAGTGTACCGGCAAGGGTGTTCTTTTAAGGATTTCAAGGGTTGTGGGGCCCCGGAGTATGATGGGAGTGGGGGTCCTACGGCTTGTATTAGGTGGCTTGAAGAAATTGAAGCGGTGATTGCTAGGAGTCATTGTACTTATGATGACCAAGTTATCTACTCATCCGGCATGTTTAGAGGTGATGCATTGAAATGGTGGAATAAGGAAATAGGGGCGGGCAATGCTATACCGTGGGATCAATTCAAGATTTTGGTGAAAGAAAGATTTTGTCCACCCTATGAACTTCAAACTCTAACCTTGGAGTTCGTTCAACTCCAAATGAATGGGGCGGACTATAAGGGGTACATTCGGCAATTCCAAGAGTTGTCAACACTTATTCCACACTTGGTGTCTCCCGAAGCTCAAGCTATTCAAAAGTTTGTTATGGGCTTGACTCCAAAGGTCCGACACTTGGTGAACAACATTATGCCTACCACCATGACGGAAGCCATAAACCGAGCCGGTAGTGTTACCGAGGACTTACTTAGAAGTGGTGAATTGAGCCAAGCATCATCATCAAAGAGGAAGGATGCACCCGAGTCAAGCGGGGTGAAGAAAATGGGTAGGTTTGACCCTAAACGTCCTAACAAAGGAAGGGTGTTTGCGGCGGTTGAACCGGCAAAGAAGGCTTATGTGGGTCCTTACCCATTTTGTAATAGGTGCTCCCGACATCATGTTCCCACCACTCCTTGTGGGACTTGTTTCAATTGTAATCAAGTTGGCCATCTTGCTAGAGATTGTAGGGCCCCGAGAGTGGCTCCTACTCATGCGGTTCCTCTCCGAGCACATCCCCCTCAAGCTAACAATCAAAGGGGTCAACGGGGTGGGTGTTATGAATGTGGAAGCACCGAACATTACCGTAATGCTTGTCCGCAATGGGTGGGACAAAATGTGCAAGTGGCGGTTCACCCAAATCAACTTCAAATCACCGGTCCTAACCAAAACCGTGGCCAACAAGGCCATCAAGTGCAACCAAGGGGAAGAGCCTTTGCGGTGAATGCAAATGAAGCCCGCAATGACCCTAATGTGGTGGCAGGTACATTTCTTCTTAACGGTCATTATGCCACGGTGTTATTTGATTCCGGAGCCGATTATAGCTTCGTGTCCCATGGTTTTGTTCCTTTGATAGATGTTCATCCTTGTGCCTTGAACTATGTGCTTGATATTGAGATGGTCAATGGTACTTTAACTAGACTTAGTCAGGTGCTTCGTGATTGTATCTTGACTTTAAACGACGTCGAATTTTATATTAATCTCATGCCTTTCGATATTGGAAGCTTCGACATCATTGTGGGTATGGATTGGATGACGGCGGTAAATGCGGTCATAGATTGTGGTGAAAGAGTGATCAAAGTACCGTTGTCAAACGGTGATATTCTTAGAGTCCAAGGTGAAACTTCCGATTCCCCTAGTTTCAAGGCTTTTAGTGCTACCGTCACTAAGGTAGAATTGAAAGCCGTTCCTATTGTTCGTGATTTTCCCGATGTTTTTCCGGATGACTTACCGGGTCTACCCCGTCTCGTGAACTTGATTTTCGCATCAATTTGATCCCCGGGGCCGCACCCGTGGCCAAAGCTCCATATAGACTCGCCTTGACGGAAATGCAAGAGCTAGAATCTCAACTTAAAGAACTTCAAGAAAAAGGGTTCATTCGTCCTAGTCAATCACCTTGGGGAGCTCCAATATTGTTTGTGAAGAAGAAAGATGGGTCTTTTAGGATGTGTATTGATTACCGAGAATTGAACAAGCTCACGGTGAAGAACCGGTATCCACTTCCTAGAATCGATGAGCTTTTTGATCGCTTGCAAGGTGCCAAGTATTTCTCAAAAATCGACCTCCGTTCGGGCTATCACCAACTTAGAGTTCATGAAGATGACATACCAAAGACGGCGTTTCGTACAAGGTATGGTCACTACGAGTTCACCGTTATGCCGTTTGGGTTGACTAATGCACCGGCGGTGTTCATGGATTTGATGAACCGGGTGTGTCGACCCTATTTGGACAAGTCGGTCATTGTCTTCATTGATGACATACTTGTCTATTCGAAAACAAAGGAAGATCATGCCGAGCATTTGCGTGAGATGCTAGGGTTGCTTAGAAAGGAGAAGTTGTATGCAAAATTTTCAAAGTGCGAATTTTGGTTGGAAGAAGTTCATTTCCTTGGTCACGTGATTAGCAAAGATGGAATTCATGTGGATCCTAGCAAGATTGAAGCGGTTAAGAATTGGAGGCGACCCGAAACGCCATCCGAGATTCGCCAATTTCTCGGATTGGCGGGTTATTACCGAAGATTCATTGAAGGTTTCTCCAAAATAGCACAACCACTCACTCTCTTGACTCAAAAGGAGAGGAGGTTTGAGTGGGGCGAGAAGCAAGAAGTTGCCTTTCAAACTCTCAAGGACATGTTATGTGATGCTCCTATCTTGAGCCTCCCGGATGGGATTGAAGATTTTGTGGTCTATTGTGATGCTTCGGGTCAAGGATTGGGGTGTGTACTTATGCAACGGGGCAAGGTCATTGCTTATGCCTCCCGACAACTTAAAGTGCATGAAAAGAATTACCCTACTCACGATTTAGAATTGGGAGCGGTTGTTTTCGCCTTGAAGTGTTGGAGACATTACCTTTACGGCACCAAATGCGTAATCTACACCGATCATAAAAGTCTCCAACACATTTTCAATCAAAAGGAGTTGAATATGAGGCAACGAAGGTGGATTGAACTTTTTAGCGATTATGATTGTGACATTCGCTATCATCCGGGCAAAGCCAATGTCGTAGCCGATGCTTTAAGTAGAAAGGAAAGGGTCAAGCCGAGAAGATCAAGAGCCATGAGCCTCACGGTGGGACAAAGTATTCGGGACCGTATCATAGAAGCTCAAGTGCAAGCTACCTTACCGGAAAATTTTGGTAATGAAGGGCTAGATGGTATGGAGCAACTTTTTGACCGGAAGGAAGACAACGGGTTATATTTAGTGGGGAAGCTTTGGATCCCAATCTTTGGCAATTTAAGAACTTTCCTAATGAATGAAGCCCATAAGTCGCCTTATTCGGTCCACCCGGGGTCGGATAAGATGTACTTTGATTTAAAGGATTTCTATTGGTGGCCGGGCATGAAACGTGATGTGGCTAAATATGTGAGCGAGTGCCTTACTTGCTTACAAGTGAAAGCCGATCATAAGAAGCCACCCGGGTTGTTGGTACAACCGGTGATACCGGCATGGAAGTGGGAAAGGATTGCAATGGACTTCGTTACGAAGTTACCGAAGACAAGAAACGGCCGTGATACCATATGGGTGATTGTGGATCGATTGACAAAGTCGGCACACTTTTTAGCCATTCGTGAGACCGATAAGTTCAACACCCTAGCGCGTTTGTACATTAAGGAAGTGGTGGCAAAACATGGAGTTCCGGTTTCTATTATCTCGATAGAGATAGCCGGTTCAAATCAAATTTTTGGGAAGCTTTTCAACGCGCAATGGGTACTCAAATTGACATGAGTACGGCGTTCCATCCACAAACGGATGGGCAAACCGAAAGAACCATCCAAACGCTTGAAGATATGTTAAGGGCTTGTGCTATTGAATTTGGTGGAAGTTGGGAAGATCACCTACCGCTAGTAGAGTTCTCATATAACAATAGTTACCATGCGACTATCCAAATGGCCCCGTTTGAGGCGCTTTATGGTAGAAAGTGTCGTTCTCCACTCGCTTGGGCGGAAATAGGCGAGAGCCAACTTATTGGGCCGGAAGTAATAATTGAAACGACAAAAGTGATTTCAAAAATCAAAGAGAGACTACAAGTGGCCCGTGAAAGACAAAAGAAGTACGCCGATGTGAGGCGAAGACCCTTGGAGTTCAATGTTGGTGATCATGTACTTTTGAAGGTCTCCCCGTGGAAGGGTGTGGTTCGTTTCATCAAGAGAGGCAAGCTTGCGCCAAGATACATAGGACCTTTTGAAATCATAGAACGTGTGGGCAAGGTGGCTTACCGGCTAAAGCTACCTCAAGAACTTAGTGGAGTGCACAACGTGTTCCATATTTGTAATTTAAGGAAGTGCTTGGCGGATCCTACTCATCACGTGCCCTTGGACGAGATACAAGTAGACAAGAAGCTCAACTTTGTTGAAGAACCGGTAGAGATTGTGGATCGCGAATCCAAGAAGCTAAAGAAAAAGCGCTATACGATAGTCAAGGTTCGTTGGCATGCTAGACGTGGAGCCGAATTCACTTGGGAGCGGGAAGACTTCATGAAGTCAAAATATCCGCATTTGTTTAGTGATTAGGGTTCCATCGAATTTCGGGACGAAATTCCCTTAACGGGGGAATAATGTAACAACCGTGCATTTCGACTTTTGACTATGGGTACGTTTCCTAAGTTTTTGATTAATCAATATATGATCAAGTGCAATTTAAGGTTCATTTAAGTGCAATGTGTTCATATGGGTCAATTTATTGTACAATTAGAGACTTATGTGCAAGTTGAGACCATTTGTTAGTGCAAATCGACTTTTACTTAAATAACATCTAATTTAAACTAGTAAATGATATGGATCCTATCCATGGGTTATACCCAAACCCATGACCCACCCAAGTAAAACAAACCCTATCCTCCTTCCTTCACTCATTTCTTCCACCCATCCATTCATCCTTTCCTCTCTCTCACTAAATGCTTTCTAGAGGATTAATAACAAAATCATCATCCTTATTATCATTCTAGCATCATACCAAAATCCAAGTCTTCAAGTGCAAGAAAAAGCTTCATTTAGGTCAAAATCGGGTTTGATTGCTAGTGGAAGTTTTGGTAAGTCTAATTCATCTTATTTGTACCTAATTATGTTTGTTTATGCATTTCTAGTCATCTTGAACATTTACAAGTCCTAAATCGGCTTAAATCTTGTTTTGGGTCAAACTAGGGTTTAATTAGGGTTTGAATGATTTGGGAGTGTTTGTGACGTTTTGGTCGAATTTGTGGAATGGGTTATATTTGTATATGTTCCTAGAGGTTGAAAATGAGTATTTACACTTCACAAGTCGTCTTCTAGATCAAAAATGACGTTTGGGTTGGGTTTGGTTCGTGTTTGGGTTGCTGAATTCTGCAGAAGGAAGAGCAGGCTTTTGGCATGTAACGGCCGTTACATATGTAACGCCCGTTACATATGTAACGCCCTTTTACATGGCCGTTACAGTAAAAAGGGTTGTGATGGAGTTAACGGCCGTCACTTATGTGACGCCCGTTAGGGACTAGTTTTGTCGAACATTTTCAAACGTCAATAACTTTTGAACCGTAAGTCCGTTTTAGACGTATGACCTATCGTTGGAATCGTGTGAGAGTCTAGTTTTCTATGATAACATCCATTTGGAGTAAATCTTTGTCCATTTCTAAAAATGTCGAGTCAAAGTGTTATGTTTCACACTCGGTAATGTTAAGAACGTAATTGTGGGTTCGTGACTCAACTTAAACCCAAAGAACCAACTTGTTTACGATTTTAGAGTTGACATTATGGTATATTGATGTATAATTATAGGTTGTGGACGTGTGGACCGTAATACTCGCTTGTAATCTTATACTAGCTTCTTTGTCGGACAAGGTGAGTTTTCGTAGCCTCCCCTACTCTTTTAAGAGTCGGGCTGAAAAGTGTACTTCGTGCTTGATGTTATTTTGTGACGTACATGTTGTGTGACATTTTTGTTGATGTGCAATTTTGTGATTTGTTGTATGGTCATTGTAAATTGTGACTTGAGTTGTTTTAGGTTAGTTGTGTATATATGGAGGACGGTAATGCCTTTGAAAGGTTGGAGATGTGGTGGGAAGGCTGCGGGTGACCCTATATATAAGCATCAAAGGCCTTTCAAAAGTAGTATCGTATGAAGTATATACATATGATGTTTGGTTATGTGTGGACATTGATGGTCATGGATGAGTACAATGAGTACATTTACGTGCAAATGAGTACAATGAGTACATTTACGTGCAATTGAGTACAATGAGTGCATTTACGTGCAAATGAGTACAATAAGTACATTTTCGTGCATTTGAGTACAATGAGCACCTTTACGTGCAATTGAGTACATTGAGTACAAGTGTGCAATTTATTAGATCGTGTTAATGTTAATCATGTATTGGTTGACATTGGAACGTATTCTTGTTCATCTTTTCCTACGAACTCACCAACCTAGTGTTGACATTGTTAGTACACTTTTCAGGTAACCAAGAGAACCCAAGAGCTTGATGCATTGCTAGATTGTTGGACTTGACCATGGATCCGTGATTCATTACCCGTTGATGGGATTTGCTTAGGATCATGAGCCATCTTTTGAATTGTTATTTTGTAAACTTTTGATGGTTGTATGCTCCTTATGCTTTTGTGATATGTATCTAAATTGTTGGGTTCCCGGAATCCTTTTATTTTCATATAGTCTCGTTCTATGATAATTCCATCTTGTGTCATGCTTTTCGGTGCATTTCGAGCCTAGCTCGGGGTGTTACATTTGCATTCCATAGTAATGACATTCCTTCAATATTTACCAACCAAACACAACTATGGAATGGAATTTAATTCAAATTCCATCACATTCCATCACATTCCGCCAACCAAACGCGCCCTCATGGAATTCCCCATTGAAGTTAGCCTAATGGTGACGGTGGATATATCGTATATAATATACAGGAAAATATTGTAAAATATTAAAGAAAGGTATCATAAATATTTTAGAAGATGATGGATAAAAACCATATCCACATCCATGTCATTTTCAAGTTGAATCGTCAAACGATATGGTTATCAGTCAGTTGAGTAAAAGATATCAAGGAACACCTTATTATACAAATGTGAGATCCCGTCACTTTCATTACTTCTCATAAGGTTCAAGGGATGGACAAACATTTAAAGAAAAACCTTGTTACTTTAAGGAGTCAAATACAAGACTTGTCACTTTCATTACTTCTCATAAGGTTCAAGGGATGGACAAACATTTAAAGAAAAACCTTGTTACTTTAAGGAGTCAAATACAAGACTTGTGAGTAAAAACCAAAGATGCATCAAACTAGCATCATTTGCAAATGTTATGGTTACTATTTTGTGATCTTGCTTGCTATCCTACTTTGATAGAGGCTTATGTAATACTACTCATTTTCATTAACAACACTTTTTTTTCCAAAAATATACGCGACCTGTGTATCACTCACAAAGTATTGAACTGTCAATTTACCTATAAAATCTGCCAAACATATTACGTATTAAACCCGTATATCCCTTACTCATTCCTCTGTCTCAAACATATTATTTTCTTATTGAATTTTATCATGTAATTTGTTATTGCTTAATCTAGTGGTTAAAACTGTTAATGAAAATTGTCTACATATCGGTCTCTCTGCAAATATAAACATTGTATGGATATTCACATGCCTTATGTGGCATTGTAAAGACACTACATTATTTGGCGACTGGTGAGATTTAAAAGAATTTGCAAGATCCAATTTTTTATTTTTGTTTTGTACCATGGAAATCTGTTCAAATCACATCTGATATATGTGCAGGTACTATATTTCCTTAATCATGTTCTTAATGTTTCTTTCAGATCATTTATTATAGACCAATTTGTTGCTTACATTCCTACAAATTGGTATGTTGATGTGTTTACGGAAAAGGAAAAATGTCTGATTTTTGTGACGGTTTATTTAATTATTTAATTACTGTCAGTGCATCTACAATTTACACAAATAAATTCAAACTGATTAAATTGTAATCCTTCACAAGAGAGAGACATTTCGCCAAATTTTTTATAAGAACCATTGGCATACCCCCGTTCTCACAATCTCACACCACGTTCTGGGAACGTTATTGGCATACCCCCTTTCTCGCACGCGTTCTGGACTCCCTTCCCCTTACAAAACCACTGTACATTCTGAAATCTGACTTTTGTGTATAAGTCTTATTTATTTAAAAGTTTCTGTAAAATATATATATATACACACACACTTTCCTTACCTTGAGAATCTTTTTTTTTTTCAAAAACCTTAAGAACTCCTAATTTATGTATTGGGTGACATGTTTTTAAAGTTCATTCACATGTGAAACGTTATTTTGTTTATGGTAAATAGAAAACCAAATAACAAGGACTAACAGAAGAAGAATACCAAGAACAACCATTTATAAATATATGTTCTGATATCACATCTTCCTTCGAATTTTTATTTGATCTGGTAATATATGGTTCTTATATGTTTCTTTATTTTGTGAATGCTTTGTAAATTGCTAGTCAAGGAACCATACTCTAGTAGGACAGTAAAAGCAGCTGGCGAAGAAACGAGTAAAACTATCCATTTCTCAATCATTACTTCTGCTTCAAATGCTCCTTTGTTGGTTCAACTTCAAATAGGAAATATATTGAAATACTGTTGATGCTCATTGCATGGATGACTTGCATGGGTAACAGGTCTCAAACAGGTGGATTTTAGTGTGTCTCATCAGGTTGTGTACTCATGTCCGGTAATGAACCCTGACCAGAGCTAATGGCTTCAAAATGTATTCTAACAATACACGAAAGTTTATAGGATAACCGTATGTATTTAACATTCAAATATTTAACATTGTATGGAACTGCCCAATCATAATCTTGCAAACTGACAAGCTGACACTTATTTTGGCAACGTATACGGATGCCACATATACCCGGTTACATAGAATGTAAACAGTTTACATGTTTAATACTTACAATGAACAAAATTTATAGTTACGTACATACTATAGATAGTATTCAACTATAACTGGATACCTTTCTAAGCCATGAAAGGAAATCTTTAAAGAAGAAGCCGAGTCATGTTTAATCCTAAAGTGAGGTACATAATTAGAAGAGGTAGGAGACCATTTTGATGTTTCTGCTGAGGCAAATTCAGTTTTCTTGGGAGCGAGCGCAAATCCAAACCCGCTACATAGGCCACAGAATTTCTCAACCGAAAACGAAAGAGTATTATATGATTCATCCCACCATGAAGTATGTTTCAATATATCAAAAGAAACAAACCCCACCCATGTTCTTCTATCACCAGCACTCTCCTTCCAAGCCTCGGCATCATATTGAGAATCCATACCCAAGCCACCACTCATCACCTGCTCCATTCTTATCACGATCTCTTTCCGTGGATTTAAATCTCTTGTACAAGCAACACACATTAAGAATCCAGAAAAGTCATGGCACCAGTTTTCTGGAAGTTGCAATTTACATGTGTTCCCACTAACAAGACAAGGTAAAAACCTCTTTGGAATTTCAAGGCCTTCGAGTCGGAGGATCATACAGTGATTTTCAATATCACTTCCCTAATTAATCAACAGAGACTTATTACTTTGTAATTATAATTACTGCATACGGCGGACTTAAGGATGACAAAAATACCCGCACCCGATGGGGAATCCGATACCCGCACCCGATTTGACTGGGGAATTCCCGAGTTGACCGGGGATGGGTATGGATATGGGGATGTAAATCTATTCCCCGATGGGGATGGGGACGGGGATGGAAAACCGTAAATCCCCGATCCCCATACCCGAACTCGAAAACACTATATATATTATTAGAATAACTTTAAGTTCTTTTCTATATATTAGAATCATTTTTAAGTTTAGAGCTTTTGTTTAATACTTTTTATGTGTTATACTTTATTAATCATTTACTTAACATATATATTAGTTTATACATAGAAAGAAAATGTCGAAATACACATTCTCCTACTTATCTTCTACTAAGATAAATTTATGTTCATGCAAAAAAGATATCCCCGATACCTGATGGGGACGGGTATGGGGATGTAATTTAATTCCCCGACGGGGATGGGGATTACAAGTGGAAACCGGGTACGGGGATGGTCACGGACTATATAAAACTTACCTGGAGCACGGATTGTAGTGATCTGCTGCCATCAATTATAACACCCCCTCCCACTAGTGACACTTTATATAGCTTTTTACAATTTCTGTGACTATTTCCAATGGATGTCAAGGAATCACAATAGTCTGCTTCCAGAATAGCTAAACTTAACGGAAGCTCCGGCAATTCTACAAGACTTTTGCAGTTTGTCAGGGACAGAAGTCTGAGTTAATTTAAATGGGAGAGGCTGAAATCTAATCGTGAAAAATCATTCCTACTAAGGTCGAGCTCTTCTAAGTTGGATAAATCACCAATATCACAGGGAATTTCTCGGTCTTTCAAACCCCAGCCAGAGAGTATCAACTTACGTAGGCTCCTAAAATTTAACTTTTGTAGAATATGCTTCAACCGATAGAACACTGTCTCAACTTGCGTATAACGTTCTCCAAATGATGAGAACCGAAAATTAATTGGTTTCCTATCCAAAGTCAACTCTACCAACCTTCCCATGTTAACTTGGATCTCCGGCAATTCAATTGAATTATCCAATAACCAAAGGATGTTGAGTTTTTCTATCCGGACAATCTTTGGGAAGATTCTAAGCTTCCTACACGTTATTACCTTTACGTTTGCAAGTCTTCTGTGATTTCCAAGTGATGGGTGAATCTCTTCTAACTCGGAACATTTAAAGAGTGTTAGCTTTTGAAGACATGGAAGCCCATCAAAATCTGGAGTGCCGAGTAGGTGGTGCATATGATAGAGTTCAAGCACTTTCAGATGTGGTAGATGCTAACATATCAAAACGTACACTAATTAAAATCATATTTTTATGTTAGTTATACAAACGGAATGATATAAAGTTATGGCACAATCGAAGAAATACATCTCACACCAAAGTGCTTCTAGTCTACTGATATTTGTGTTGGCCCATCAACCAAAAAGGTTGTGGGTTCAACTCCCATTGTGGACAAATAAGTGAATTATTATGAAGATTTTAAGTTTTGAATTAAACCAATCTTATTAAGAAACACAAAAATAGCATTTAAAAAGTGTGTATTATGTAAGTGTGTTTATAGTCAATCTGGTTAATTGTAAAGTTGTACATCTATGAGAAAATTACGACATATATTAGTTACTCAGCATCAAAGAAATAAATGGATTACCTTGAAACCGTTCCAAAGTTCTATTTGCAAGCTGTAACGTAATCTTAGAACAACAAGCTTCAATGGCTGGAAACTGTCAGGAAATGAACTTGCTGGATACCTTCCCCAAAACAAAAACCTCAACTCATTTGACATAAAATTAGGCGCTTCACCTCCACTACCATCGTAACGAAACCACCTTAGTTTTTTCATGTTAGAAATAATCTTACCAAAGTATGATAAAGGACCATGATAATCTATAACTTGAATCTGTTGATTTTCCTACAATAAAGAAAAAATAATGTATTGGTTCAGTTGTAGTTGAATTTATCGTTTATTGGTATTCTTGTAACATTCGGTGCACAGCAGTATATATTTTAAAAAGTGCAGCTTACAAAACCTTTACCTCTGTTGCATCCTCAAGATACATGATTTCTTCTTTTCTCCAAACTCTGCTATGTTTTTCAGGATTGTTAGGATGCTCCCCCCTAACAATATAGTGTCCCATTTCTTGAACCAAATCATGCATTTCAAACTTACCATCCACAATAGAAATGAGAGCTCTTTGTTGCAACACTTTTATCCCTATAACAGGGTGAAATCCACAAGCATCAAGGATCTCCATCGGCTCACGTGTGATATATGTGCTTTCCCCCCTAAAGAAACATGCAATATCCAAGAATAACTCTTTATGGAGAGTTTCAAGTCCATCATAACTAATTCTGAGAATATCCATGATCTTGATATCTGGAAAATCTTTTAGCTTGTCGAGGGCACTTATCCACTCATTCTCGTCTTTATCATATAAAAAAGATCCTAAAACTTTAAGTGCTAATGGGAGCCCAGCCGCATAAGTCAACACACGTAATGAAAGTGTCTTGTAATCTTTTAGAGGCTTTTTTTCATTATAAGCATGCTTATAAAGTAGCAGGATAGCCTCTTCATCTGATAATAATTTAACAGGAGAGATGTGGTCTACCCTGTGAGCTGTTAACACATGTTCATCTCTCGTTGTGATTATTATTCGGCTCCCAACACCAAACCATTTATGTGATCCAGCCAATGCTTGTAGCTGGTCAAGATCATCAACGTCATCAAGAATCACCAACATTTTACTGTTATGTAACCTACTCTTTATCATGAATTTTCCCTCTTCAACACTCTGCACTTCTACTTTTGTTTTCAAAATGGTCGATAGAATCTTTTGTTGCAGAGTTTCTAAACCATGTTTGCTTGATGCCTCACGAATATTGGCAACAATACAATGACCTTGAAAATGGCGAGAGATTTCGGTATAAACAGAATATGCGAGAGTGGTCTTACCACTGCCTCCCATCCCCCATATCCCAACCATGCGCACACCACCAGACCCAATTTCTAACCGTGATATCAAATGTTGCAAGCGAAGACTCATTCCAACAAACTCTTCATCAATATTTGAATCTAACGGAAACAATCTATCTTGAATTTTATCAACAATTTCTTTAATGACTCTTGATTCATACCTGCAGATTGGATGTATAAAAAAAGGGCAAGTAATTATAAATAATTTTTTGACCACTGCATCAAAGTCTTTAACACAGTTCCTTGTTGATTATTGGCTTATGATGTTTGATTCAAAATAACAAATGTAAACCATCTGATAAAATAAACTTAGACTTCTAAGTTCTAACATGATAAAATCTGACCCACTAATATATCTAATAATAAGACAATACTGATCGATCAGCAGGGATAGCCCGAGTTTATTTAGGAGCTCAGTTAGCTGCATAACTCTGGTCAAAGTTATGCATATATTAACTTAAAAGAACTTAAACACCTATATACAAAATAATTAGGTTTTTTGTTTGGATAAACTGTGGCTTATTAGCTTCACTCAGTCAAGTCTTGTGGATCATATATAAAAACTTTAAATAAGAATGAAGAAAATTACCCGTTGACAATGTGTCTGGGTTCCCATCCAGCAATGTTACTTGCTTCAGTAAGTGCTTTTCTCCATAAATCAGCATTTTTGAAGTTCCTCGTCTCATGTTTGGTAAATGCTTTTCCAAACTTTCTTTTTGATTTCTCATTCCGAGGGATCGATCATAAAAATGGGCAAAACAGTTAACCCTCTCTCTTCTCTGCATTTCATAATATGTGCAAGTTCGTCTAAACACCATGAAGAATCTGCATAATTTTTGGAGAATACCACGACAGCAATCGATACTTCAATAGCCTTCAAAGAAGGACCATGAGAATTACCACGGGGAAGTGCTTGATCATCCTTGTAAACGCGGATTAGTCGTTCTACAAGAGCTGAGTATAGATGATCCACAAAGGCCTTGCGAGTATCTTTTCCTCTAAAACTAATAAATACATCGTATTTCCATGACCAAGATGAAGAGGCTTGAACAGAGTTAGAAGAGGACGATGCAGACGTCATTGATATGTTTAAACTGCGAGGTTGTCTACATGATAATCAATGGTAAAATGTAATCAGTAAATGTATACTTTGACTAATTAAGGATAAATTGCAATCTTGTTGTAATTTCAATGCAGCAGCAGCGAGTAGTCTTTGAAATCTCAGATAATCAACAAAGTGGAATCATCAGTGGCGGACATGTTAAGAAAGAGAACATATCACAAGGGGGCTTTCGTATGTATTGGTTGGCGATACTTCGTTGTTAACAAAAACTAAACATGACAAAACCGTAGCGAAACAAGGGTTACTTTTTACTTGTTAAGTCAAAGGCTAGTTCACTTTAATTTGAATACTTCAAATTTCAATTTGTAAACATTTTAATTAACGAAGTATAAAACAAACTTGCAGATATTATATTACTCGTATATTATATCCACTAACAAAAGCAGAATAAGGACTTTCATCAAACCCCTTACGTGCAGAAACCAACCACGACACTAATATATCGGTATTTCATAATCAGGACTTTCATAGAACATCTTACGTGCAACAAAATCAAGAAGTTAGAAACGTTACTCGGTCGTTGTCAAGGCGGAGTTCCGGCTGTTAACCAAGAATTCTTTACTGAAGGAAGTGAGTTTGGAAGTCTTAATACAAAGTTCTGAATGTCAGTTAAAAAAGAAGGGGTAAAGTTGGATCTACTTTAACCATTGGATTAAATCCAATGGTTAAGATTTAAACATGAAATTTTAATCTTCATTGGATTTAATCCAATTGCCAAAGTTGATCCAACTTTACCTATAAGGTTAGATCAACTTTAAAGGATTCTAATCCATGAGAACCTCAGACTTAGATGGATTTGTACATGAGTAATTTGAGATTTAGAGGCTTTGGGTTCAAATTCTTACAGGAGGAAATGCTCTTTTTTCGTCATAATCACTATAACATGTACTAATATCATCAGATGGAATGGAAGAATACTGTTTTAAACATTCGTAGTTTTAATTTCATTTGCTTTTTTTCCGTGTGTTTGTTATTATCGTTTACGAGGTGGATCATATCTGCTCCACTGTATGTGCTTGATTACTTCATTTTTTTATGATGGTTTACTTATGCATGTTGAGTCATGAGTGAATGGTTTGTTGTAGGACACTAGGACTGTTAACCGGAGGAAAAACCTCGCTAAGTTTGTGGCCTTAGACTTCAAAGTATCATTTTTGATAGCCAATGTTGTATAAATTTTATTTATCAACCTGATAATCTTTCTTCAAATGATCAAGAACCGGTATTCCAAGGGTATTGCAGCTGGAATCGATCCATTTGACTGAATGTAAACAGCTTTTGTTAAATGCAACAACTTTTTGTCCTCGTGGTGTCCTTTTGTTGATTGTCGACTAGTATAATTGTTTCGTCAGATATATTCTGACCCGTGGGGCTTTGCACTTATCTTCCCACTTGATGGCAGATGGCCATATTGTAAACATGTGTCTAACCCGCCCCTAATTGCAATGGCTGGTTACCATACACGAATAAATTATAAAGCAACTCCCTTTACTGTTCTTTGACTGAAAATATCTGAAGCATCTTGGCCTAGCCTTGCTAACAGAAATGCTATCTGTGGCATAATGGGTGGGTTGGATAACAAGTAAGCAAAAGGGGTGGTTTTGAGAGTGTTTCATCTGTTTTTACCCTTTTGTTTGAGTTTGTTGTTTGCATTGCGGTTTTGGATCAAATCATAAACTTTTAAGTTTTAACAAAAGTTTATGGTTTACAATACTATGAGAACTTGATGTCATTACCAAGTTAATTTATCATGTTGAGAATAATGTTTGACTTCAAAATTAGCGATGTACACTTCATGAAAGCTAAAAGTTTTACCTACAAAACATCAATTACAGAGTAATAAAAAGTAAAAGCTAAGTAATGACACCAAGTACTTACAAAACATACCTGCAAGGCTGCAACCTCATTCCATCATCTTTAAATTGTTAGTATTTGTATGAAATTACATAATCAAAGAGTTACAAAAATTTCGGCAACCTCATTTCACCATCTTCAAATTGTTAGTATTTGTATGAAATTAGATAATCAAAGAGAACTAAAGAGCAAGCACTAACGGAAATGTGTCATGTGATCAGAAGGCGTTCATGCATATTGGACTATTGGTCATTGACATCTAACTTTTGAATTTTGTTTTCTTTGGAAAATTTAAAATATGATATAATAAACACACACTGTCAAATTGTGGCATGCAGACTTCAAGTTTCCAATGCTTACAAACCCACTGAACATTCTGAAATCCGACTTTTGTCTCTAAGTAATTATTTAAAAGTTTCTGTAGATTATATATAAAAATATACATATATCTTGTCCCTGTAGCTTACTAATGGTACCTTTCGTCATTAAAGACAATCGTTAAAGCAGAAACCGAGTAATGTGCAATCTAAAGTTAGGTGAATAATTAGAAAAGGCACGTTGATGAATTCACTGAAGCAGTTCCAGTTTTCTTGGGAACGAGTCCAATTCCTAACCCTCTACATAGCTTGTCGAATTTCGGAAGCGAAAACGAAAGAGCGTTAAATTTTTCATCCCACCATGAGGTATGTTTCAACAGATCAAAAGAAACAAAGCCCGCCCATGTACTTCTATCATCAGCACTTTCCTTCCAAGCCACATCATCGTATTGAGAATCCATACCCAACCCACCACTCATCACCTGCTCCATTGTTATCACGATACGTTCCCGTGGACGTAAACTTCTTGTACAAGCAGCACACATTAAGAATCCGGAAAAGTCATTGCTCCAGTTTTCTGGAAGTTCCAATGTACAAGTCTTCCCGCTAACAAGAGAAGGTAAAAACCTCCTTGGAATATCAAGGCCTTGAAGTTGGAGAATCATCCAATGATTTTTAATATCACTTCCCTAATTAATCAGCATAGATTTATTACTTTAAAATTATAATTACCACATACTAATACTAATATCTATATAAAGCTTACCTGGAGCATGGATTGTAGTAATCTGTTGCCATCAATTATAACACCCCCTCCCACAAGTGACACTTCATACAGCCTTTTACAATTTCTGAGACTATTTCCAATAGATGTAAGGGAGGAGCAATAGTCTGCTTCAAGAAAAGCTACACTTGATGGGAGCCTTGGCAATTCTACAAGCTTTTTGCACCAATTCAGGCAGAGACGTCTGAGTTGAGTTAAACGGGAGAGGCTGAAAATATAATCGTAAAAAATCATTCCCACTAAGGTTGAGCTCTTCTAAGTTGGACAAGTCACCAATACCAGACGGAATTTCTCGGTCTTTTAAACCCCAGCCACCGAGGTTCAAATTCCGTAAGCTACTGAAACTTAACTTTTGTACAATATGTGTCAACCGATAGAACACTGGCTCAACTTGCTTATAACTTTCTCCAATCGATGAGCCCAGAAGCTTCCAGGAAGACCTGTTCAAATTCAACTTTACCAACCTGTCCATGTTACCTTGGATCTCCGGCAATTCGATCATATGGTCGCAATACGATATCTCAAGGGTGTTGAGTTTTTCCATCCGGACAATTGTTGGGAAGGTTCTAAGCTTGTAGCACGATAATATAATTACATTTTCAAGACTTCTATGCTTTCCAAGTGATGGATGAATCTCTTCTAACTTGGAACACTCCTCGAGTTTCAGCTTTTGAAGACATGGAAGTCCACCAAAATCTGGTGTGCTGAGTAGGTTGTCAAATAAACGAGTTCAAGCACTTTCAGATGTGGTAGATGCTAATGTACAAAACATATACAAATTAAATTCATATTTGTATATTAGTTAAACAAATAGTATGATACAGAGAAACACATATTGTATAAAGTTATGGCACAATCGAAGAAATACATCTCACACCAAAGTGCTTCTAGTCTACTGATATTTGTGTTGGCCCATCAACCAAAAAGGTTGTGGGTTCAACTCCCATTGTGGACAAATAACTGAATTGTTATGTAAAGTTTTGAATTAAGCCGATCTTATTAAGAAAAACAAACATAACTTTTGAAAAGTGTGTATACTGTAATTGTGTTCATAGTCAATCTGATTAAACTCTGTTAAGGTTATAAATTTGAACATTAATGAGAAAAATATGATGTATAGTAGTCCCTAAGGATCAAGAAATACATGGATTACCTTGTAACCATTCCAAAGTTCTTTCTGCAAGCTTTCACTCATTTTTAGAATAACAAGCTTCGATGGTTGGAAACTGTCTGGGAATGGACTTGCTCCATACTTGCCCCAATAAATATACCTCAACTCATTTGACAAAAAAGTAGGCACTTCAATGACATAGTCTTCGGCATCTTCATCGGAATCGTCATTGCCATAGACTTCAGCATCGTCATTGTAACTAAGCCACCTTAGTTTCTTCATGTTAGAAATAAACTTACCAAAGCATGATAAATGTCCATCATAATTTATAGCTTCAATTTCTTGATTTTCCTACAATAAAGAAAATACAACCCGTATCATTTAGTGCACTTTAGTATATCTTTGAAAAGCCTAGCACACAAAACTTTTACCTTTGTTGTATCCCCAAGATGCATGTTATCGATTTCTTCTTCTTTCCAGACTCTGCTATGTTTTTCAGGATTGTTAGGATGCTCCCCCCTAACAATGTAGTGTCCCATTTCTTGAACCAAATCATGCATTTCAAACTCGCCACCCACAATAGAAATGAGAGCTCTTTGTTGCAACACCTTTATCCCTATAATAGGGTGTAATCCACAAGCGTCAAGTATCTCCATCGGCCTATGTGTGATATCTGTGCTGAACCCCCTGAAGAAACATGCAATATCCAAGAATAATTCTTTCTGGAGAGGTTCAAGTCCATCATAACTAATTCTGAGTATATCCATAATCTTGATATTTGGGAAATCTTTTAACTGGGCGAGGGCACTTATCCACTCATTCTCATCTTTGTCAAATAAAAAAGAACCTAAAACTTTAATTGCTAATGGGAGCCCACCAGCATAAACAACACACGTAATGAAAGTGTCTTGTAATCTTTTAGAGGCTTTTTTTCATTATAAGCATGCTTATAAAGTAGCAGGATAGCCTCTTCATCTGATAATAATTTAACAGGAGAGATGTGGTCTACCCTGTGAGCTGTTAACACATGTTCATCTCTCGTTGTGATTATTATTCGGCTCCCAACACCAAACCATTTATGTGATCCAGCCAATGCTTGTAGCTGGTCAAGATCATCAACGTCATCAAGAACTACTAATACTTTACTGTAACATAACCTACTCTTTATTATGAATTTTCCCTCTTCAACACTCTGCACCTTTACTTCTGTTTTCAAAACGGTGGATAGAATATTTTGTTGCAGAGTTTTTAAACCATGTTTGCTTTGCTCACGAATATTGGAAATAAAGCAATGACCATGAAAATGGCGAGAGATTTCGGTATAAACAGAAAATGAGAGAGTGGTCTTACCACTGCCTCCAATCCCCCATATCCCAACCATACGCACCCCACTCGACCCAATTTCTAACCGTGATATCAAATCTTGCAAGCGAACCCTCATTCCAATAAGCTCTTCATCAACATCTGAATCTAGGGGAACCAATTTATCTTGAATTTTATCAACAATTTCTTTGATGACTTTTGATTCATACCTGCAGATTGGATTTATATGGATAAATAGTGTAAGCTGACTTTCACAAAGTGATAGCTTACCCCACAAACATAATTAAGGCAAAGAAATTATAAGCCCATATCGCAGTTACTTGCTATGACCATTATCAGCTTAAGATCTTTAATTTCAAATTAACAAATGTAAAACAGCATGACATCTGTTTGTAGTTGTAAGTAAAATGGTAAATCATAAACGTGAAAATAAAATTAGACTTTTGACATAATAAAAAGTTTGTAGCTGTAAGTAAAATGGTTAATCATATCTAAGAAAGTGACACAATAAAACAATACCATGATGAGCGAGGATAGCCCGAGTTTAATTAGGAGCTCAGTTAGCTACACAACTCTAGTCGAAGTTAAGTATATACTAACTTAAATACAGATTTAATATGTATATTAATGAGGTTTTTTTTTTTTGAACGGCGTGTTAGTTTTTGTTAGTGGTTCGAACCCTAGCAGTGACATCCAAGCGGGCAGTATGCTAGCGTTGGAACCCGAAGGCACCCCTGGAGACCAAGGGTGCGATAACACGGTCGCACGCGTCCGAAGAGGTAAATGCCCGAGACCATGGGGAATTGAGATTCGATCCCTGGTCTCCCAGCCAACATCCCCTCCCCTAGAACCCCCAAAGAAAACTATGGCTTCATAGGTTTACCCAGTCAAGTCTTCACAGCTTAACAGTGTCCAACCTTTGATTCATCATTAATCATTGTCGAGCGTTAATCCATGTCAAGCATAAATAAAAACTTTATAAGAATAAAGAAAATTACCCGCTGGCAATGTGTCTGGGTTCCCATCCAGCAATGTTACTTGCTTCAATAAGTGATTTTCTCCATGAATCAGCATAACTGAAGTTCTTCACCTCTTGTTTGGAAAATGCTTTTCCAAACTTTCTTTTTGGATTTCTCAGTTCTGATGGATCGACATTATAGAAAATGGGCATAACAGTTAACCCTCTCACTTCCCTGCATTTCAAAATATGTACAAGTTCGTCTAGACACCATGAAGAATCTGCATAATTTTTGGAGAATACTATGACAGCAATGTGATTCTTCGATAGACTTGAACAAAGATGGACCAATGGAATCACCACGGGGAAGTGCTTCATCATCCTTGTAAACACGAATTAGTCTCTCTACAAGAGCAGAGTAGAGATGATCACAAAGGTTTTGCGGGTATCTTCTCCTCTAAAACTTATAAATACATCGTATTTCCATGACCGAGAAGAAGAGGCTTGAGCAGAGTTAGAATACGACGGTGCAGATGTCATTGATATATGTAATTAATCACTAGTATATTGTACTTGTAAGGATACAATATAATGGTTTGAACTCCGAATCTACATAATAATGATAAAATGTAATCATTAACAACAACATTAATAAACACTAAATACGAACAAAACGGAAATATAAATAAATGTATACTTGACCAAGGATATATTGCATTAATACGAACAAATCGGAAACATAAATAAATGTATGCACCAATCCTGAAACTGGGGTAAGTTTGTTTTCATTTTGCACATACATATGTAAATCGGGTTGAAGTTGACCGAATGTCATCAAAAGATCCAAAAATATTATCAAAAGTAAATATCAACATACTAAACCAATTTGGTTCGGTAAATTAATCCAACATTTTATGATGTATATATACACACACATATATAAATCAAGAAAGAAACAAAAACAATGGGAACTTTGGCAAACTACAGCAGTAGACATTTTATACAATCTAACAGATTACACTTTAAAATCAATTAATCTACAATTATATAAGTTTTACCAACTAAAAAGCAACAAAAATCAACAAATGATCAAATAAAAATGAAGTAATGACAAAGTACTGCATATACCTTATTAAGAAATCATACAATTCAATGCAGCAGCGATTCTTTGAAATGTCAACGAAGTGGAATTATCAGGGCTTTCGTATTGTTTGGCGTTGACTCTGTAGTTTTTTCACTGATTAAGAAAGTCAAATAGATAGAGAAAATGACATAAAACTTAATTAAATTAAATTATTAGAGTAAGTTATAATTTTAGTCTATTTTAATGTCACAAAATTACAAGTTTTATCCCTGAGTTTTACAAATTATTATTTTGGTCAAAAAAGTTTGTTTCGTCAAGTTTAAATTCGAGTGTTACTTTTTATTGGGGTTTTTCAAAAGTCCCGATTTTCATCTCAAGAGTTCGTGTAATTTAAAGGTATGAATAAATTAGTAGCCGTTAGAGAAAAAGTAAGAAAAACAAGTATGCATAAAGATTTAGGTTGGTATTAGTGGCGTATTGTACTATGATGGTAGAGATGATATAAATTTTACATTATGTTATTGAGTTTTATTAACGGTGTAAGGAGAAAAAACTCAAAAGAACTTTATAATAAGTTGTCTTGTTAAGTTTTTTTAAAAATAAAAACAAAAATAAATTGATAGAATTTGAAAAGAATATTTAGTTATTTTTGTTTAAAAGTTTCCCATACATATTTATAAAATTTTGAATGGATTCCATCTTTTGTGTTCTTATATTATTATTAATTTTTATGTTTTAAAAAGTTTAAATAAAACCTCAAATGAAACGGATATTTAGAGTTAATCATGTTTCTGGTCATTATGGTAAGAAAAAAGATTATTATAGCCATCATATGCAAGTCTCGTGACCTCAAATTTAACAATTGTTAGTGATTGGACCCAAAATCATTGAGGGTCAAAATTTTTTGGACCAAAATTGTAATCTATAAAAGCAAAGAATGAAACCCGTAATCACATGTCCACGACAAAAACCAAAATTGTATTTTACTCTTATTATTATTGTTATCATTGTTTTTGTTTAGTTTAAGGTATATGACAATTTTTGTTTCCACATTAACCTATTCTCCTTTATGTATGCATATATATCTTAAGGGAGTGGTAAAGCTACAACAAGTTTTAACCATTCACAACAATGTATGTTATATACAATTGTATATTGTGCAATAATATATATACATTTGTTCAGGGGCGGCAATACATTTTGATTAGGGGTAGCCCGACTACGGGTTGATATAGTGTAATTTTTTTTGAAACATGATATATTCTATATTGGTGTTATAGGTTAAAGTAATATAGGATACCGGTTAAACATATTTATTGACTTAATGAATTAAGTATTTTTTATTAAGTTCATTAAATTGATTAACTAAAAAAACATACAACACCAAGTATTTTTTCACATTTTTTATTCTTTCCCATGTGTTTAAAGATGCTTATGAAAACAATTTTTTTAGAATAAAGACAAAACTATATGTATCTTATGTCGTATATCTCTAGTAAGGATTGGATATTGTGTTTCAAACAAACAAACAAGACCTTGGCAAATTTCTACATTAAGTCCATTGAGATTTGAGTTACCTTAAAAAATTTTTTTTCCCCCTTTAATTCTATTTTCTTTTTCCAATACAAATAGAGTAAACCTTGGTTGAAAGAAAAGAAAAAACCTACCGCCAAATTTTCTAATACTCACCGTGCGGCGGCGGCGGCAAAAACAACCCACAGAAAAAATCGATGCCAGCTGCAGCAGGAGGGAAGAAAGAAAAGATGAAGTTTATGGTGAAGGCATGTAGCAAAAGAAGCAGAGCCAGGGTTGGCCTTCTTCAATTACATTTACAATCATCAAATAAAAAAAATATAGATATAGATATAGATATAGAGACACCAGGGCTATTACTTACAACAAGAAAAGGACTTCCTGCTTTTATATCGCCTGATCATCTTTCTTCTCTTCCTCATTCTTCTCTTCTTCAGTTTAGCCCTTTGCATTTGTAAGCCCCCTTTTCATTTATTTATTTTAGTTTCATGTGATTATAGTTTCAAGTAATGTGATTTTCTTTGTATATATCTTCATTTGTAGTTGGGGTAATGTTATAAAATATAAGGGTTATTGTCATAAAAATAGTAACGAATTTGCATAAAATAGGGTAATTACTTACATTTGGAAAACTGACTTGAAACAATACCATCTCTTGTACTGCATTTACTTACATTTGATTATTAAGTATGACGTTATCACGTGAAGATTTCCCAAACGCAAATCCAGCCACTGCCTGAAATCGATATGCACTATGAATTTGAAAAGTGTTTATATAGTATTGATGATTCTTGGAAGTTTAATTAATAGAGTTTGGTTATATTTACGGCAAATAATAATACAACAACAACAAAGACCCAATCCTTGCGCGGGTATGGGGGAGGTGAGCTATAGACAGTCTTACCTCTACCCGAAGGTAGAGAGATTGCTTTCATAAGGACCTCCGGCAAAAAGAGGTAAAAGTAGGAAAGTGTAAAGAGTTTAGTTACCATACCTGTCGGCCGAAAATAGCATAAGGAGATATACATGTCTGCTGAGTATCCTCCGGCTACATTATGAGTAGGGAAGAATAGCAAACATGCGACCTAACATACTTTAGCACAAGTTCGACAATACATATACAATAGCAACCACATTGAACGTATTAATCAACATAAAAGCGTAAAAACATAACAAACATAGCCTCCTGCAAAAAACCAAACATGTGATATGAAAACAACCATGTATGCATACATATAAATAGGAATTAACTAAGAATTTCTCGGGTCCCATGGGCCCAAGAAAGATAACAGGTACTAAACAACCTATGAAACAAAGTAACTTAGGTCGCCTAGCTGTAGAAAGCTGTAGACCTGATGGCAGAGACGGAGCCAGAAACTTTTTTGTGAGGGGTCAATTTTGAAAGTTGTTTGTCATACGTATAAGAGTCGTATCCGAAAATGTAAATGAAATTGGACCCTAGCTCGAGAATACAAAATGGACCCTCAAAAGAATTTCATCACCCACAACGAGTGTAACACTCATATTCAAAAATACGAGTTTATTTTGAAAAAAATAAAGACCGCACGTGTCAGATAAGTCTTATTGAATAAAAACGTATTCAATCATAATGCACGAAACCCGAAAAATATATTTTTTATGAAATAATTAGCTTGTATATATATCTTTCCTACATAACTATTATGATTATTATAATTAGTTGTTTGTGATAAATATATATAATAATTTGAAAGAAAATAATTTTTCCACAAACGACTACATTATTACTGTACTACACATTTACATATCCAAACAAAGAAAGCTTTTTCTTTAACCTTTTTTCATTCTTTCTATTAAAAATCAAAATAACTCAAGTTTTTTATTCTGCCAATGGAAAGATCTATCTCAAATTAATGCTTCGATGACCAATGACTTTCAAAGAATAAGCTTATAACAACGGAGATAACATTTGTATGTATTTCCTAGTTATTTTTTCTTATTTTTACAAAAAAGTTACAAATATACCATTTAAATTTTGAAAATTTACATTGTACCAAAATTGGAGTGGGGGCAGCTGACCCCACTGCCCCCATAGTAGCTCCGTCCATGCCTGATGGGTTAACTTTTTATCTCTCAAAAGTCAAAATACGAACTTATGTAGATGTGGTTATTATCATTATTTTCTTGCAGCATGGAGGGTCCTAACTCGAAGACAATATCAAATATTGGAGGAATACACAAGCTTCTTGGTCTGAATGACTATGGATTTGTTGCTGTACCACGGGATTCTATCTTATCCCTTCCAGAAGCTAATAGCAGTAACAAGCATGGAGCATCTTTTGAGACTGCGTCTGGTCGTTTCTTGGTAACACTCCCATTGAGAGGAATTACATGTATAATTCATGACATATATTCTTTTTTTATTATACTTATGATATGTGATATTGTCACAGGTGAAACCTATGGAGTACATGAAAATGATTTCTTCAATGAAGCCCGACATGTGGGCCAGTTTAGCTGATGAAGTACCTGCTTCGGTTAATGAAAAGAGGAATAAAGCTTCTGTTGATCGAACAATTAGATGGCTTGATGATTGCATATCACTAAATTCGGTAATTGAACTAATTTATCCGACGGTTGAATGTTATCATCCATTTTACTTTTTATTTGAATGTCATTGGTTATCCTGTAATATAAAATCTCTGGAAATATTGTTTTCATTGACTATGTAAGTAAGTAATCTAGCTTATTTTTACTGCTGTTTTCATGTTTATCACTTATCAGACATACCCACACTCATGCAATATAGTTATTAACATCATCTACTAATGAAAGACAATAGATAACCTATTTTTTAGTAAATATCTATGTGCAATTGTTATGATATGTATTAAATGTACTTCTATTGCTTTGTCCCAAAACTTGCATCATTTCCTTTCTGGGTAAGTTCTAAATACTCTATTTTTGTGATATATAATTTCACAATTACAGTGGGAACAATCTGTAGCTATTTTCTAAATTAAAATGTATAATAGAAAACCACAATTTTATTATAGATTCAAGAAGGGTTTGGATTTTCTACTGCGTGACAGTTGTGTCTTTTGCATTATTCTATCAATTGGATATCGTAAGCTAACAAAGAATAGAAAACTACAATTTGATGATAGAATCAAGAAGGGCTTGGAATCCTTGAATTTCTAGTATCTGATTCACGATTGCGTTTTTTGCATTATTTGCTCAATTGCTTATTGTAAGCTAATAAAGAATGTCACTGGTCACAAAACCTCTTGATTGTCGAAAGAAAAAAAAATGTAACAGTTATCGGAATGTAGACAGATGGAGCTCTTTTTGGATCCATTGTTGGAGGTTGCAGTGTTGAAGAACGCCAACGTTGTGCTCAGGAGGTAGCAAAAAGAAATGTATCTGGTCAGTTTTTTTAATCCTTTCAACATCTAACTTATTTTAATTCTGTTGGTTCTATGGCTGGTGTTTTGAGTTTTGATCTGTCTTTGATGATCATTTGAACAACTCCTGATCTCAATGGTGTTTTTTTTGTTTTTTCACAAACTGCATATATCCAAGATTTCTTTGCCATACGCCCATACTCTTCTCAATAGCCCCTTCTTGGAGTAATCTTATTTTTAATAGTTATGCATTTTCTTTTCTTTTCCATTTAATGCTCTACTTGAGTTCATGATGTGAAGTGGCATTTCAGGTTATTATATTGGTGGCTTTGGGCTTGGAGATGGCATTGATGAAAGATCTACTTTTCTCCATGCTGTTACGGTATTATAGTCTTCTCGTTATTTTCATGCTGTAAACTATATTGTGGCTATATCCCTACATCTTGTACTAACTTAATTTGATGATGGGGCGGGCAATTTTGTAAAAGACAAAGATTTGTTGTTTTAAATATTAATCTGATGGGGTAATATCTGCAACGCCTGGTAATACCAAATGTTTGTTTTACACATACATATTTACTGAGAGATCTAATGATTTGTTGTAGGACTGTTTACCAAAGGAGAAGCCTCGCCAAGTTTGTGGCCTTGGACTTCCAGGTATTATTTTTATATGCAATAGCTTTTAAAATTTATAGGGGACTAATTTTTGTAATGCGACAGACTTTTGGATAATAAAACCTTCTTAAATTTTAAAGGTTTAAGCAAGCAACCCTTTTATTACTTTCATTTATAAACGTCATATAGTTTTATTTTAGAAAGAAGTTGAGTTGAATCTTTGGTATGTTTCTTGAATCATGTTTATTAACCTGAAAATCTTTTTTCCAATGATCTAGAGGAGGTATTACAGGGCATTGCAGCGGGAGTTGATCTCTTTGACTCTGCGTAAGCAGCTTTTGTTAAATGCAATAACTTATTGTCCTCTTGAGCTTCTTTTGTTGATTGAAAACTATAAGATTTCTCTGGCAGGTATATTTATCATCTGACGCTTGGGGGCTTTGCACTTATTTTCCCACTTGATGGCCGGTGTAAACATATGTCTTTGGCTGGTGACCACACAAAGATAAATCTTAAAGCAACAATTTATAGGTAATGGTGCTCATATGTTTGTTTATATTGTGTATGGTTCGTAAAGTTTATTTAAAACAGTGGATCCTAGCATATTAAAATGAGGTCATTTATGTGACTCAAAACTAGACGTGGCAATTTCAACTCTTTACTTATGAAGCGCCGATTTTAGATGTGTCTTCTCACTACTGGGTCAGATGAAAAGTCGTTAAACGGAAAGGTGTTAAATGTCTTGAAAGTACATAAAGTGTATGGCTAAATAGTGTACCATTTGCTATCATATTAAAGAAACTAATAATTAATTAAAAATTGAAAAGGTTTGACGTTTGACAGAAAGGGTTTAAGATGAACTCAACTTGACCTAAACTGTTCCAACCTGTTAAAGATAGCTGTTATCTGACGTGCTTGTTTTTCTACCGCTACTGGAAACACACAGACTTCCTGTTCACCAAAGGATAATTTATGCTTAGTTTATTAAATGCACATCTTCGTGGGTTTGAGTTAAGGAAATTGAAATACAGTCTCTTTTGTATGTTAATACTCATTCGCATTTGTAGGTCTACAACATCTCCCTTGATATCTTTAGCTGAAAATGTATGAAGCTTCTTTTCTAGTCTTGCAAATAAAAAATGTTATTGATGGCATAATGGGTAGGCTGGATAACAGGTCAGAAATGGGTGGTATACAGAGTGTGTCATCAGTTATCACACTTATGTTGACTCACATCATTTTCAAATTTTTCTAGTAATAGTTAATGTATTAAATATGGTTACATAACTATACTATCACGAGAATTAGATTATTATTTGAAAAAACAGGGCCGTTCATGTTGTGTAGTTGTGTTGCTTACTTGAATCGTATAAGATTAATCATATCCTAACTGGACCTAATTGATAAATAAATGACATGCTCACATCTAATTAATGTTTTTTTCATTTGTTGTTGCTAAATACTGGCGCAGGAAAGATGCAACGCGGATTGTTGATGGCTGCAACTGTTACACATGCCAGAATCATACAAAAGCATACATCAATCATCTTCTCAATGTCCATGAAATGCTGGCTCAGATTTTGCTTGAAATGTAATAACAAACACTTGCAATTTATTTATTTTAAACTATTGTAACCAATATATCTAAACTTGGTTCATTCTTGCAGACATAATACACACCACTATTTGTCGTTTTTTCGCATAATTAGAAAAGCAATTATGGAAGGAAATTTTGAGGAATTGAGGCAGAAGTTCATTGACAGTAGGCGTGATCATCTGTTGGCAGCTTTACCGAGTGTATTTGGGATAGAATTAGAAACGTCGGTAAAGTACGTTTATCTATGATCAAGCCTAGTTTAACACTTCCTGGCATGTGAATAAATTCATCCTATTGAAGAACTGGTTGGGAAGAATGCTGTCCCTTACGGCCTTACCTTTCACTGACCTGCCTACCTTTATTTGCTTATCTAGGTGGTGAAATGGGTGGTTGGGTGGGTTGGTAATGTGTCCTAACAGAGTGTTTTTACCATAAGGCGGGTAGGGCTGATGTGGTAATTATCGTATTATTCTTTGAAAGTTATCCTGCAAAAGAATAATTTGTCAACCATGACCAAAGAACTGCCTTATTATTAATTACAGTACAATATAATTGAGTAGCTTTTCTAAAAATTGATACGTTTATGAGTAAATGGGCTGAAATTGCCACATCTCATTAACTTTTGTAAACCTACAAATATTGCTAGAACCTCATTCCCCTCCTTCCCTTTTTCTAAGTTAAAATTGGCTGGCACTTTCAGGGTGTGATTGTAACATCCGCGAATTTTGACTCGTTGACTTTACATGTAATATGACTAACAATATAGGTTAATGAAGTATTTGGGTCGTTTTGGTGATTAAATGGCAATGTGTTGTATTCGGGTCAATAATGTATTTTGATCGGTGTTTAAATGTCTAACGATTGTAATTTTGGCCTGAGAAGGAAACGGGTCGGCCCGTGGGTAGTCCAAGACCCACCAGCCCCCAAGACCCATTTCCCCTCCCCCTTATCCTTTCCCTTTCATTTCTTATCTTTTCTATCTATCTATCTATCTTTTCTCTCTTTCTCTCTAAGTAAAAAGGGCAAGACCCATTTCAATCTTCTTCACCATTCTTGCATCAAATCAGTGTTGGATTGATTATAACATAGAATTCATAGCCATCTTCATCTCGTTTGCTTCCTATTGAAGAATCAAAAGCCAAGTCTTGCATTTTTATCCATTTGACCTAATTTCGGGTTCTAGCTCAAGGAGACGTTTTGGTAAGTCAAATTCATTCCATTTACTTCTATTTATACTTGTTCAAATGTTTCTAGTCGTTTTTATGGGATTTCAAGACATGTTTATGGTAAAAATGGAAATTAGGGTTAGGGTTAGGGTTTGAATGATTCTTGAGTGATTGTGATGTTTTGGTTAAATTTGTGGGTTGGGTTATGTGTATTTATGGTCATTGATGTTTAGTTATGCTTCAAAATGGGTTACAAATCGTTTTGGTGTGGTTTGGGTTGAATTTGGGGGTTTTGGGTTCGTTTTCTGCACTTGGTTGCTGCTGGTGTAGTTGCTGCCCAGTATGGGGCGTAACCTACGCCCCTTGGGGCCGTAGGTTACGGCAGTTGTATTTCCTTAGGCGTAGGCTACGCCCATTTGGGCCGTAGCTTACGCTTATCCCCATCTTTAAATTGGACCTTACGCCAAAATGCTTCTGTCTACGCCAACTTTTACGCCAAAAATGTATTTTTAGAGGACCGTAGGTTACGCCCCTGTTGACCGTACCTTACGCCCATCCAGACTTTGCCTAGCGTAGCTTACGCCCCTTGCCACCGTAGCTTACGCCAGTTGTAAATATGCCACCGTAACCTACGCCCAAACCGACCGTAAGTTACGGCAGTTGTTTCTGAAATGTTCCTTGTTGACCTAGTTTGACCTTCTAGACCGTTTTACGCGCCGAGTCTTAATCTAATTCACTTCTTATCTTATATAACATTGATTAAGAGTCGTAGAGGTCATTTGACGTCGAGAAACACCTTGGAACCCTAATTAGGGTTTTGCCGTTTATTCAAAAATTGCGTATTGTGTTTATGTGTGTTGATGCGAATGTATATGATCAATAATTAGGTGTTGGACGTGAAGCGAACATTGTACGGCGATAACTTGACCTTATATCAATCTTAACTTTCTTTGCCGATCAGGTGAGTTCCGTAGTTCCCTACTCGCTTGAGATTCGGGCTGAAAAGTGTAAACTTATGTGATTACTTGTTATTTGTGTTTGTAAATGATTGTTGGTGTTGTTTGATTTTACTCACGTACAAAATGTCTAGTTGGTGGCATTGGATGAATGATGGATAGTTTTGCTTTAGTGCTTGATGGGTTTGTATGAGATTGTGATATTGTTAAATAAATTAGGTTAGTAGTGTATACATAGAGGTCGGTTTTACTTTCAAAAGGTTTTAGGTGTGGTGGGAAGGCTGCGGATGACCCTATACATAAGCATCTAGAACTCGATGAAAGTAAAATCCTCCGAAGGGTATGTACGCGTTGTTTAGAGTGATTGATGGATATTGGGAATGTGTTGGGATGTTCATATGCGCTTTGTTATACTTGACTTGTGCGGTGCACACTCAAACATACTTTTATTGTTATTGATACGCATTTGATATACATCATGGTCTTACATACGTACGATACATGATCTGACGTTAATAATTCGCGTACTCATTTATTATGCGATGTTGCTTTACCCCATATGGTCTTGTAGTGATTTGATATTGTGATCAGGATAGTTGTACATACAGGGAAGACGACGATACCTTTAGTGAATTATAGATGTGGTGGGAAGGCTGCGGGTGACCCTATATATAAGCATCTATGATTCCTTAAAAGTAAAGTCGTATGAAATGTATGTGCAATGTAATTATGGTTGATTCTAGTAAAGGATTGAGATATATATATTATTGTGATTATTATTACTATTTAGGATGGACGTGCATACATGGAAGTCGGTTACGCCTTCAAAGAGTTCTAGATGTGGTGGGAAGGCTGCGGGTGACCCTATATATAAGCATCTAGAACTTGATGAAAGCAGAATCCTCCTAAGTGTATGTGCGTGTAGTTTATTTTTGAGTTAATTATCGATGGTTGACGATTGTTGAATTGTGGTTGGTGTTTATTCGCGGTTCACACGCAAGCATATATATATTTATACGCGGTTCACACGCAAGCATAATATATATATATATTCATACGCGGTTCACACGCACGCGGTTCACACGCAAGTATGACCTGTTTTTATACGCGGTTCACACGCATGCGGTTCACACGCAAGTATACTTTGTTTGGTGTATTTTGTGGCATGGTTGATACGAATTCGATATGTATTACAATAGGCGTTATGATTGTTTATGCTTTTGGCGCTTGTGTTGATATTTACATCATTTGTGCACTCTTATTTCACGCTTACTCGTTTTGTGTGATCTTGTTGTTGGACGTTATTGTGTTACTTAGAGGCTCACTGTAAGTCATGTTTTGCCTCTATTAGTGTATTATGATTTGGAGGATGGTTTCCTTGTGGACCATTACTACGAACTCACCAACCTTGTGTTGACTATGCTTAGTACACTTTTCAGGTAACCAGGTTATCCATGGCGTGAAGTTTGATTGTTTGCGTGCTGTTGAACCCGGACTGGACTTATATGGATCAAGGATCCATTTGCCTTATGTTGCATGGTACTTAGGATTGTTAGCTTTCTTTCGTGGTCGTTTTGTAAACCTTGACGATTACTTGCTTCTGTTACAATTTGATACTTGTTTCTTTCATTGTATGGATTCACTGAATCCTTTATTTGCATTTAGTTCATGTTCTACATTAATCCCACCTTGCGCTATATGATTTCCGTGATATTCTGAGCCTTGGCTTGGGGTGTTACAGTGATGAACTTGGAGGATACTGTATGAGTGATCATTGCGCCTGTTCTCTTGCGAGGTTGAATGTCTGATTGCGCTTCCCTGTTGCCAGCAAAAGACGAGCCTCCACATGATTTTTTCGCTCAAAGTGGGGGCATGATTGATGCATTTTTAAGCATCTTTTATTTACAGGATAATGTCTTGTTAAATGCAGTAACGATTATAGCATTCTGTAGCATATAGCTATATAACCTGAAAAGAGGTTACATTATGTGATATCTTAATTACGGGCAAGTGTTCGTCAAGTATCAGTGATACTGTTCTTAACTTCTTATAAATTACAAATGCATAAACAAAGGGTCATATCTTACAATGTTTCCGCTGACGAGTTATATTCTGTTGAACCGGGTTATCACTATTCAGGTATGACTCAAACAGTCCAACACATGTCCAGACCAAACACATCAAAAACCAGAAGTATCAACAATATAAAAAAGGGGCTAGTTAATTGGATATGTGATTCTGTTTTCTTAGTTTTATCTGACTGTTTTTAAAGCTTACCATCGAATCATCAATCAGATAAATGATTCAAATGGTGTCATTTTAAATAAGGCTGGCAATTTTGACACGAAACCTGTTAACACGACACGACCTGTTCTTAATAGGTTTCGTGTTTCCTTAACAGGTTTCGTGTCTTAACAGGTCTGAACCTGTTAAGACACGAATCTTAACAGGTCTTAACAGGTCCAGACCTGTTAAGACATGTTAAGACCTGTTAAGATAATACATATATACAATACTAAAAATTTGAAAGGTTTGATCTTGTACTTTGATATATAACTGTTATAAATATGATCTAATATTTTAATGTGTATATGATCTGATGTAAATCATGTAATGCTATATTGCTATTGTTATAATATCGGTATATATATAGATGATATATAATAGGTTTAATGAACTACCAATGTACTATTAGCTAATTGCTATGTTAGGGCTGTCAATTTCGACCCAACCCGAAACCCAACCCGAACCCAACCCGAAAAAAATCAGGTTAGGGTTGAGTATTTTCGACCCACCAACCCATCAACCTGAATTTTTTTAGGTTGGGTCCGGGTTGGGTTGTTGGGTTGTCAGGTCGACCCGCCAACCCGATATCTTTAAATTAATAGAATTATACTCTCTCTGTCCTACTAAATGTGTCCTATTTTGAATATTCAAAGTCTTCTTTTATAAACTTTGACCTTAAATATTTTGATTTGTGTTATATAATATTTGATAAAAGTTATATGAATTGATTGAGTTTTAAATGTATTTTTTATTGGTATAATTTTGACCAAATATTATATAACACAAATCAAAATATTTAAGGTCAAAGTTTATAAAGGAAGACTTTGAAAATTCAAACTAAGACATATTTAGCGGGACGGAGGGAGTATATAATAACTCATACTCCACATTACATAAATCCATACGTCTCATTCCCATTTTCTATATTTCTAACCTAAAGTAACTCCAAATCTGAAATAAGAGGTGGATTTAAAATTCTGTGAGATGATAAGTGATGTAGGATGAGACGGTAGGTTTATTACATTGTGTCAAGTACTAACAATACCCTCGTATTTTTTTCTTTTTTGTACCCTTCGTTTTCAGCTTACACCATCAATGATAAAGCTTTATATTGGTTGATTTATTCCATTTTATATTTATATATATTTGCTTATCAGGTCACATGGGTTGGGTCATGGGTTGGCGGGTTGTGGGTCAGGGTTGAAATTTCTGACCTGAAACTTTTAGTGGGTTGGGTTAGGGTCGGAGTTTTTCAACCCAACCCGCCAACCCGAATCCGAACCCATTGACAGCCCTACATCTATCTATTAAAGTGCTTGTTAGTGCCATCTTGTGATACTACTGATAGTATATATATACATTGGCCAAGATATATAACAAGTTAAATCGTTTAATGAGCTGCTGTGTAATGCTACTAATACATATATTTGCTGAGATTTAATTGGAAGTGTAGTTAGTGCACAACAATTTTCATTTTGTTCATTGAATAGAAGAATCTTTTTCACAACAAGTTTCATTTTCTCTTTATTTTTAAGTATTAGTTATATAGAATATATGTTAACAGGTTTCTTAACAGGTGCACCTGTAAATTTTCGTGTCGTGTTCGTGTCTTAGAAAAATGACACGAATCCTTAACAGGTCGTGTTCGTGTTTGCTCTTAACAGGTTCGTGTCTTAACAGGTTTCGTGTGACCTGTTATGCCAGCCTTAATTTTAAACGATAATGTTGTGTACCGTATTAAACCTCTAAAAATCGTATTTTAATATCTTACTTTAGTTTTGGAATTTAATTCAATTGAAATTCTTTTAAAAGAACCTAAATTTTATTAACTTTTCTCTACGACAAACACCCCTTGAAATTCATAAGAAAGAAAAGAAAAATGATAAATACAAGTTTTAATGTGTATAAAAAACATGTATTCTTTTTATATATAGTAAAACACAAACTTTAAAATTTTATGATAAGTGTATAATTATATGCATCTTAATTACACTCCTTACGAAGTATATTTAACAAAACCCAAAAGAAAAAGTGGGTACTATTGCCGATATTTTAAAAGGGTGATGATATTAGTACCATAAGTTCTTATTAATCTACCACATTCATGCATCATCAACTTGTACAGTGTGCTTTAATGTTAGTAGAGTGTGGTAGATTAATAAAAAACCATGGTACTAATATCATTTCTCATTTTATATTAAGTAGTGGTAATATTTGTAACTTTAAAATAATATTTGCAGTTTTGTACGGTATAATTTTGGTAGCTTATCACGCGAGCATCTATGCTCATGCTTTTTATCTATACTATTTAATTATCTAGTTTTCTATATCTATATCTATACCTTTTACTATCTTTGGAAAGAAGCCACCGTTAGGTGACAAACTTTTTACAAACCAAAATTTACAAATACATGTGGTATATGAAGTGTTCAAATAAAATAAAAAAGAGAAGGAAGAGAGAGATTACATAGACATCATGTCTACTTTTCATTTTCTAAAAAAAAAAATAATGACTGAAAGTATCATCTTTTTGATTCACTAATTTAAATATCTCCATCTAATATACTTATAATATTTTTAATGAAATTATTTACAATATACATCCTGAATCCTTAAAATTTTAGACTATCTTCTTTTACATCAACCACTTTTACATTAATAATCACACCGCCACCGCCGCCGCCATCGTCACCACTGCTAATGCTATCACTACTCGCTACCACCACTACACAACCGCCACCAACACCGTCACCACTATCTCGTCGCCGTACACGCGGCTGTATATGTATATGCAAAAGCCACCCTATCAAAAAAGTCAATGAGCTTTGGAAAAATTACAAAAGTCAACGCAAACTAAAATGCTTCATTTGATATACATTTCTTTTTCTTTATTTTCTCCGATAGATCGAGCTGTACATTTTCTTTGAAGAAGAAATATAACACAAAGTAAACTGGTTTGATGATATTTGATTTCTTTCAGGTCTTGTGAACTCAGCCAAACGGGTACCTACTTACTGCTCTTTGTAATTTTTTTCAAGTTTATATTCTTATCATATGGAACCATAAAATGTTTGCAGGACAGATGAAGTGTTTGATGAAATGCCCCAACCAAATTGATTTTCTGTTATTGGCTTATTGTAATGTCCTTTCGATTTCTTTTATAAAGATATGAATTAGACTCGGAATTAAAAGCAGGCAAGTAGAATTTCCCTGTGGTTGAAACACGTCAATGGCATCTTCTTCGTCTTCTCGATTGTGGAATTATGATGTATTCCTTAGTTTTAGAGGAGAAGATACTCGCAAGACCTTTGTGGATCATCTCCACTCGGCTCTTGTACAACGACTTATCCGTGTTTACAAGGATGATGTAGCACTTCTCCGTGGTGATTCCATCGGTCCGTCTTTGTTCAAGGCGATCGAAGAATCACATATTGCTGTTGTTGTATTCTCCACAAACTATGCGGATTCTTCATGGTGTTTAGACGAACTTTCATATATTATGAAATGCAGGGATGAGATAGGGCTACTCGTTATGCCCATATTCTATGACGTGGATCCCTCACAAGTTCGAAAACAAGAAGGGAAATTCGGAGAAGCATTTGCCAAACAAGAGGCGAAAAACGTCACCAAAGCTGAATTGTGGAGAAAAGCACTAGTCGATGCAAGTAACATTGCTGGGTTGGAACCGAAGCACAGTGACAACGGGTAATTTCTATATTTTGGTTGAAGTTTTCATACATGCTTAATGAATATTCTTATTGATTATTTATGCTTAACGCATGTTCATATCGATGATTTATAATTTTGTACCTTATAGTTTTCAGTGATATTTTATACATTCAATTGTACCTTTTATGTAAATTAAGATAGTTACTTGTCCGCTAAATCGATGTAGTGCAAATTCTTTTGACAAGTGATGTAATCCTTATTAATGCTACGGGTCAAAGTAATATGGGATAACGGTCAATATAACTAAATTTAAACTTTTAAAAGATTTTCCTAACAATAAAACTTATAAAGATGTACATGTGCAACTAAATGAGATATGGAAACTACCAAAATGCCGAAAAAATAGCCAAAAAATTCTTTAAAAGTCTAAAAATCGTACTAATCTAGTCGTTATCGTTACGTTACGCCCATAAAAGCCTAGTTATCACTGTTAAATAAAGTTGAGCTAGATCGTTTAGAACCTTTTGTATGAAAATTGCTATATATTATTCCTTTGCCTTGTTTTCTGTAGGTAAATTACCAGTTTGCTTATGTCAGCATACACTAATTTTTCATATAATACCAATCTCCAGGCATGAAACAAAAGTCATCAAAAAAATTGTTGATAAACTTCAAGATAGATTGTTTCCCTTGGATTCAGATGTTGATGAAGAGCTTGTTGGAATGAGAGAACGCTTGCAACATTTGATATCACAGTTAGAAATTGGGATGGGTGGTGTGCGTATGGTTGGGATATGGGGAATTGGTGGCAGTGGTAAGACTACTCTCGCATCCTCTCTTTATACAGAAATCTCTCACCATTTCCAAGGTCATTGCTTTATTGCCAATATTCGTGAGAAAAGTAAACATGGTTTAGAAACCTTGCAACAAAAGATTCTATCTACTCTTTTGAAAAGAGAAGTAGAAGTGCAGAATGTTCAACAAGGAAAACAGGTAATAAGAAGTAGGTTATGTAACAGTAATGTGTTGGTAATTCTTGATGATATCGATTACCTAGGCCAACTACAGGCATTAGCTGGATCACCTAAATGGTTTGGTAATGGGAGCCGAATAATAATCACGACTAGAGATGAACATTTGCTAAGAACTCACAGGGTAGATCACGTCTCCTCCGTTAAATTATTATCAGATGAAGAGGCTATCTTGCTATTTTATAAGCATGCATATAATGAAACAGAGCCTCTAAATGATTATGAGAAACTTTCATCTCGTGTGGTTGCTTATGCTGCCGGGCTGCCATTAGCACTTCATGTTTTAGGTTCTTTTCTATTTGACAAAGACAAGAAGGAATGGATAAGTACCTTGGCCAAGTTAGAAGATATCCCAAATATTGAGGTCATGGATATACTAAGAATTAGTTATGATGCGCTTGAAACCCTCCAGAAAGAGTTATTTTTGGATATTGCGTGTTTCCACCTGTGGAAAAGAACATTTTATTTAAAGGAGATAGATGGGGTAATGGAGATACTTGATGCTTGTGGATTTCATCCTGTTATAGGGATGAAGGTCTTGAAACAAAAAGGTCTCATAACTATCATGGATGGTAGGCTTGGTATGCATGATCTCATTCAAGAAATGGGACACTACATAGTTAGAGGTGAATATCCTAACAATCCTGAAAAACATAGCAGAGTTTGGAAAGAAGCAGAAATTGAAAACATGTGTCTAGTAGATGCAAAAACGGTAAAAAAATTTATAACTAGTTAGCTATCTTTTTCAAATATATCTTATATGTGAATTAATGATCATATCAGGCAAACCGTAAAAAGATAAACTATCAAGTCTTAACAACCAACAAATTCTTTCTCCTTTATTGCAGGAAAACTACATGATTGAAGCCATAGAATATTCTGGTGATTTATCACGCTTATGCAAGAGTATTTCGAACATGAAGAAACTAAGGTCGCTTAGCATTATTCACAAACAGTTTCGCCATAATGATGATGGGTATGAAGAAGGGCCATATTCTCTGTCAAATGAGTTGAGATATTTTTATTGGAAATGGTATTCTACAAGAAGTCCATTTCCAGACAGTTTCCAACCAACAAATCTTGTTGTTCTAAAATTAGAATGCAGCTTACAAAACGAACTTTGGAATGGTTACAAGGTAATTCAATTGGTTTTATGATTGAAAACACACACACACATTACACATTACAGTGACCTTCACTTTGCAATATAGCCACATACATGCATACATACATACATACATACACATTTCTTTTATATACCAACAAGTCCCAAGTTCGATCCCCGCTTGGCACAAACACAATTCCTTTAAGTTACCCGTTACCAATGAAGCCTAGGCCCACATGTGAAGATCTAAAGACGCGGGTTTGATCCTTCGGGGTGCCCAGATCATGTGGGGATTAGGATGGAGGTATTGTACCGGCATCATATGGCTCATACGGGGTGAGTTGATGGGTATCCAATTGTGGTACCGGGGCTAGGGTTCCCCCCATTACCCCTTTTTTGTATATTTCTTTCATGTAATTTAGACACAACACCCATTCAAAAATTCACGTTAGTTTATACGTTTGAATTAGTCTAGACCATTTTTGCTATCTTGCCACAATAATGGGATTTTTATATATCATATTATTTCTCATAAGCTATGACATATAATCTTAATTATACCTTAGCATCTGCCACATTTGAAAGTGTTTGAACTCTCGCATATGGGGAATCTGCTCAGCACACCAGATTTTGATGGACTCCCGCGTCTTCAAAAGCTGAAACTCAAGTATTGTCCCGAGTTAGAAGAAATTCACCCATCACTTGGAAATCACAGAAGTCTTGAATACGTAACTGTATCATGTTGTGAGAAGCTTAGAATGTTTCCAACGATTGTCCAGATGGAAAAACTGAGTATGCTTGAAATACTGCATTGTGTCAATATTCGTGAGTACCCAGAGATCCAAGTAAACATGGGAAGATTGGTAACGTTGTCTTTAAGCAGGGAAAGAGGCGGGGAAGTTGAGATGGTGACCCATAAGTTGTTGACACGTTTCCTTCGAAAGTCGCATCTTGGTTGCTTACAAACGTTAAATCTCCATGATATTGGTCTGAGAGAGGGACATATTCCCTCTGATATTGGTGAGTTATACAACTTAGAAGAGCTCATTCTTAGTCGGAATGATTTTTCACGATTAGGTTTCAGCCTCTCGCAACTTACTAGGCTCAAACTCCTCCAACTGAGCTACTGCTATAGACTTGTAGAATTGCCCGAACTCCCGTCAAATGTAGCGGTTCTCAAAGCGGACTGTTGTTACTCGCTTACAACCATTGGAGATGTTTACAAAAATTGTGACTGCTTATATGATGTCTCCCTTGTGTATGGGAGTATTATAATGGATGGTGTCAGACTACTAGAATTCATGCTTCAGGTGAGTATGGCTCATTTGGTTTTTCTTGAATCTAATTTCATCAACCTTTATATACATAATGATGATATGGGAATTGATATGTGTACCATTGTTTTTTATTAAATTACTGCATTGTACAAGTGTTATAGCAGACTTGTATAGATGGATAATGCATGAATGTGGTAGCTTAATTTAAATTATATGGTACTATGATCATTTCCCAATTATGACTGTACAAGTGATTGTTTCTCCAATTGAAGGTTAGAAATTGATGCTATTAGTAAATTAGGAGGGGTTTTTTTTTTCAAATTCCTTTCCGTATTATACTATAAAGTTGTAAATTAAATTTATAGAGTAATATATCCATGTTAATTGATCAGGTAAGGGCTATTGAAAGTCGGGGTATGATTCTAGAAATTGAAGGTCTTGCGATTCCAGAAAGGTTTTTACATTGTCTTGTTCGTTGGGGTACATATATTCTGCAACTTCCCAAGAACTGGTACAATGAATTTGCTGGATTCATAATGTTTTTTGTTTCGAGAGGTGGAAAAGCGCCATATCTTGAGATAACAATGGAGCATGTGAAGAGTGGTGCGATGGGTATGGATTCTCAATACGATGATTTGGCTTGGAAGGAGGATGCGGGTGACAAAAGAACAATGGTGAGGTATGTTCCGTTTGAACTATTGAAACACACTTTATGGTGGGATGAAACCTGCAGCGCTGTTTCATTATCATGTCGCCACTCCTACAGATGTAGTGGGTATGGATTTGCACTTGTTCCTAAACAAACTGGAATTGCTGCAATCGAAATACTAACGGAATCTCGTCATGATTTTTCCTCTTATACCCCTACCTTACAGATTAGAGATGACTCGGCTTCTGCTTTAACCCTGTACCTAGAAAGTTGTTAGGCGCCTGGCTAAAGTTCTAATAAATTCAATGTTGTTTTTTTTTTCTTTTTTTGAACAGTAAATCAATGTTGTCCATTAAAAAAATATTTAATGCCAAGCTGCCAGCAAATTTATTACTTTGCACATGATTAGCAAAAGAAGAGGACAATGTGTGGCTCAATTGCTTTCTTTTTCTAATTTCTGTATTTATCTTGCTAGTTTGTATATATGGGATTTTTGTAAATATATTCATGAACAACTTGAGAGATGATGAGTATTAACAGTGAACAAAACAATCATATACTACTGAAGGTTCAATCTGAGATGTGTCTGATCTCCGATGTCACCGAAAGTGTATTTTCAATGCTTAAGACCTTCTTTATCTAGTATATAGAAAGTTATATTATAATGGAAATATTATAACTCAACATGACTTGACCGACTCATTTTCTTTTGAAACTAAAAATACAGACTTCCAGCTTACCAAGGAAAATGAATACTTGTTGCACCAAATACCCTGCTTTGGGGGTTCGAATTAAGGAAATCAAAATAATCTCTATTTTCTTTGTTGATACTCATTGCATGCATGAATTGCATTTGTAGGTCTAAAGTTCCATTTTCCTTGAATGTTCTTTAGCTGAAAATGTATGAAGCATGTTTCCTAGACTTGTTAAAAAAGAATAATAGAGTTATAGAGGTGGCATAATGGGTGGGTTGGGTAACAAATGAGAAACAAGAGGTGGTTAGTGTGTGTCATTCGTTTGTACACTTGTGTTGACTGACAAACATTTTCAATTTTTATTAGAAATACTGATAATACTAAATATGATTAAACAAAACCATATTACCTGTATTACGAGAACTAGACTAATGTTTGAATAAATTGGTCAGTTCAATGAATGTAGATGCAATCATGTGTTGGAAGCTTCAATGAGTGCTTTTGAGTTAGAAATGTCAGTAAGGCAGCTTTTTTATGGTCTGTCACTAACCTAACTCCCACCTTTATCAGTGGCAAAATGGGCAGTTAGGTAATGGGGTGTATTTTCCATAGTCAACATTTTCCCATAATCCTTATCAAGTGGCATAAAACTGGCTCCGGCTACCTTATAACAAGATAACTGCCAACTAAAGGAATTAAACGCCATAACACTTAGAATCACCCTTTGCCAATAGATCAACCTCCAGCTCTTAAATATAACCAGTTTATGTTTAATCAAGGTTATATGTCTGATTGCTCATAACGTCCTGTTGCCTGCAAACTGTGGAAGACGATATAACGGTGCGCTTTGTTCATCTCTAGTTGTAATTATTATTCAGCTCCACTTCCAAACCATTTAGCCAATCCAGCTAATGCCTGTAGTTGGCCTAGATAATCGACATCATCAAGAATTACCAACACTTAGACTGTTACATAACATACTCTTAATTATGCGTTTTCCTTGTTGAACATTCTTCCACTTCTACTTCTGTTTTTAAAAGAGTTGACAGAATTTTTTGTTGCAAGGTTTCTAAATCATGTTTACTTTTCACATGAATATTGGCAATAAAGCAATGACCTTGAAAATGGTGAGAGATTTCTGTATAAACAGAAGATGTGAGAGTAGTCTTACCACACCGCCTACAATCCCCATATCCCGGCCATGCGGACACCCCCGACCAAATTTGTAACTGTGATACCAAATCTTGCAAACGAGCCCTCATATTATCAAGCTCTTTGTCATCATCTGATGAATCCAAAGGAATGAATCTATCATGTATTTTATCAACAATTTCTTTAATGACTTCTGATTCATGCCTGCATAGTAAATTAGAACAAAAATCATTCCCTCAATGTTGGTGGTGGCGCGCGGTGGCGGCGGCTAATGGTGGTGGTGGCGATGGCCTAGCAGTGAGTAGTGTAGGTTATCGTGTTGGAATAAACATGATTCGATTCGAGTGATAAAACATCCCCAATCGTCCTGTGGAACCTGTAAGAGCATAAAACATAATTGCTATTGATTTCGGGTTCCCAAAACAAGGTGATTGATTAATAATGGGATGAGTAATTCGGCTGTGGCTTGATCCACGAATTGGAGAGGAGAAAACACACAAATTTAAGGGTGAATTATGTGTGTGGATTAACCTAAACTTAGGGTTAATTACTCTCTATTTATAATGAAAGTAATTACACATTCAACCCCTTTGGTGTTTAATGTGTGTACCATTAGTCCTCTTAGTTACAATCACCTAATGGGAAACCCTATACTACGTCTCTAAGAGTAAATACGCCCATCATATATTTACTTAGACATAGGGATTTCATTATCGTCAATTATCATATCAGGAATGATAAACGATCAGTGACGGTCACCCTAATGTGGTTCCAACATTCTCTCACTTGACCGAGCGATCATTTACCTATGAGTATTCAAATAAGTTCCGTAATAATACTCATTTTTGTTTTAAAACCGAAATCATAGCCAATAAGTACAGTCGTAGAGAAGAACATCAACTCAGGACCCCCACTAGTCAAACTATGACTCAAATTTAAAACTAATAAGCAATGATCAATTGACTAAGACAAATTTTGTTATATAATGTATGTACATTATTATGAGCTCAAAGTGTAACTAATAGACAAACAAAATCTGAATAAGGGGAAATTTTTTTATTAAAGTAATAATAATGACCAATAAGTACAACATGCTATCATAATACGTCTTTTAGTAAGCCTCATCTTCGACACGTGTCCTACGAAGATTTTAGGAGGAAGACCTTCGGTCATTGGATCCACTAGCATATTATGTGTACTTATGTACTCAATACAAAGAACATTTTCCTCAATCCGTTTGCGTACAAACAGATACTTTGTATCGAGATACATCTCAGCGCCAGTTGAACTGTTACTGTTCAAGCAAGTTACGGTAGCTGAGTTATCACAATAAAGCTTCAATGGTCTATAAATAAAGTTGACGATTTTTCGAGTCCACTGACTAGGTTCTTTAACAACATCTCATGACATGAAATTATGAACGTTCAGACATCATGGTAGACGTTGCAGTCAGTTTCTACTTATGACTCCGTCAAAAGATAGGTTTGCCAGCTAATCATAAAAGTATATTCAGAAGTAGATTTCTTATCGGAATAAGAACATCATACTACTTCTAAGTTGTCACCTCTTCTATAAGTTAATGTGTAGTCTTTGGTCCTCAGCAGATATCGTAGAACCTTTTTAACCGCTTTCCAGTGTGCTAATTCGGGATTAGATATTTAACTCCCAAGCATATCGGAGATATAAGCGATATCTGAATGAGTACAGACCTGAGCGTACATAATGCTCTTAACTACTTATAAGTAAGGTATCATCCTCATTTGCTCCCTTTTAATCTCAATGTTTGGACTTCGAAAACAATTACATACGTCTCCTTTTACTACTAGATCTATAGTGGGTGTGTAGTGTTGCATGTTATGACGTTCTAAGATGTGTTCAATATAAGCCTTTTTTGAGAAAGACTCTGAACATCATTACGCTTATCCCGATGTATTTCGATACCTTTTACATAAGAGGCATCACCGAGATCTTTTATGTCGACATTATGCGAAAATAAACGCTTCGACTTACGCAACATATCCAAGTTGTTACTTGCAAGTATAAAATCATCCACGTGCAAAACAAGGATTGTAAATTTACTCCCACTGATCTTGAGATAGGTGCATTAATCCACTTGGTTCTTTAGGAAGTCTTGTCCTTTTATGACTTCATTAAACTTAAGGTACCATTTTAATGATGCTTGCTTCAACCCGTATATGGACTTATTCAACTTGCGGACCATGTGCTTTTTACCTTCTGGAATTTCAGGTTCACATGTATCCGTCTTATTGCAAGTTTCCATTCAGGAAAGTGATCTTGACATCCATCTGATGTAACTCTAAATCATAATGAGCTACGAATGCCATGACGATCCTTAAGAAATCTTTATGAGACAGGAGATAAGGTCTCTTGATAATCGATTCGTTCCTTTTGAGTAAAGCCCTTCGTAACTAGTTTGGCCTTATAGCGTTTAACGTTTCCATTCGGGTCTAATTTGGTTTTGAAGATCCATTTGCAACCTTCAGGTTTGGATTCTTCAAGAATTTCAACCAAGTCCCAAACGTCATTATGCTATATGGAATTAAGCTCTCAAATTATGGCTTCATTCCACTACTAAGTGGCCCGATTGCTATTAATGGCTTCTTAATAAGAGGTAGGATCAGCAATCTTTCCAATGTCCTCAACTTCAGTCAAATAAGTTATGAAATCATCAAAGTTATGGCCCTGCATGACCTAGATGATCTCCTGAGTTGATTTTCAGGTTCAGTAAGGAAGATGTTTTAGCATTAGTAGTAAGATGCTTTGCTTTAGCATTATTAATAAGATGCTTTATCATTAGTAGTATCCTAATTAGGAGGGTTAGGATTCTGATAGAGAAGGTGGATCAGTGATGTTAGGAGCAGCGTTGGGTACAAGAGGAGTTAGAGGAGTAATAATAACCGACGAGTGGTTCCCCCCGCTTCTTGTACTTCTTGCAAATCTTAAGTTATGATTTGTCGTGCTCCCACTGATCTCTTAGTTCTTCAAGAAACGTGGCATGATGCGTGTCTATAATGCTAGTAGTGTAGGAAAGACAGTAAAACTGATAACCGATAAAGAAACATGTAAGAATTTTGGGATATAGTTTCTTTAAGTTAGGGTTATAGACATATGTTTCGGCAGAATAACCTCATTCGTTCATATATTTTAGACTCAGTTTCCTACCTGTCCAAGAGTCTTAGGGACAGATTCTTATGGAACTTTTATTGAGTATATGAACGGCTATTTTAAAGCCTCGGTCCAAAAGAAAATAGGTAAGTTAGTGTTGGCAAGCATACTTTTCACCATGTCCATTAAGGTTCTATTTCTCCTTTTAGCAACATCATATCGTTGAGGAGAACCTGCATGGTGTATTGGTTTATTATGCCATGTTCCTTTCAAAAGTTATGGAAAGAACCAGGAGCTTGACCAATATCAATATGTCTACCATAATACTTACCTTCTTTATCTGACCTCACAACTTTTATAGATTACGATCAAGTTGGTTTAAAACCAAAGTTTTAAGATCAATAAAAGTCTCTAAGGGTTCAGATCAGATATAGGTGCATATAACGCGAATAATCGTTAATGAATGTAATAAATGATGTATGTCTTGTGATGGATGCGGGATAGGGGCCACTTAATGTCAGAGTGAATTATTTCCAACAAGTTGGAACTTCTAGTGGCTCCTTTCTTATTCCCTTTAGCCATTTCACCTTTGAGGCATTAAATACATGTTTCAAAATCACTAAGGTCAAGAGAATGTAATATTCCATCCATTATGAGTCGTATCATGCGAACTCGTGAGATGTGGCTAAGATGTTTATGCCACAACATGGAAGAATTCTCTAATTATTTAGATGATTTTTGTCTTTGTTTTAGTTATGTCATCAATATTATGAGACAACAAAGACTGTGAGAAATTATGATCTAGTTCTAACTTATACAGTAATTCATCCAAGAAACTAGGACCAAGGAATTCATTATTATGAGTAATGGCAATCTCGTCGCAACCATGAATTATTACATAACCTTCAAGGTCTTAGACTAGAAAAATAGATACAAGGTTCCAAGAAATTCCCGGTACACATAAGGTAACTACTAGTCTAATACACTTTCTAGTGTTTATATGTAAATCATAAGTCTCCATGGTTTTGACATATAAGAGATCAACCCTTCCAACTCTAAGCTTTCTTTGGTCATTTGATAGCTTCTGGATTGTATGGAATCCTTGTATTGAGTTAATCACATGAATCATAGAACTAGAATCACTCACACATGTATTAATAGGTACATCAAACATAAAAGAATCAAATATTACAGGAAATAAGTTACCTTTCTTAGCTAGCTACTCCTTGATTTTAGGGCAATCTGGGCATAATCAGAATTTGCAGTTAGGATTGCTCGTCAAGGACTTAAAGCTAGAGGCAGCAGCACCATGATTATCCTTTTGAACTTCATTTGCAGTCTTATTACTGTTATATCTTTCCTCTTAATGGAATTAGCAGTGGTAGTAAAGTGAACAACTTTAGGTTGGCCCAACTTAAGGCGACCATTTTCTTGCACACACATTGCGATTAGTTCACTCATCGACCATTAATCCTTCATAGCGCTATAGTTAATTTTGAAGGAGTCGAAATGAGCAGGCAATGAGGTCATTAAAATGCACAAGAAAACTGTCAAAGACTTCCAATTTAGGACTCTTAAGCTTATGAGTCATGTCAGTCATCTACATTATGTATTCACAAATACTGCTATTTCCTTTGTATTTAAGCTACTTGCATACGCCTTATACATTCCCTCGGATACTATGATTGATGAAGTTCCTGACCATCATTAGTGACAAGTGATTCGCCGTATCCCACTTTCTTAAAATTCGCTTTCTGAGCTGCGGAAGAGTTAGCAGTAATAGCAGTGGGTTCATTATGGCGAATGACTTAATCAAGGTCTAGCATCTTCAGAGTTAGAGGTAATTAATCCTTTTATAAAGAAAAGTTTGCATCAATAAGTGGCTCAATGCCTAAGTTAGGTACTACAGTGGAAATAACGAGGATATTAATTTATGATACAAGCAATAGAAGATTATAATAGTAATGCCTAAAATAAGTAGGCCTAATAGTAATGAAGTTATAGTGACATGATTATCTTTCTAAGGCAAACTAAGTAATATCTATAAAAGTAATGGAACTAAAGTAATACCTAAAATAAGTAGGCCTAATAATAATGTTCCTCATAATGACATAATTAGATATCTAAGGCAGACTAAGTAATGTCTCTAAACATAATGGAACTAAAGTAATGCCAAAATACATAAGGGCTAATAATAATGTTCCTTATAGTAACATAATTAGATATCTAAGGCTTATTAAGTAATGTCTCTAAAAGTAATGGAACTAACATAATGCCTAAAATACGTAAGAGGCTAAAGTAATGTTCCTAAAAGTAATGAGACTAAGACCATTATACTAATGAAGCTAGTGATAAGTAAACCTATTGTAAACACCAAAACAATAAGTTAACATAAGGCTCTACTTAGAATTTACATCACCTTTGGGCAGAAGTAACTAATATCTAAGCACACATGAGCATTAGGGTCATGCAACACAACGCTTATCTTTTAACCTTTGGGCACAAAATTAAGAATCGTGTATATTATGCATGAAAATGTTCCTTTTAGCACACAAAATATATTAAATCACCTTTGGGCAGAATCAATATACTTAGTGTTCATTATGTAAAGGGCTAATTACTTGGAAAGTCCTTCAACTTGTCACCTAAACCTTTTCTGGGGCTCAAACAAAAAAAAGTTCTATTCGGGGGAAGAAAACCGGCTAAAATCTCTTTAGTGGGGTTCCGTACAAGTAGCCAATTAAAAATAGGGCTAATTACTTGGAAAGTCCCATAACTTGCCACTGAAATCTTTTCTGGGGCTCCAACAAAAAAAAGTTCTATTTGAGGGTATGAAAACGGCTAAAATTATTTTTGTTGGGTCTCGTGTAAGTAGCCGGTCAAAAAAAATTTTGAATGTAATTTCTCTTTTATTTTATTTCATTTATGGATTACATGGAAATTCCAAGTCATATCTCTATACAAAACACCAAATATAATATATATATTTCTGGCCACCCACCGGAAAATCAAAAACAACATACAATTTTTCCGACCACCCCAATACCACCACCACAAAGATCCACCCACGAAACTCATGAAACAATTTGAATAGTCCTGATTGTATCTTTGTCCCCATCTGACCATTCTCATGTTCAACTTTTATTAAACAACCCAAGTTAAAGATGTGAAATTTTTACTTAACACCACCGTGAAGTCTCCATAGCCGCCACCATAAACACCGCTACTATTCCGACAACGAACCTTAATACCCAAATCTGAAACTTTTAAGTTAATCAATCTTATTTGTTTTTCACCCAAAAAAGTTTTTCACGAGAAACCTAATCAGTTGTGACTTGTGAGGAAGCCAAAATTAGATCTGGAATCAAAGGGTAGCGAAGCTACCGGTGGTCGCTATCGGAGAGGCGGAACAAGGGACAATTGGGATGGCAGGGAAATCGAAGGTGTGTAGTGGTATTTTTTGATAGTTGTGTGTGTTTTTGAAATTGGTAGATGGGTTTTGCCGATCCAGTGAAACCATTGTTCAGATTGTCCAGTGAAACTTCATTTCCGACGTCGGTAGCGGTGGTTTTGAAATGGAAGTGGCTAGATGCTGATATGATACAAGGGAATATAAAGAAGTGGCTAAATTGAACTTTTTTTGTTGGAGCCCCAGAAAAGGTTTCAGTGACAAGTTGAGTGACTTTTCAAGTAATTAGCCCTTAAAAATAAGGATAAAACCGGCTAGCTACTGTACACGTCAGCAAAAAAGTGGTCACGGTCCTACTATAGTAGTTTTAGCCGGTTTTCTTCCCCCGAATAGAACTTTTTTTTGTTTGAGCCCCATAAAAGGTTTAGGTGACAAGTTGAGTGACTTTTCAAGTAATTAGTCATTATGTAAAAGGAAAAGAACGAAAGCACCATGAGAATCACATTTGACCTTTGGGCACAAATGATGAAACCATGTACATTAGTGCGAAGCCCCCAAACATTACGGGGGTCCGGGGGCAGCGCCCCTGGAAGCGGGGTCCAAGGGGCGGCAGCCCCTGGCGGGGTCCAAGGGGCAGAGCCCCTGGCTGGGATCAGCGACCAAAAATTTTTACCCTTAAAGTGCTATGGAAAAAATGTCTTAGAAAAAATTATTTTCGAAAAATAAGAGACAAATTTAGCCACAAAATTATAAGGTAAAATAGTAAGCACGAGTTCATTCATCAGCTAAAATCATCTTTAGTATAACACGAACTTAAGTTATAACTCGTGAGTAAGTAAGCACTAAGATGACAGTAAGTTCGTGATGATGTAAGCACGAAGACATCCTTAAGTCGTGATGACGTCAGCACGAGGATGTGTGAAGTTCGTGATGATGTCAGCGCGAAGTTGTCATAAGCTCGTGATGACGTAAGCACGAGTTCGCGTGCGAAGATAGCTGAAGTTCGTGTGATGACATAAGCGCGAAGAGGTGTTGACTTCGTGATGACGTCAGCAAGAAGTGACATAAGTTCGTGATGACGTCAGCACGAATTCGTGATGACGTCAGCACGAAGTTCTTTGATTCTGCATATTCTGAGTTCGCGAAAACCCTCGAGATCGAACCAAAAACATTATAGGTCTTCGTAACGTGTCTCTGATACCACATGTTGGAATAAACATGATTCGATTCGAGTGATAAAACATCCCAATCGTCCTGTGGAACCTGTAAGAGCATAAAGCATAATTGCTATTGATTTCGGGTTCCCAAAACAAGGTGATTGATTAATAATGGGATGAGTAATTCGGCTGTGGCTTGATGCACGAATTGGAGAGGAGAAAACACACGAATTTAAGGGTGAATTATGTGTGTGGATTAACCTAACTTAGGGTTAATTACTCTCTATTTATAATGAAAGTAATTACACATTCAACCCCTTTGGTGTTTAATGTGTGTACCATTAGTCCTCTTAGTTACAATCACCTAATGGGAAACCCTATACTACGTCTCTAAGAGTAAATACGCCCATCATATATTTACTTAGACATAGGGATTTCATTATCGTCAATTATCATATTAGGAATGATAAACGATCAGTGACGGTCACACTAACGTGGTTCCAACATATCGATGTAATGTGGTTTTGATGAATTGTTGAAACTTAAAATTCAACAAAATGAGATTTGCTTTGTAGTATAGTATAGATGTTGCTGAATAATGTTTTGATAAGGAAAATTATACATGTTGAAATACAAACATTGTTAGTTGGTGTAAATGTATAGCCATAACTTCAGTATTATGGAGATTCAGAGTGTTTCTTCCAGATAGATGCAGTTTCTACTCCTCTATTTATGAATGAGTTTGATATGTGTAATTGTGTTATCGTTTATCAAATAATAGGTAATAGGTCGAACGGTTGTTAAGTCACCCTAAGGGTACTTATATCATTTTTCAGTACATTTACTTATAATTGGGTGGATTTGGGTTCCGTTTATTCTCAAACTAGTCAAGCGGATCAAATGATTAATTAAAGCTAATTTATGGAGCTCGAATGGGTTGAAAGTCATCCAACTTCTGTTTCTAGTGCATACTACCTCTTAAATCATTATATTTAAAGGGTTATATTATTAAGGGTTAAGTACATGGAAATGTAATTAACTATGACCGAAAAGTTATTGTGTGCATGAACTTACAGAACCTCTATTGTATGCATGAACTAAATGTCTATTGTATCACGAAACCGGGTAAAGGCTGATGTGGGCCCGGTTATCTTAACACATGGATGCTTTGACTATAATAACAACAATATATAAATTATGAAAGTAATATGACTATAAATATAAAATATTAAAAGATAAAGTTAATTTTTCAATTATCAAAGTAGATGTCACGTGGTGGTTCTTCTTTTGCACAGACAATCTTTATTTCCATCTTTAAAAAATAATTTTTTCAATCTAATTTCATAGCACCCCGAATCCCCGATTTAGAGCTATTAAAATATTATGTTAAAATTAAACGGCTGACTTATTTTGAATAGATTACCAACCCCCGGAAATTCCTTCCTCCGTCAGCCGGAATATCGCCGGATTCTGTGTTCTGTCAACGAGAATGGCAACGGTGAAGATTATAAGTTCAATAAATGGAATCAAAGTTCGGTGACGCAGATTGCAAGAAACATCCAGGAAAGTGAGTCCACCAGGCACCATGTTCCTCTCTGTTCTACATGAATTGATTTTGACCATATTCATTTGATGTTCTGCCCAGTTTGACCCGTTATGTTTGAAAAGGTGTTTTAAATTCACCCAATAAGACCCGTTCTTGTATTTCATGTGGCCCAGACAAACCCAAATCTCTAGAATATATACCCATAACCACCCAGTTTTATACAAACGGGTTAACATTGGCGGCGGCGGAAGTGACGGAGATGGCGGAGAGAGCAGGTGGGTATGTGTGTGCATCGGTGATTTGTGGTGGTGCAATCAGTGTTGTTGTGGCGGCGGTGGAAGTGGCGGAGATGCCGAGAAGAACGGGTGGCTGTGGTGCGGTAGGCATCTATACATCGTCATCATCATCTATGTATATATTTAGTGTCTATATATCTGTGTGTGGGTGTGAGTATAGTTTGAAACATGTATATGTTTTTTTTTTAATCAAAAAATCCACATTGTGGTCCACGTAAGCGAAAAATGTTGAAAAGTCAAAAGGGTGACCGGCAAATTACACAGCAGGTCATTCGTGCATTCTTTATATTTTTTTTTTTAAGTTCATGCACACAATAGAGGTTCTATAAGTTAATGCACACAATAATTTTTCGGCCATAGTTAATTGTGCCGTTAACCCTATTATTAAAGTAGATATAGAGAATGAACCAAAAAGTGTATTGGGTGTTTCGACCCATACGGAAAAACCACCTGTTATCTGTTTTGAACCGTTACCACGTGAGAGGCCTAATTCATTCAGTTCTGATCAAATTACTTCGTGTATGATTAGTGGATCTGAACACATGCAGGTAGTCACAGTTGCTAAGTTTCAAGGAGGTGGCGCTTTCAATGTTATTCCAGATTCAGTCACCATTGGTGGCACCTTTCGAGCTTTTTCTAAAGAAAGTTTCATGCAACTTATGAAAGAGTTTAATTCTTTAAAAAACAGGTTATGGTAGGGGTAATATCTGGTTATTCTACTTTCTCGGAATGAAAAATGAATCAAATCAAAAACCTGCATCAGCACATTCTCCATTTTTTCAAATTAATGAAGATATACTTCCTTTTGGTGCATGTCTCTCTAGCTGTTAACCACCTTCATGAAACTCAATTGGATGAAAAATGCCATGATTAGCTGTACATGCCATTGTTGTGTCATTTGGCATAATTTGCAGAACATTTGTTTTATTGAAATTTTGCTTTGAAAAGCTACAAAACCTTTTAAGCTCTTTCTTTAAACCTCATTCTATTAGTTAAAGTTTGTATACCCCAAGGTCAAATACCTAATACTGTAAATGGACCACCAACTCCAAGGTCAAAGACATTACAATGGACCACCAACCCTTACAATGTAGGAAGTAAGATTCGAACCCTGACAGAATACCCCAAAGTCAAAGACGACCACCAACCCCATTGGCGGATCTTTGTTTGGGACAAAAATGATACAGTAATATTGTTTTAACCATAAGATCACGAATGAATGCATAAAGATGCTGACAAATTGGGCATGCAGGGCTTCTAGTTTCCAATGCCTACAAAACCACCGTACATTTTAAAATCCAACTTCCGTTTCTAAGTCATATATATAGCTTACTAAAGGTAACTTTTATTATTAAAGGAAATCGTTAAAGCAGAAACCGAGTCATGTGCAATCCTAAAGTTGGGCGAATAATTAGAAAAGGCAGGAGAACATGTTGGTGTTTCGGCTGAAGCAATTCCAATTTTCTTGGGAACAAGTCCAATTCCAAACCCGCTGCATAGGTTGTAGAATTCTGGAAGTGAAAACGAGGATTCCTCAAACGAAAATGAAAGAGTGTTATACGTTTCATCCCACCATAGAGTATGTTTCAATAGATCAAAAGAAACAAACCCCACCCATGTTCTTCTATCATCAGCACTCTCCTTCCAAGGCTCTTCATCATATTGAGAATCCATACCCAACCCGCCGCTCATCACCTGCTCCATTCTTATCCGGATATGTTTCCGAGGAATTAAATCTCTTGTACAAGCAACACACATTAAGAATCCAGAAAAGTCATTGCACCAGTTTTCTGGAAGTTGCAATCGACATGTCTTCCCACTTACAAGCCATGGTAATAACCTCTTTGGAATCTCAACGCCTTCGAGTTGGAGAATCATACAGCTATTTTCAATATCACTTCCCTGGTTAATCAACACAAATTTATTACTATAAAATTATAATCATCACATACAACTGTCTATAACACTATATATATAAAGCTTACCTGGAGCATGGATTGTAGTAACCTGCTGCCATCAACTATAATACCCCCTCCCACAAGTGACGCTTCATATAACCTTTTACAATTTCTGTGACTATTTAAAACAGAATTAAGCGAGTAACAATAGTCTGCTTCCAGAATAGCTACACTTGATGGGAGCTCAGGCAATTCTACAAGACTTCTGCACCTTGTCAGGCAGAGGAGTCTGAGTCGAGTTAAATTGGAGAGGCTGAAATATAATCGTGAAAAATCATTCCCACCAAGGTCAAGCTCTTCCAAGTTGGATAACTCACCAATATCAGATGGAATTTCTCGGTCTTTCAAACCCCAGCCACCAAGATTCAGCTTTTGTAAGCTTCTGACATTCAACTTTTGTACAATAGATGTAAACTGATAGAACACCGTCTCAACTTGTGTATAACATTCTTCAATTGATGACTCCAGAAATTTAATGTTTGCCCTATTCAAAGTCAAATTTACCAACCTTTCCATGTTAACTTGGATCTCTGGCAATTCAATTGGATTGCCCAATAACATAAGTGTGTTGAGTTTTTCCATCCGGCCAATCGGTGGTAAGATGCTAAGCTTGTAACACGATAATACACTTACGTTTTCAAGACTTCTATGATTTCCAAGTGATGGGTGAATCTCTTCTAACTTGGAACAATAACCGAGTTTCAGTTTTTGAAGATACGGAAGTCCGTCAAAATCTGGCGTTCTGAGTAGGTTCTCCATGAAACAGAGTTCAAGCACTTTCAGCTGTGGTAGATACTAATGTATAAAAATGTATCAAATTAAAATTATATCTGTATATCAGTTAACCAAATAATATGATATAGAGAAATGGCATAATTGAAGAAATACATCTCACACCAAAGGGCTTCAAGTCTAGCTATATTTGTGTTGGCCCATCAACCAAAAAGGTTTCAGGTTCATGATATAGTCCCAGTAAAAATATATGCAAAAAAAAAAAATCGGGTCAAAGATGTGAACATGGGCCAAGTGGGTTATGTTAGCGGGTCAAACCTGGACCCATTTGGTTAGGAAGTTCGGGGGAAACTGGAAGAATGGGGTGCAGTTACTATGCCCTTTATTAGCAGGAAGATGGAAATCAAAGGAATTGCCCCCATGCCTATTTTCAGTTGAAGTTATTTGGAGACCTTTCCCCTCTTGGATTGGGCCTGTTATCTCAATTCAAATAAAAGTTGTCTGCTTTTGATCGTATCAGTTCAACACCCATTGTGGACAAATAAGTGAATTATTATGTAGATTTTAAAGTTTTGAATTAAACCAAACACAAAAATAACTTTTCAAAAGTGTGTATTCTGTAACTGTGTTCATAGCAATCTGAACCAATTAAGGTTGTAAGTTGGTACATCTATGAGAAATTTACGACGTATATTAGTCCCTCGGGATCAAAGAAACCAATGGATTACCTTGTAACTATTCCAAAGTTCTTTCTGCAAGCTTGATTTCATTTTTAGAACACGAAGCTCCAATGGTTGGAAACTATCTGGGAATGGACTTGCTGGATACCTCTGCCAATAAAAATACCTCAACTCATTTGACAAAAAATTAGGCGCTTCATTGAAGCCACCGTCATTGTAACTAAGCCACCTTAGTTTCTTCATTTTAGAAATAATCCTACCAAAGCATGATAAATGACCAAAACATTCCACAGCTTCAATTTTGTGATTTTCCTACAATAAAGAAAAGAAAAATAATGTGTTGGTTAATTTAAATTTGTTGTTTATTGGTATACATGTCATTTAGTGCACAATAGTATATATTTTGAAAAGCCTAGCTTACAAGTTACAAAACCTTTACCTTTGTTGCATCCCCGAGACGCATGTTATTGATATCTGCTTTTTTCCAGACTCTGCTATGGTTTTCAGGATTATTAAGATGCTCTCCTCTAACAATGTAGTGTCCCATTTCTTGAACCAAATTATGCATATCAAAGTTACCGTCCACAATAGAAATGAGAGCTCTTTGTTGCAGCACTTTTATGCCTATAACAGGGTGAAATCCACAAGCATCAAGTATCTCCATCGGTGCATATGTGATATTTGTGCTTTTCCGCCTGAAGAAACATGCAATATCCAAGAATAACTCTTTCTGAAGAGGTTCAAGTCCATCATAACTAATTCTCAACATATCCATCACCTCAATATTTGGAATATCTTTTAACTTCGTTAAGACACTTATCCACTCACTCTCGTCTTTGTCATATAGAAAAGAGCCTAAAACTTTAAGTGCTAATGGTAGCCCAACGGCATAAGAAACTACACAGGATGAAAGTTTTCCGTAATCTTTTAGAGGCTTTGTTTCATTATATGCATGCTTATAAAATAACAAGATAGCCTCTTTATCTGATAATAATTTAATAGAGGAGACGTGATCTACCCTGTGAGTTCTTAGCAAATGTTCATCTCTAGTTGTGACTATTATTCGGCTCCCACTTCCAAACCATTTAGGCGATCCAACTAATGCGTGTATTTGGCCTAGGTAATCAACATCATCAAGAATTACCAAGACTTTACTGTTACATAACCTATTCTTTATTATGAATTTTCCTTCTTCAACACTCTGCACTTTTACTTCTGTCTTCAAAATGGAGGATAGAAATTTTTGTTGCAAGGTTTCCAAACCATGTTTGCTTTGCTCACGAATATTGGCAATAAAGCAATGACCTTGAAAATGGCATGAAATTTCGGTATAAACAGAATATGCGAGAGTGGTCTTACCGCCGCCTCCAATCCCCCATAACCCAACCATGCGCACGCCACCCGACCCAACTTCTAACCGTGATATCAAATCTTGCAAGCGAGCCCTCATTCCAACAAGCTTTTCATCAACATGTAAATCTAAGGGAAACAATCTATCTTGAATTCTATCAACAATTTCTTTGATGACTTTTGATTCATACCTGTAGATTGGATTTATATGGAAAATTAGTGTAAGCTGACATTCACAAAGTACAACTTACCCCACAAAAATAATTAAGGCAAAAAGAATTATAAATAAATTAAGATTTTCACCACTGCACCAAAGCTAATAACAAATGTAAACCAACATGAAATAGGTTTATAGCTGCAAGTAAAATGGTAAATCAGAAATGCGAAAATAAAATTGGAATTCTTTTTTTTGGGAAATGGTTATACCTGTGAATTTTATAACAACACCCAAACAATAAAGTACAAGTAATGTGGCTGATATACCACACTAGTTACCATGCAACATGCTGCATGTGAGGTTACAATAAACAAGCTATCTAGCACGACCAACAAGAAAATCCATATCTTACACTATAAGTGACTGATCATAGCATAAGAAAAAAACAACACTAATGCTAAGTCTTGGAAACATCTGGAATATGCCAATCTGAAAGAAGAGAAGTATCCTTAGCGGTGCACTTGAATGTAATGGTTGCCAGCTTCATACGAACTGTGTTGACAATGATTTCTTTAATTTGAGCTGCATTTCTTTCTTTGTTGGAGAACAGACGAGTGTTTCTTTCTTGCCAAATGACATAAGTTGTAGCAGCCACTAATAACCTTCCAATCACGCTTTTGATTGAGGCCGACTTCGAGATAGAAATAAGCCAATCAACTATATCTTTCCATTGATGTGAAACCCGCTGCATGCCTGCTAAAGGTTTAACGAGATCCCAAACTTGCCTAGAGAAAGAACATTCAAAGAATAAGTGGTTATGAGAGTCTGGTCCATGCTTGCATAACAAGCAGCACAAAAGATTCAGGTTGGTTGCGCCACCAACTTCCCAAGGCTTGAGACGATCCTGGGTTTTGAGTTTTTCCTTCATAATGAGCCACATGGTGAGTGCATGTTTAGGAATGGCTTGAGGAAACCAAACCAGATTAACCCAGTCAATCTCTATACCACGAACACGGATCGTATCCCAAACCACAGTAGTAGAGAACTTCCTTTCCTTCCCATTTGAATCTACCCAAATCAATTCATCTTTTTTGTCACGAGTCAGTGATGGGGGCTGGATATTGATTAGGACGGGAAAAAGGTCATACCAAGCAATTGGCCATTTCCAAATACCATTGTTAATCATATCACTAACCGTAGAGTGCATTCTGAAACCACATCCATTAATAGCTCTAGGCGAGATGTATTGACTCAATGGACAAGAAGTATGCCAGTTATCAAACCACATGGAAGTATTATTCCCATTGCCAAGACGTGACCTTATATGGGGACGAATAATACTTCTGATTTGTAACAATTTCCTCCATCCCCAGCTCATATTAGCTTGTGGTAGGACATCCCAAAAATTGCGCTCTTTTAACTTATAGGAGTATATCCAGTCCACCCAAAGGGTATTTCGCTTATTCAAGATACACCAGATGTGATTAGCCATAAGCGAAATATTAATGTCATTAATCTTTCTAATTCCAAGACCACCCTCATATTTAGGTTGACAGACATATTTCCAAGCAACTTTCGCTTTTGTTTTTCCCTCCAAACTATAAAATTGGAATTCTGGTATAATATAAATTGATAAACTAAGATATCTAAGAGAGTGACACGAGAAAACCATACTCGATCAGCAGGGATAGCCTGAGTTTAATTTGGAGATCAGTTAGCTTCATAGCTTAAGTCGAAGTATGTATATATTAGCTAATATCTATATCTATATCTATACTACATTATAAAGCATTTACTCCCTCCATTTTTTTCAACTTGAAGTAGTTGATAACCCCAAAATACCCCTGTCATTTATTCATAATTCAAATATCTTCACCTAATATACCTATAATACCCTTAAAGAAATTACTTACAACATACATCTTTTACATTACCACTTTTATATCAATTACTTTTACATTAATAATCACACCGTTACTGCCGCTCCCACAGCCACCACCACTCATCGCCGTCATCATCACCGCCGCCGCATCGCGTGGACATTTGTCTAGTAACTTAAATATGTATATACAAACTTATGAGGTTTTTTGTTTGATAAACTATGGCTTTATAACTTCACCTAGTCAAGTCTTCACAACTTAATAAATGAGCTTGAACCAAGCTTAGATTCTTCATTAATTCTTGTCGAGCATTATAGGAAAACTTTAAATAAGAATGAAGAAAATTACCCGTTGACAATGTGTCTGGGTTCCCATCCAGCAATGTTACTTGCTTCAGTAAGTGCTTTTCTCCATAAATCAGCATTTTTGAAGTTCCTCGTCTCATGTTTGGCAATTGCTTTTCCAAACTTTCTTTTTTGATTTCTCACTTCCGAGGGATCCACGTCATAGAATATGGGTATAACAGTTAACCCTCTTTCTTCCCTGCATTTCATAATATGTGCAAGTTCATCTAAACACCATGAAGAATTTGCATAATTTTTTGAGAATACTATGACAGTAATTTGTGATTCTTCGATAGCCTTTAATAAAGATTGACAGATGGAATCACCACGGGGAAGTGCTACATCATCCTTGTAAACGCGGATTAGTCGTTCTACAAGAGCAGAGTAGAGATGATCTACAAAGGCTTTGCGAGTATCTTGTCCTCTAAAACTAATAAATACATCGTATTTCCATGACCTAGAAGAAGATTCTTAAGCAGAGTTAGAGGACGGCGATGCAACATTCAGTTAACCACTAGCGGATTATTATACTTGTAAGGATAATATATGATGGTTTAAAAATTAATATGGTTATTTACTTAAATACTTGTATGATTTTATGAGACTTACTTTGATGGAGGGCCGGATCTTTTCTCTTTGGTTTCATCAAGACCAACCTCGGGTGAACACCTCTTGTTACTTTTGACATGATCAGAAGTCTTTGGTGGGTTCGTCTCTGCCAAGTTGTCTTTTCCGGGCAAGGCTAATCTTAGCTTGGTTGCTTTGTACTTAAATAGTTTTCTTCCCATAGAGGTATTCCGAACTGCACGTTCAAACAAAGGATTTGTATAACAAGTAAAGCCGGAGGTTCCAAGTCGAGCCTTTGCCACCCGTTGAAAGCTGGTGGTTCTACCACCACTCTTTAAGGACGTGGCAGCCATGTTACAATTCACCACTGTTCTTTGCAGCAGTAGATGCGTATAATCGTCTTCAAACCGTCAAGCAACCAATCATATATGAATGTTGTAGTGAATATAAATTTGTGATCATTAATATGAATATGATAATAAGCACCCACATGGATACATGTTTTGCAAATTTAGTGTTTGAACGGTCCAGTTTAGCAAATCTTTATAGTAAAACACTATTTAGCCAAACAATTATAATAGAAGTTGGATAGATGTTTCTGTAAAATGATTAAAGTGATTATCTCCGGGCAACTTCTTGATTTTCCTGCAAGTTAATGTATGAGAAATATTTGGGTTTTGGTGATTTTTGTTGAATAGGCTGTGGTGTATATATATAAGAATATAAGATTCTGGTTGGGAGTTTAGGGTCATTGCTTTTTCTATGTGTTGATTATACATTAAGATGAAATCTAGATGAAGAAGTTGTCGTGCATAAGATTGTCATATGTTGTTTTTTTGGAATTACTCTCTCCGTGAAGTCTCATATTTTGAATTTTTAAAGTTTTTTAAACCGTTAGAGATATATGTATATATATTTTTTGTGTTATATAACTTGATGAAAATTATACCAATGAAAATACTTCTAAAACACAATCAATTCGGTCATGTAACTTTTATAATGTATTATGACTATTATCTAAAACAAACAAATTTATGACTTGGAAATTCAAAACGTGACATTTTTTATGGGACGGGGAAAGTAATATTTTGTTAGTTCTTTTTATTTGGTAATTGCTAGCTTTTTGTTAGGATATCAATTAGTATTAGTGTAATAATAACAGAAAAAATTTAAGTAATGAGAAAGTGGAATTACTTACTTCATATCTAGGCTCTAGCTAGCTCTCTCCTTAATTCAAAATTTCATGCAATTAATCTTGTTATTTCAATGCAGCAGTAGCGAATCTTTCATTCTTTGAAGTATCAGATAATCAACAAAGCGGAATCATCATGTCACAAGGGGGGCTTTAGTATTGGTTGGCGTTGACTTTGTTTTTTGTTCACCACCGATTAAGAAAGACAATAGATGCCATGGTGTCTTGCCCACTTGATAAAGATTCTTTATGCATGCTTTTTATAAAAAGTTCAATTCAAACCTACATATATAGTTGAGTTTAGTATTATTTAGAGTATGCAGGGTGTTTTCTGTACCTTATCGTATCGAATTGGTTGGTGCCGAACCAGTTGCTATCAAAAGAACGAACCGAATAAGTACCAAAGTTATGGTGGTGAGGAGAAGGGAGACACTCCCCGCTCCCTTATCACCCCTAAACAAAGTGTCACCTAGCCACCATTTTCGTATGACACCACCCTTCTTCTTTTTTTACCAATCGCACTACAATACCATATTAAAACAAAAAAATAAAATAAAAAAAGGTATAAAGCTCAAGCCCGACCCTCCACTTCACCATAAGGAAATAGCTAATGGCTACATAATGTATTCTAAGTTTCTAACTATACATGAATGTTGATGTATCCAACTGTATGTATCTATATTTCAGATTTTTCACATTGTATGTACATGTACCCAGCCAATCATAAGTTTGCAAACTAACAAGCTGACACTTGACATGGCAGCGTATACGGATGCACGTATACCCGAGTAGATAGAATGTTAAAAGTTTGCAAGTTACATACTTACAATGGAAAAAAAATTATAGTCGGTATATATACTACAGGATAGTGTGATCAATGAAAAGGTGACTTAAGGGGGAAAAAAAGGAAAGAAGGTGGTTTTTAATATTTTTCTCTTTATTTTTCCATTTTTTTTTTATAGTAAAACCTCATTCCAAAAAAGGAAAAAATAAATAAATAAATAAATAAATAAATAAATAAATAACATAAATATATTTTTTTATTTTTTCTAATTTTTTTTAATTCTGGAATGGGTTTTCATTTACAAAAAAATTAAAAATATTTTTAGAAAAAAAAAAAAAAAAAAAAAAAAAGCCAATGTAAAAATAAATAAAAAATGAACATTTTTTCCCTTCTCTCCTTAAGCTACCGTCTTCCAGGATTCTACCCTAGATAGTATTCGACTATAACTGGATACCTTACTAAGCCATTAAAGGAAATCTTTAAAGAAGAAGCCGAGTCATGTTCAATCGTAAAGTGAGGTGAATACTTAGAAAAGGCAGGAGACCATGTTGATGTTTCTGCTGAAGCAATTCCAGTTGTTTTGGGAACGAACCCAAATCCAAACCCCCTACATATGCCACTGGATTCCTCAACCGAAAACGAAAGAGCGTTGTATGTAGCATCCCACCATAAAGTATGTTTCAATATATCAAAAGAAACAAATGCCACCCATGTTCTTTTATCATCAGCACTCTCCTTCCAAGCCTCGTGATCATATCGAGAATCCATACCCAACCCACCACTCATCGCCTGCTCCATTCTTATCACAATCGCTTTATATGGATCTAAATCTCTTGTACAAGCAACACATATTAAGAATCCAGAAAAGTCATTGCGCCAGTTTCTTGGAAGTTGGAATTTACTTGTGTTCCCACTAACAAGACAAGGTAAAAACCTCTTTGGAATTTCAAGGCCTTCGAGTCGGAGGATCATACAGTGATTTTCAATATCACTTCCCTAATTAATCAACACAAATTAATTAAATTACTTTAAAATTATAATTACCATATACTAAGGTCTATATAAAGCTTACCTGGAGCACGGAATCTAGTAATCTGCTGCCATCAATTATAACACCCCCTCCGACAAGTGACACTTTATAAAACCCTTTACAATTTCTGTGACTACTTCCAATGGATGTAAGGGAGTCACAATAGTCTGCTTCCAGAATGGCTAAACTTGATGGGAGCTCGGGCAACTCTACAAGCCTTCTGCAGCCTGACAGGCAGAGGAATCTGAGTCGAGTTAAATTTGAGAGGCTGAAACCTAATCGTGAAAAATCATTCCCATTAAGGTCGAGCTCTTCTAAGTTGGATAACTCACCAACATCAGAGGGAATTTCTCCGTCTTTCAAACCCCAATTACAGAGACTCAACTTTCGTAAGCTCCTGAAGTTCAACTTTTGTACAATACGTGTCAACCGATTGAACACTGTCTCAACTTGCGTACGACGTTCCCAAATTGATGGGTCCAGAAACTTAATAATTCCCTTACTCAAATTTAACTCTACCAATCTTTCCGTGTTAGCTTGGATCACTGGAAATTCAACCAAACAATTGCAATGTGCTATCTTAAGGGTGTTGAGTTTCTCCAACCGGACAATCGCTGGGAAGATTCTAAGCTTAAGACACGATCCTACACTTACGTATTCAAGATTTCTATGATTTCCAAGTGATGGGTGAATCTCTTCCAACTGATAACATGCAAAAATATCCAGCTTTTGAAGACACGGAAGTCCGTTAAAATCAGGCGTGCTGAGTAAGCTCCGCATAGCATGGAGTTTAAGCACTTGCAAATGTGGTAGATGCTAATATAGAAAACATATACATATTAAATTCATATTTGTATTTTAGTTAAACAAATAGTATGATATTGCATCATTGAGGAAATACATCTCACACCAGAGGGCTTCTAGTCTAACTATATTTGTGAATTATTTTGTAGATTTTAAATTAAGTTTTGAATTTAACCAACCTTATTAAGAAACATAAAAATAACTTCTAAAGAGTGTATTTCGTAGATGTTCTAAGTCAATCTGGTTAAAATCTGTTAAGGTTATAAATTTGTACGTCTATGAAAAAGTTACCTTGTAAGAATGTAATAATTCCAAAGAAATAAATGGATTACCTTGTAACCATTCCAAAGTTCTTTCTGCAAGCTTTCCTTTATTTTTAGCACACACAGCTTCAATGGGGGGAAACTGTCTGGGAATGGACTTTCTGGATACCATCCCCAAGAAATATACCTCAACTCATTTGACAAAATATTAGGCATTTCAGCATACTTTACATCTTCATCGTCATGTAAATTGAAACACAATCGTCCAGACAGCGGTTTAATCATCATGTTATGTTTAATCATCATGTTATAGGTATCGTCATTGTAAGAAAACCACCTTAGTTTCTTCATGTTAGATATAATCTCACCAAAGCATGATAAGTGACCACTATAATCTACAGCTTCAATCTTGTCATTTTCCTTCAATAAAGAAAAATTTATTTAATGTTTAAGTTGAATATATCGTTTATTGGTATACGTTTTGCATATATTTGGAAAATAGATTTTGAAAAGCCTAGCTTACAAAACCTCTACCTTTGTTGCTTCCCCAAGATGCATGTTATCGATTTCCTCTTTTTTCCAGACTCTGCTATGTTTTTCAGGATTGTTAGGATGCTCCCCCGTTACAATGTTGTGTCCCATTTCTTGAATTAGATCATGCATATCAAACATACCACCCACAATAGAAATGAGAGCTCGTTGGTGCAACACCTTTATCCCTATAACAGGGTGAAGTCCACAAGCGTCGAGTATCTCCATCGGCGGATCTAAGATATCTGTGCTTTTCCCCCTGAAAAAACATGCAATATCCAAGAATAACTCTTTCTGGAGAGGTTCAAGTCCATCATAGCTAATTCTGAGTATGTCCATAATCTTGATATTTGGGAAATCTTTTAACTGGGCGAGGGCACTTATCCACTCATTCTCGTCTTTATCAAACAAAAAAGAACCTAAAACTTTAAGTGCTAATGGTAGACCAGCAGCATAAGAAACCACACGGGATGAAAGTGTCTCATATTCTGTTAAAGGTTCTTTTTCATTATATGCATGCTTATAAAATAGCAGGACAGCCTCTTTATGTGATAATAACTTAACAGGAGAGATGTGGTCTACCCTGTGAGCTCTTAACACATGTTGATCTCTCGTTGTGATTATTATTCGGCTCCCAGCACCAAACCATTTATGTGATCCAGCTAATGCTTGTAGCTGGTCAACATCATCAACATCATCAAGAAGTACTAATACTTTACTGTTACATAACCTACTCTTTATTATAAATTTCCCTTCTTCAACACTCTGCACTTTTACTTGTGTTTTCAAAACACTCGATAGAAATTTTTGTTGCAAAGTTTCCAAACCATGTTTGCTTTGTTCACGAACATTGGCAATAAAGAAATGTCCTTGAAAATGGTGAGAGACTTTGGTATAAACAGAAAATGCAAGAGTAGTCTTACCACTGCCTCCAATCCCCCATATCCCAACCATGCGCACCCCACCCAACTCAATTTCTAACCGTGATATCAAATCTTGTGAGCGAACCCTCATTCCAACAAACTCTTCATCAACATCTGAATCTAAGGGAACCAGTTTATCTTGAATTTTATCAACAATTTCTTTAATGACTTTTGATTCGTGCCTGCATATTGGATTTATATGGATAATTAGTGTAAGCTAACATTCACAAAGTGATAATAAATAGAAACCAACATGAAATCGGTTTGAAGCTGCAAGTAAAATGGTAAATCATAAGTGCGAAAAGAAGATTAGACTCCTTCTATGATATATATTGATCCACTGAAATTTCTAAAAATGTAACACAAGAAAACAATACTCGATCAGTCAAGTCTTCACTGCCTGACAAGTGAGCTTGAACTAAGCTTTGGTTCATCATTTATCCTTGTCGGGCATATATAAAAACTTCAAATAAGAATAAAGAAAATTACCCGTTGGCAATGTGCTTGGGTTCCCATCCAGCAATGTTACTTGCTTCAATAAATGCTTTTCTCCATAAATCAGCTTTCATGAAGTTCTCTGCCTCATGTTTGGTAAATGCTTCTCCAAACTTTCTTTTCTGATGTCTCACATCCGAGGGATCCACGTCATAAAATATGGGCATAACAGCTAACCCTCTGTCATCCCTGCATCTCATAATATGTGCAAGTTCGTCTAAACACCACGAAGAATCTGCATAATTTTCGGAGAATACAATGACAGCGATGTGTGATTCTTCGATAGACTTGAACAAAGATGGACCAATGGAATCACCACGGGGAAGTGCTTCATCATCCTTGTAAACACGAATTAGTCGTTCTACAAGAGCAGAGTACAGATGATCTACAAAAGTCTTGCGAGTATCTTCTCCTCTAAAACTAAGAAATACATCGTATTTCCATGACCGAGAAGAAGAGACTTGAGCAGAGTTAGAAGAGGACGATGCAAATGTCATTGATATGTTTGATTAACCACTAATAGTGAGGATAATATATAAGTAAACGTTTAAACTCCAAGTCTACATGATGATGATAAAATGCAATTAGTAACAGCATCAATAAACACTAAATACGAATAAAACGGATACATAAATAAATTTATACTTCACTAAGGATAAATTGGATTATTTGGTAGTTGGGTTTGATCAACTTATTAGGTAACATAATACTTATATAGTTGACTTTCATCAATCAACATAATAATCAATTTGGTTGGGGAATTTAATCCAAATAACACTATAAAAAATTATACAGTAATCAGGTAAAATGAAAATGAAGTAATGACGGATAGGAACTACAAACCTTAATTAAGAAATCGTAAAATCTTGTTATAATTCAATGCAGCAGAGATTGTTTGAAATCTCAAAAGACTGGAATTATCACCGGTTGAGAAAGAGAACACAAGGGCGGCTTTCGTATTGGCCGGTTGGCGTTGACTTTGAAGTTTGTCCACCGATTAAAAAAGTCAATTAAAATCTCCGATGAAAAAGTTTCTAAAGTTACACAGTACATGACAATTTTCATGTTTTTTGAGGTTACATCTATCCCACTGTACATATATCGTAACATACTGTACAAGTAATTAATATGTTAGATGTACATATATTATAACATACTGTACAAGTAATTAATATATTAGATTAATCAAATTATGTGGTACAAATATCACTTCCTTTTATTTCTTCAAACTCAACATTAATTACTCAAAACCTCGTTCAAAGTTCAAACAACCCTGACGAATCCATACCCAAATAATATAAGGTAGTGTTTATTAAGGTGTTAATAGAAAAACGTGATTTAAAAATTAAAATATTTACTCCATTAAATTAATAAAAATGTTTGTTTTTATAATTTAATAAAAAAAACCAAAAAAAAAAAAAAAAAAAAAAAAAAAAAAAAAAAAAAAAAAAAAAAAAAAAAAAAAAAAAAAAAAAAAAAAAAAAAAAAAAAAAAAAAAAAAAAAAAAAAAAAAAAAAAAAAAAAAAAAAAAAAAAAAAAAAAAAAAAAAAAAAAAAAAAAAAAAAAAAAAAAAAAAAAAAAAAACAAGTAATTAATATGTTAGATGTACATATATTATAACATACTGTACAAGTAATTAATATATTAGAT
>CM067173.1:46564871-46569871 GCA_034093135.1 Erigeron breviscapus | reverse complement strand
CATAAATTCACTTTACTCTCAGTCTTCTAAAAAATCTTATTGGTTGAAACTTGAAAGTAAAAAGTCTTTAATATAAAGCCATATACGAAAACTGAATGGAAACTCGGTTGAAAAGTTAAAAAAGGTTTTGTTTTTAATTTTTAAGATGAATAACTTTTATTGATAAAACAAGGTATGATACTTTACATATAAAAATCAACAATACTAGATATATTTTTATGCAATTTGCCCCGAAAAATAAATATTTTTTATCTAAATGTCATTGTTTTGGTTAATGTAATTATTAATAAGACGTTAAGTTATCATTGATATATTATTAGTTATCTATATTACTTAATAAAAGTTCTAGGCTCTTAGTTTTGGAAAAAGTTAAAAAAAAAAAGCTATTTATGAAAAAAAAATTTCTTCTGAAAGGTGTCAATCATTTGCTCGCAACAGAGAATCTAGTTTACATTGTCTTAATCGGATCCGCGCTATAGATTCCCCCCACCCTCAATATCTTGTAGGATGAAAATCCCCCAATTAAACTGACTTAGGATAAAATCCTGTTTTTCAGCAAGACTCGTACCTGAGTCTTGCATCACTAAGAGATTTGTGTGAGATACCTTATACCATTGAGAGATATTTGCTCGTTTGATCAAATTATCTCACATGGACTCCAAATAACAAATTATCTAATTGTATTTAAGGAACTAATTTACAACTTTTATCTCACTAATTTACATTTTAAATTTTTATATTTTAAAATATTTTTAGGGTTTTGCTAAATGCAATTGAGGTGCATGAAATAGTTATACATCTATCATAAAATTCAAGGATAAATTTTTGATATGAAAGATACAAATTCTTTATGCATCTTAAGTGAGGAGCATTTTCCATATTTTTATCATCATTTTTACCTCAATTAAATTTAGGGCTTAGTTTGGATGCAGTTACTGCATCATTTTTTGATGAAGTTATTTTGAAAATTAGAGTGACATCTACCAATATACTAAAACAGGATTGACATGTTTTTGAAATGACATGTGGCGTAATCTTTGATCGACACGTGTCTTTTTAATTTATTTATTTATTTTATTAAATTAGCTTTTTTAATTGTATATAGATTCAATTTCCTTATTAGACTTAGAATTAAACTCTAACTCTTGGCTTATTAATAAAAAAGACATTATAACCTTATTTGATTTATCGTTTCCTCATTAATAAATTGTCTCTTTTTCTTTCTTAATTCTTCAACTCTTCTTACTTGTATTACTTATAATAAGTTATTAACATGAAGACTTCAAAATTTTGAGTTTACGATCCAAAATCACAAGACTATTTGTCGTCATCCACTAAAAATTAAAGGTAAATTAATTTAGCTTTGATTATCGGTTTACTTTAACCACAATTTATTTCATACTCACAAATCATGTATGAGTAATATTCAAATTTCTTTATGATACAATCTATATAGCTACCGTACATCGTACGGGTATTAGAACTAGTTTTTAGAGAAAATGTCACAAATGGTCCCTGTGGTTTTTGGTATTCGCATTTTGCCCCTGTGCTTTTTGTTTCGTTGCAATCAGTCCCTTGGTTTTCCATTCTCATTGCCAGCGGTCTCTGACACTAACTTCTGTTAGTTTTAGCCGTTAAATCTCTCACGTGCACATCATGTGAGGGCTTTTTGGTCCATTTCGTAATCACAGGGACTATTTGTGATAAACCCATAATATTATTTAATTAATTAATGATGATATATATTACATGAAATGATGAATCTAATGTTAGATCTGATCCAAAAAGCTTTGCAAGACCTCCTGGGCATTTGAATTCATCTTCTCGTTACAATCCTCCTCAGTTTCTATTTCGATGGAAACCTAAAACCCTAGTTCGAAAAACCCGCTGCCGCAAAAACTAAAAACCACCGCAGCGCCGTCGCAAAAAGCCACTGCGGGGGATCTACACGTTCTCCACCGCACAAAAACAGTGAACTCGTCGGTAAATTCACTCCACCAATCAACCACCAGTTACCACGACTTCCCAAATCCAATCTTCATTGCACCATACTCACCTGCTCTCTTCGTCATTGCCACGACTTCCGCCCTCGCCGCAACACCACCGATTGATGAGGTCTTGATTGATTACAAACTTTACATGCCATTCAGTAGGTGTTTGATAGTGAATGATTGTGTGATATTTGTGTTTGTCATAGAGTAAGAAAGCAAAAGATTCGAGATCTGCAGGGCTTTTCTTCTAGAGCGGCAATTTTAGCCCAAACTTATAAAAATGGGTTATTTTGGGTTGGATTCAGAATCAATTGGATGATTTTGGGCGATCGTTTATATTGGAACGGGTGAGAATGGGTGATAATATTTTACCTTCTAGAGCCGTACGTTTTGCCACCTCTATTTTCTTCTATTGGAAATGATGGGTTTAATTTGTATATGTTACAGATTGAGCCAAAATACTTACTAGTGCTTTAGGTATATATCTCTATAATATCTATATATTTCTAAACTTTATTCTTTGATATAGACAAACTGTAATTAAGTTTTATACTATATTTTTTGGTAATTAAATTATGGATGTATGTGTCATGTGTGTACTGTTGATTTGTATATATATGGTTGTTTTGGTCAAAAATTTACCTAAGATAATCTACGATGAAGACTTAGATTAATAATGTAACCAAACTTTCGTTCGTGAGGTTAAGGGCTTGTGAAATATGTTGAGATTCAAAGATGCGTTTAATAAAAAGATTTGATAAATGATTATGTCGACTAAACAAGAAATTAAGGTCTAAAACAATGATAATCAGAATTATAAGTATCGAAATAAAAGAACTAATGATAAATATTGCTAATCAAAGTAAAGATCTTATAAATAATGCTTGAAAAGTAAAGAGTAAAGAGCAAGAACACCGAGATTTGTTAACGAGGAAAAGCCCTTAATCCTTTAAGGATCGCCGACAAAAAAACCCCGGGAGGAAGCAATCGTTCCTGCCTTTGTTCTCTTATTAATGGTTGTTAAAATGTTTACAATGGTGGAATTCGGTTGATCGATGTATCTAAGTGTGTGAATGAAAGTAACAAGAACAATGTGTGTGAATACAAGTGAGTAGTATGTTGTGAATAAAAATACGATGTCCCCAAAGATCGATCAGGCTCCTTCATTATATAGACCTAGGATCTAACTAACTATACGAATTTGTAGGGATCATCCAGGTCTTCGTTGATTTGAACGTTGGAGCATATCTTGACCGGTCTTGTGAACGTTGAAGCTTTTCTCCTCATGCTGAAATCAACTTGAAGTCCGAATATCTTGGCAGACTAAGTCTTCTTTGCGTGTTGAAGTTTAATCCCATGTGTGAAATCCTTTCTTTACCGTTGGAGATATTTTCCTTGGCTTTATATCGAATATTCTGGAATCTGCATGTTTATCTCATGTGGAAATGATAATAATAGTTGAAACATAACGTTAGCAAAATATTAATAGGTCATCAGAATATTCAACTATGTCAAGATCTTAGGATGTCAAGATCTTGGACCTTCAAGATATTGGTACTTGAAATTTCACCCATAACAATTGTCCCCAAAGTTATTTTAATAAAATCTATTTTGTTGAAATAACTTTGAATCTTCTAGAGAAAGCTTTGACCGAAGTCAACTAGTAAATTTTGAAACTATATTAAAGATAAGACGCGTGGATCTTGGAGAGCCAAGAGTTGTGATGCGATAGGTAACAACTTGACGATTCATTTCCTATCTTTTTACCCCTCTATATAAGGATACAGTTTTTCTCTTTGAAAATCACAAACACATTTTTTTTTCTATGTTCAAGAAGTTCCAAATAGTATTATCAGTTTCTATCAATTCCCATAACATCGCAATGTCTGAGGTCACCAGCGGCGAATCTCACCTCAGAATTCATGACCCTCCAAGAGTCAACTGGGGAGTCAACAAATCAGAAAAGAAACTTCTTCAGGTATATTAATTTATTTTAAGTTTATTTAATTTTTATGGTCTAAAATCTTTATCCTTTCATACAGTGCTTTTCTTAAATGCGATACGCACATATGGAGGTTGCAAGAATCAAAATTGAAGAAATCAAAAGTCAAAACCAGTACATTCAATGGCTTCTTGAATCAAGGAAAGTTCAAATGGCAAGAATAAAGGAGTTGGAAGAAGAGCTGGCGAAAACCAAAGAAGAACTCAAAATAGCAAAAGTAGATTTGGTTTACACAAGAATTGCAAAAAAGTTGAAACCTGACTCTTCCCAGTAGGAAATTTTTATGGGCGATGAAGGATATGATGCAAAGGCCAGAGCCCATATTTTTTAAACTCTTTTGTTAGTAGGAAAATCGAATCGGTAGGGGATGTCTATCGTAGAACAACAAACATTTAGGAGGGGCGAGATCAATCTGGTATGATTGATCATGGTTGTAATACTGCTTTCGAGTAGTTTCTTGTAAATAATTTTTTGAATGAATGACAACTGTCTTTTGATCCATTTCATTTTGAACTCGAAAACCAAAACTGTTATTAAGGGTAAAAACGGGAAATGACTAATCAATTAAATGACGTCACAGGTCAGTTAATAATTATTTTTGACTTATTCGACTACATCAACAGTTAAGTAATCAAATCAACGCAGTAATTAAGGAGTAAAATACATGCACCTTTTATACGCAATTAAGATCCCACTTGTAGGCTATGATCTCTAGCTTCGCAGTATCTTTAATTGTTGTCAATTTCTCCTTATTCCTGCATTGAAATAATATGTGTGGGACTGGATTGATTTTTTGGAGGTGATTTAAAATTAAGAAGGAAATTCTTAATTTTAAGATTATCATAGGGACATTGGTGTTCAAGATATAGAGGGTGTCTCAATATCTTGAACTTGCTTGGGAGGCGTGGTTAGCCTTTTTCGTGTGTTTGTGTAACATCCTAATCATTTTTCGATCTTTGACTATTAGTTGACCGTTAACTCCGTTAGTTGACCTATTAGTTGACTGT
>CM067173.1:46504527-46563871 GCA_034093135.1 Erigeron breviscapus | reverse complement strand
GTTACTTAAGTTATTTTCTGAGGGTGCTCCATCCAGGTTTGCTTTGCCTCCTCTTGTGCTTCTGGACCGTATGTGTAATCATACCGATGCGACTCTGGTTTTGGGACACTTTATCACGGTGATCTATAAGAGGATGAGAGTTTTTGCTTCTGATGATTGCCAGACCTATCTCTCATTGCCAGTACATCAGGAGGATTTTACGTATCAGGAGCTTTGGAGGGCAAAGATTTTGAAGAAAAAGAAAGACAATGAGCAGGAGCGTTTGTTAGATGATGAGGGTGAGGTTGAAGGACCCACCTCCTGTACAGGAGGAGGATGAGGAGGCTAAGATTGGGTGACAAGTATTTTTGGCAAACCTGGACTACCCTATGGCTACCATGGACATCAGCAGTGAGTGGAGATGATTCCCATCCGGTACCGTGGGATGGAATCATATGATGATTGATTTTGTTGGTATTCTTATGACATTACTTTATTTATCTTTGTCTGGTATCCACCCTACGGGGTGATGAAACATTTGTAATTTCCGTTGTTTTCTTTTATTTTCTGCATGGTATTTCATTTTGTTTGAACTATTTTGGATATTTTGGATGGTTGGTCTTTTGGAATGTTATTGAACAGGTTTGATCCGATTGATGGCAATACCTAGTGGAACCCAAGTGTGGGGGAGAACCCGTTGGTTTGTTTGATTGTGTGATCGTGTTAGTAGCTCACTATGATGTCATGTGCATATGCTGGCAGTAAGTTCAGCGCAACATTTTTGATTGGCATCTTTATTGACATTGTTTCACACACAGTTCTCACACCTTCTGCTTTGGAACTAGTTTGATTCTCCCGTCAACCAAATTGGACTTCCTTTTTAGGAAGAGCAATTTGTGGTGCGGGGTCGACTTACTTGTTTTGAAACGGAATGTGTCCATGATCCGGTATGTTCTCATTCTTTCTGTCTATTGTGCTTACCCCTATTTACCTTTGTTTTGACCAAATATGGACATTGAGGGCATTGTCCATCTTAAGTGTGGGGGGTGGCAAATAGGTTTAAGTAACCGGATATATCTCTTTTGTTGTTTTGCCATTGAGATTTAACTGTTCTTGTAGATGTGTCCCTCTCGTAGGCTTTTGGGTTTTATCCAAGAGTAAGGGTTCTATCTTGAATTCTGAACTATGATGTGCATGTTTGAGATTGGTTGTTTCGATTTGGTAGATGACGGAAGATGATATGATTTGAAACTTGTGTTGAGCTTGTCCTTGTGGTAAATTGCTTTTGTCACTTATTCATAATAATTTAATGAGCAATTTTACTACAAATTTTTCCTTGGCAAAATTTTAATCGGCGAAATGTGTTCTGAACGGTTATTGGGCTAATCCTTGTGGATTGATAACATTACTTGCATACTCAAATTTCCCAAACACCTAAAGTTGTGAGATTCATCATTCATTTATAGATGTGCTAGGTGTTTACGGTTTTGGTTTGATTGCCTTGTATTTGTCCCTCTCTTAGGCTCTTGGATTTATTCGGGAGTAAGGGTTCCATTTCGAACTCTGCACTAAGATGTGCGAATTTGAGGTTAATTTATTCCATTTCCGGGTTCATTTCTTTGATATGAGTGTGCCGGTGATGTGTTGAGCTAGAACTTGGCCTGGTGATCGTTACGAGACCGCAGTGAGATCACTTTTGTGATATAAGTACATTGGATGACGAATTGGCATATTAGGTTTGACCCTTATTTTCTTTCTTTGCACCCTTGCTTATGTATATTTTTACCTTCAGTATACATACTTTTATACATGTACATACACTTTCTTTCCTTCCTTTGTAAACCTTTGTTGCACTCATCCTTAGTACAAAGTACACTTATACATCCTTTTTAACTTAGCTTTTTCCTTTGTATATATCCACTTAAATATGTAAACTTTACCTAATTATACCTTACTATACCGATAGTCTAATCTGGGGGGCCATTGATTGTCATTGGTTTGTTTGGATGGTTTGGGAGAGCTTCAGTTGATTGTCTAGTGGAATATTCTTGTCTATGAGAATACGTCATTTGGTCAAGTTATTGGGAATGTCTTGGATTGTTCAAAGGAAGTATATTGTTATAGACATTGTTCATCATTGTAAGAGGGTGCCTACTAGTAGAGTAAAAATGGTTCAAAATAAGAAGAAAAAAAAATGATGATGAAAAAGAAAAAAAAAGAAAGAAAAGAACTTGGGCTACTAGTAGGTATTTCTCATTTTTATATGTCAAAAGAATTGTTGTATCAATTGGTTCGTGAATATATTGGAAGACTTGGTTGAATTGAAGTTGTTTGAAGTTGATACACCACAATGGTGTCGGGTTTACTTGGTACTTTTGGAGGTGTCTTAGCGGGATAACATCTTATGGGTTGTTGGCAATCAATGGTAAGGTTTGATTAGACTATTTTGTACATAACTTATCCTTTTGTTATTTCCTATTAACACTTACCTAAACTTCCCAAATCCCATTTGTAAATACCCTTAGCCTAACTTTACAACCGACCTATATGCCATATTTTGATGATGTACTTGGTGCTTACGCCACGTCGGTGGAGTTATGATCCTTGTTCAAGCCTATGGTAAGATATGCATCACGACGAGCAATGAGTGGTTATTCATATATATATTCAACCCCAATAGTAAGTTCGTTGGAGTAGGATGATTTTGATAGGCTCATTTGTTTCACTTTTGCTTAGTCGTGTTATTGAGGCTTGTGGATTGTTCAGATATTGTCAAACATTTCGGGTTTTCATTTAAGATTAAAACTGCTTCACCCAACTTTTTGTCATTGACATGCTTGGTGTGGCTTCTTTTTTATACTCGTAATTTGTTTCTATAGCTTCATTGCCAAGGAATGCTTTTTGCTTAATTTCCAGATTTTCTTGAGGACAAGCAATGCTCAAGTGTGGGGGGATTTGATGTGACCAATTTATATAGATCGCCCACATCATTATTGGCCTTTTCGTATGTGTTTTGAGTCGATTTTGTATGCATTTGGCGCGTTTATGGTGTTTGTTAGTGCTTTCAGGTTCTTAGCAGGTTGTGCGTCCATTTGGTACATTTTCTGACGATTTTTGGCCAAGAAGTTGACGAGTGTTCGTGGGTGATGTTTTATGACAATTTTCTGACGATTTTAGCCCAAGATGTTGATCCGAGTGTTCGAGGGCCGATGATAAAGAAGAACAAAGATTTCAGCAAGTTAGCACTGCGCCGCAGTGGGAGGATTCATTCCCCACTGCGCCGCAGTCAATGGGTCCAAAGCCACAACTTTCCAGTGGATTCACACTGCGCCGCAGTGGGAGTGTACCAGCTCCACTGCACCGCAGTCACTGGTCGAGAAGAAGCCAATGCTTTCCAGAGATTTAACACTGCGCCGCAGTGGGAGGACTCATTCCCCACTGCGCCGCAGTCACCTTATGATCAGAATTCCAGGGACTTTCCACTGCGCCGCAGTGGGAGCGCACCATGCCCACTGCGGCGCAGTGAGTGCACGGGGAGATCAGGGCTACAGCCTCTTTGCATCAGATTTGGGGGAGGTATATAAAGAAAAAAACCCTATTTGCCCAAGGATCCAAGTTTTTCTTTCTAGGAGCTGTTCTACCACTAGTCTTTGATGGATCATCGCAGATTTCATCATTTGATTCATTGAAGATTCAAGAACATCCATCTAGATCGTATCTAATCTTCTGTCTTGCATTTATATTCAACGATCATTGGTACAATATGTTTTCTTTCAATTTCTTTATTGCAATTCAATTTAGTATGATTGGCTAGATTTCTAATCATCCACTTTGATGAAACTTGACGAATGATATGATTGCAATATTTTAATTCATGAGTTGATTCAATTATCGTTGTGTCGTGATCTTTATCAATTAATTACTTGCGATTTATTCTTTTGATGTTGATGGTTTATGTGTTCATCGTTAGTGGTACTAGGTGAATACGTTTATCGTTTCAATTCGATTGTCTATGGTCGTTTGTCACCGGTTCATGGTATGACGGTGAATGTCAAATCTATAATAGGAGTTAATTGGTAAACGTGTTTAGAAACGGTTGGTGGTGCACCAGGGGGGGGGGGGGGGGGGGGGGGGGGGGGGGGGGGGGGGGTGGTACCACGTTTTCATTCACATAGGCATAATTGGTAATTGGATAATCAAGCAAACTAATTGTTGGGGAGATTTTCTAGGCATTGGTGGTACCGGCTTGGGTAATTTAACTAGCAACTTAGGTATTTGGGTTATTTGTGAGCGGTTGGTGGTACCACGCGAGCATTTTATCCTTTCACGATTATCTTGTCAACTCTAAATAATTTGAACTTTATCGTGTGCAATCATAACTGAAGTCAAGTGGATTTGAAGTGGTGATCTTTATTCATATTGTTTGAACTTTCTTTACTTTTCAATTGTCTTGTCATTTCAATTTCTTTAATTTCATATTGTCAAGGTGAGGTAGCAATTCGGCTACGGTTCCATCCTTATTCCAAAACCATTTTAGCTGACAACTATTTCAAAACCATTCCCCGTGTTCGATCCTGGACTTACCTTCTAGCTATATTATATACGAACGGGTCCACTGCCCGCAAGTGTGTAGTAGTCAGTTTTAGGGTATTTCTTGTTTTAATTTTTAAACTCGATTTCACACATCAAGATCGTTCGTATCACTACCCACGATGGGAAATTGGTCACGGTCTATGGTGAAAAGAAGTGTGGTTATCCAAAATTCATTAAGTTGGTGAAGGCTCTTCAGCATATTCGTCAAACTAAAACTCATTTCCTGGCATATGTGATTGACACACGTATTGCTAGATCTTCTATCGCTGATATTGAAGTTGTTTCTGAGTTTGCTGACGTTTTTCCTGATGATCTTCCTGGCTTACCTCCTGATCGTGAGGTTGAATTTCGTATTGATCTTGTGCCTGGCGCGACTCCTATTGCTAAGGCTCCTTATCGTCTAGCCCCTACTGAGATGAAAGAGTTGATGTCGCAGTTGCAAGAGTTGTTGGATAAGGGTTTCATTCGACCGAGTTCCTCGCCTTGGGGTGCTCTCATTCTCTTTGTCAAGAAGAAGGATGGATCTATGAGGATGTGTATCGATTACCGTGAGCTTAACAAACGAACGGTAAAGAATAAATATCCTCTTCCTCGTATAGATGATTTATTCGATCAATTGCAGGGTGCTTCTTTCTTCTCAAAAATCGATCTTCATTCTGGCTACCATCAGTTGAAAGTAGAAGAGGAAAGTGTTGCCAAGACTGCTTTCCGAACTCGTTATGGACACTACGAGTTTCTGGTGATGCCCTTTGGTCTTACTAATGCTCCGGCCACTTTCATGGACTTGATGAATCGAGTCTGTAGACCTTTCCTCGATCATTTTGTTATTGTATTTATCGACGATATTCTTGTTTATTCGAAGACTGCTGAGGAACATCGTGGGCATCTACGAGCTGTTTTAGAGGTTTTACGGAGGAAAAATCTTTATGCTAAATTTTCCAAGTGTGAATTCTGGTTGCGTGAGGTTAATTTTCTTGGACACGTCATTTCTGGTGATGGGATTAAAGTTGATCCCTCGAAGATTGAAGCTGTGATGAAGTGGGAATCCCCTAAGACTCCTACTGAAATTAAAAGCTTCTTAGGTTTGGCAGGGTACTATAGGAGATTCATTCAAGACTTCTCCCGCATTGCTAAACCGATGACTGAGTTGACTAAGAAGGGTGTGAAGTATTTGTAGACCGATTCTCAAGAGAAGGCATTTCAGACATTGAAACAGAAGTTGTGTGAGGCTCCGATTCTATCTTTACCTGAAGGTACAAACGACATGGTTGTTTATAGTGATGCTTCAGTTTCTGGGTTGGGTTGTGTTTTGATGCAGCGCGATAGAGTGATTGCTTATGCCTCTCGTCAGTTGAAACCGCATGAGAAGAACTATCCTACGCATGATCTGGAATTAGTAGCGGTTGTTTTTGCCCTTAAGTTATGGATACATTATCTGTATGGCACTAAGTGTACTCTTTTTACTGATCACAAGAGTCTACAGCATGTGTTTAATTAGAAGGAACTGAATGCTCGTCAGAGAAGATGGATGGAACTGCTTAAGGATTACGACTGTGAGATCAAGTATCATCCGGGTAAAGCTAATGTCGTTGCTGATGCTCTGAGTCGTAAGGTGCAAGGTACTTCTTGCAAACTTTTATCTATGGTTGTACAGGCTGAATCTGGTTTATTGGAGCGCATCAGGACGGCTCAAGTTGATGTTGTTCTACCTGGAAATTTCAAAGCTGAAAGAATCGGGAAGAAGCGGGATAGATTTAAGGTGAACAGTCGTGGGTTTCAGACTTACAAAGGTAGGAAGTGGGTACCTTTATTCGGTGGCAACCGCGAGCTAATACTCGAGGAAGCTCATAGATCGAGATATTCTATTCATCCAGGTGCTACTAAGATGTTTCATGACTTGAAGCCTTTGTATTGGTGGCCTGGTATGCGGAGTGATATTGCTATGTTCGTGCAGAAGTGTGTGACTTGTGCTCAAGTTAAAGCTGAGCATCAGAAACCCTACGGTGAATTGCAACAGTTGGAGATCCCCGAGTGGAAATGGGATCATATTACCATGGATTTCGTGACTAAGCTACCAAGAACTAAAGCTGGGAATGACATGATTTGGGTTGTGGTTGATAGATTGACTAAGAGTGCTCATTTCATGGCTACACGTGAGAACGCACCATTGGAGAAGCTGGCTGAGTTGTATATTGATGAAATTGTTTCTAAGCACGGTGTGCCGTTGACTATAGTTTCTGATCGTGATGGTAGATTTAATTCGGGTTTTTGGAGAGGTCTTCAGCGGGAATTGGGGAGTAGAATTAATATGAGTACTGCTTTTCATCCGCAGACAGATGGACAGAGCGAGAGGACTATTCAGACTTTTGGAAGATATGCTTCGAGCGTGTGTTTTGGAATATGGAGGATCGTGGGATGATCATTTGCCGTTAGTTGAGTTTGCTTATAATAATAGTTATCATTCCAGTATAGGTGCCTCTGTTTGAGATGCTATATGGTCGTAAGTGTCGTACACCTAGTTGTTGGTTGGAACCCGGTGAGAGACAGTTTTCTGGACCTGAGGTTGTGCAAATAACAGCTGATAAGGTTAACATTGCTAAGGATGCTTTGAGAGCAGCTAGGGATCGTCAGAAAGCTTATGCTGATAAGAGGACTCGTCCGATTACTTTTGAGGTTGGTGACATGGTTATGTTGAAAGTCTCGCCATGGAAAGGAGTTCTTCGTTTTGGTAAGCGTGGTAAGTTGAGCCCACGTTTCATTGGTCCATTCAAAGTGTTGAAGCGCATCAAAAGTCAAGCATATCAGTTGGATTTACCTCCGCAGTTGGCTGGCATTCATAACACATTTCATGTGTGTTACTTGAGGAAATGTCTAGCTAACGAGACTAGTGTAATTCCTTTAGAAGATGTCAGTATTGATCTAGAGAATAAGATGATTGATGAACCATTTGCTATCCTTGATCGTAAGAAGACTAAGCTTAGAAGAAAGCAGATTGATCTGGTATTGGTGAAGTGGAGACACAGTCGAGGTGAGAGTATGACCTGGAGACGGAGTCTGTGATGAAGGATCGTTACCCCCATCTATTCGTTGCTGATCCGATTCTGAGGACAGAATCTTCTTAAGGGGGAGGTAATTGTAACATCCTAATCATTTTTCGATCTTTGACTATTAGTTGACCGTTAACTCCGTTAGTTGACCTATTAGTTGACTCTTAACTCCGTTAGTATTTAGACGACCATTAGTTGATTTAGTTGAATTTTATTATAAATTAAATGTTTTATAAACATTAATTGCCCAAAAAGTTGAAATAGTTAAATCGTTGCTCACTTCGTGGTTGTCGGTCATTTATTGATTTATTTCGATAAATCAATATATATGCTAAGTTGAAAGTTGCAAATTTATCGTTGACTGAAAATTGTGTTATAAAATGATTATGGTGCCTCATTTGTAGTAGAAAAAGGTCCTTATATGTTAGGTATATGATAACGGGTCATTTAGAGGTATAATGAAGGCATTAGTTACTTTAGGGGTCAAAATTGCCAAGTGCTCAAACTTAAAAACGGGTTTAAGGAGTTAGGGGGTGTCTTGAGGTTGTAGATTACAGATTATTCATTCCCTAAACAAACCCTAGCAGCCCCATATCATCCCTTCATCAATTGCAAACCGAAAAGTCTTCCAACGTGTGATTCGAGAGAGTTTGGTCTAGTATTTTGCTTCCCTATAGCGATCTACAGGTAATATGAGTATTTAACATTTGAGATCTGAATGTTGGAGTCTTATATTAGTCTTAATCCAGGCCATAAGGGTTTGGGTTGGGTTAATTAATTGGTTGATCATTGATTTCATGCTTTCAGGTGATTCAATGATTTATTTATGTCGTAAAGGATTAAAGGATTGATTGATAGATTAAAGTCATCAAAAGTGTTGTCAAAGAGGTCAATTTTATGTCTCCAGGTCGGGCTAAGGGTTGTAGATCGAATGGGAATCGTTTAGAGCAAGTTTGAAATTGATTTTGCTGGTCGGCACCTAAGGTGCGACGCACCAAATGGGTGGTGCGGCGCACCACTGCCAGTTTGGGAAACTTGATTTTTGAATGGAGCCCGATATGCGACGCACCACTTGGGAGGTGCGGCGCACCTCTGGTCAGTTTGGAATTTTGGGATTTTCTGAAGGATTGGTGCGACGCACCACTTGGCAGGTGCGGCGCACCTCATGCCCAGATTTCACAAAACACTTCGTTTAGCTTATACTTCGATCTTATACTCATTATAGGTTGTCGGGAGCATTTAGCAAGCACTTTAAGATACTCTTAGCTTGTTGGTAAGCTGTATCAAGGTAAGATATATCATTTTTGACACGCTGGGGTGCACAACGAAAATAGTGATTTCGTAAAAGTGGTTTAAAACCTTTCTTTCTCATACGCTAGTTTGGGTAATGGGACTTTTGGAGGGTTTCGCGAAATGGGTAGATTTGCATGATTAGGTTGATTTATATTGTTGTTATTATGCTTGTACATACTGAATTATAGTTGATATTAATGTCGTTTTTAGTTGTAAAGTTGTTTTCGTTGGAATGCTAAGTTGTTGAGTTGGTTTGGCTTTTACACTAGTTCACTAGACTTGTGTAGGTTGCCATGTTAACACTGTGCACGATTAGGGGCCCTAAACTTAAAGTTGAAATAAAAGTTGCTAAAGTTGATATCGTTGTTAAAACTCGAGTATAAATCTAAGTTGAAAGTGGTAAGCTTATCCCATACTGGAACCGCGTAGGAACCAGTGTGATTTAGTTGGTCAGCGGGAGTAGACTAGTTGCTTCCAATGGCACGGCCTCGAAGTTTGAGATTAGCTGGGTGACTAGGTCCAGTCACTACAAGTTGCGTAACAACTTTCTCCTGGATTTGGTTATGCCTATCCTTAACGACACTGATGGACCCCGATAGGACTACCCATCAAGTCGGGTGCAAGGTCCCTTAAAGCCGCCTTTGCACACATTTGTAGTTGTATTCATTGTGGTGACGCGAGTCATCCACCTTTAGTTGTAATTAAAAAGGGCATAACCTATTGTTGAATAAAGTTGTTGAAGTTGATTAAGTTGCTAGATGGAATACGTAGATAAAGTTGAATATTGTTGATTAAGTCGATAGGCACACGTAGGATTGTTAATCATTTTTATGGGTATTCGATTGCTATATATTGTTGTTGTTGTTACATGCTCGACTGCGTATGATTCTTTATTAAGTTGTTTTAAATTGGCAATCATTTATATTAACCTGTGGTATATCTTACTCGGCTTTAAAGCTGACACTTGTTCTTTTGGTGAAAATGTTGTGCCACCTCAGGTTGATGCTTAGTTGAGATGCAGTTTAGAGTGAGGATGGGTAGAAGATACAGCTGAAAGCTTTTACCTAGACTGCCTCATTTATTCAAACTCGTTTATTATATTTCGTTGACCGTTATCGTTATTTGACGTTTATGGGTTTCATTTGATTATGGTTAGATCCGACGAGTAACACCGTCATTTAAGTTGAACATTTTTATTTTGGAAATGTAATAATTGATGGAAACTTCCGCAATACTCTGTGTTTTTAAGAAAAATTTTGAAATCCATATTTTTATATAGTTCGGTGTTACAGTTTGTATAATGGGTGGCGTGGTTAGCCAATTTTGGGAGATCGATGGTAACACCGACAACCAATAGAATTAATTTCGACGACCTTGGAATTTAACCCTTCAATCGTGAAATTAATTAACGTGCGACACGGGCGATTTTAAGAGAAGGTGAAAACCTTCAACCAAAAGTTGGCGTGAAAGCCAAAAGGTGAAGACCTTGTTCCACGTTGTAATGCATGTGTTTGATGATATTGATCATCCCTTGAGATCTACAAAGCAAAATCTTAAAAACTGACGTTAGCCATTTGGCTAACGCCACTCCGACGCTCAAGTCAGTATCATTATTTTGGAAAATAAAATAAAAAGTAAATAAAAGTAAAATCCAAGAGTAAGAAATCATACCTGATTTTGTCAAAAGACAAAATAAATTACACATGATATGGGTTTTCATCTTTAGGGATTGTCCCATTATTTATATATTCTATTATTGGTGTAGTCCATGAATTTTGATTGTCCCCAGAATTTTCAGCTTCTGTATCTTGAACGGCTAATATATTAGCTGATTCTTTTTCTATAGCAGGACGTAAAACATGAATTATAGGAATCCTAGTTTCTGGTGACATCTTAAGTGTTGATCCTAGATTTGCTAAAGCATCAGCCTCAGTGTTTTCTTCTCTAGGCACTTGTTCTATATCAAATAGTCAAAATTCTCAGCTAGTTTTTTCACTATTTCTAAATATTGCATTAATTTCTCACCTTTCGTAGCATATGTCCCATTAAAATGATTAGCTAAAAGTAATGAATCCACATACACCTTAAGATTTCTAATGTTCATATCCTTAGCTAATTGCATACCAGAAATTAAAGCTTCATATTCTGCTTCATTATTAGCGGCAATAAAATGACAATTCACTGCTTGGGGTATGATATCCCCCTGTGGCGATTTTAGTACGATACCTAATCCTATTCCTTTAACATTAGCTGCACCATCAGTGTATAAAATCCATTTTTCAGTAGCTTCTTCTAACATTTTTAAAATGATTAGCTAAAAGTAATGAATCCACATACACCTTAAGATTTCTAATGTTCATATCCTTAGCTAATTGCATACCAGAAATTAAAGCTTCATATTCTGCTTCATTATTAGTGGCATAAAATGACAATTCACTGCTTGGGGTATGATATCCCCCTGTGGCGATTTTAGTACGATACCTAATCCTATTCCTTTAACATTAGCTGCACCATCAGTGTATAAAATCCATTTCATAGCAACATTTATCATCAGCCAGCAGAACCCATGCATCCAGTTCTATCACCATGGCCATTTATGAAATGGGGAATGGATATTGTTGGACCAATAACAGAATCTTCAGCTGGGAAGAAATATTTTTTGGCTATGACAAATTATTTCTCAAAATGGATTGAAGCTGAAGCATACGCCAAGATTCATGAAACACATGTCATATCTTTTATTAAAAGGAATATATTGACAAGATTTGGAGTTCCAGCGGAGATAATTTGTGATAATGGGTCACAGTTTATTGGAAAGAAAACTACAAATTTTTGTGAAGGATGGGGCATTAAGATACGATACCTAATCCTATTCCTTTAACATTAGCTGCACCATCAGTGTATAAAATCCATTTTTCAGTAGCAACATTTATCATCAGCCAGCAGAACCCATGCATCCAGTTCTATCACCATGGCCATTTATGAAATGGGGAATGGATATTGTTGGACCAATAACAGAATCTTCAGCTGGGAAGAAATATTTTTTGGCTATGACAAATTATTTCTCAAAATGGATTGAAGCTGAAGCATACGCCAAGATTCATGAAACACATGTCATATCTTTTATTAAAAGGAATATATTGACAAGATTTGGAGTTCCAGCGGAGATAATTTGTGATAATGGGTCACAGTTTATTGGAAAGAAAACTACAAATTTTTGTGAAAGATGGGGCATTAAGATGATTACTTCTACTCCAGTTCCTACATGTCGCTGACAAGCATCACATTTTTTTGCATACTCTTCAGCATCTTGTTTCATAGTTGGCCAATAATAACTTGTTCTCAAGATCTTTGAATATAAAGATCTTCCAGCTGTGTGATTTCCACATTCTCCTTCGTGTATATCTTTAAGAACCTCATTGATCTCAGGATATTCTAAGCATCTAAGATATGGTCCTGCAAGAGATTTTCTATACAAAATACCATTTATCATAGAATAATGTGTTGTTTTCATGCGAAAGGCCTTTGGGTTTTCATTTTAGGGATTGTCCCATTATTTATATATTCTATTATTGGTGTAGTCCATGAATTTTGATTGTCCCCAGAATTTTCAGCTTCTGTATCTTGAATGGCTAATATATTAGCTGATTCTTTTTCTATAGCAGGATGTAAAACATGAATTATAGGAATCTAGTTTCTGGTGACATCTTAAGTGTTGATCCTAGATTTGCTAAAGCATCAGCCTCAGTGTTTTCTTCTCTAGGCACTTGTTCTATATCAAATAGTCAAAATTCTCAGCTAGTTTTTTCACTATTTCTAAATATTGCATTAATTTCTCACCTTTCGTAGCATATGTCCCATTAAAATGATTAGCTAAAAGTAATGAATCCACATACACCTTAAGATTTCTAATGTTCATATCCTTAGCTAATTGCATACCAGAAATTAAAGCTTCATATTCTGCTTCATTATTAGCGGCAATAAAATGACAATTCACTGCTTGGGGTATGATATCCCCCTGTGGCGATTTTAGTACGATACCTAATCCTATTCCTTTAACATTAGCTGCACCATCAGTGTATAAAATCCATTTTTCAGTAGCTTCTTCTAACATTTTTACCTCTAAGTCTACTTCATGTTGCAAATCAGTACTAAAATCAGCCACAAAGTCGGCTAAAACTTGGGATTTTATAGCAGTCCTAGGTTCATAAATTAAATTAAAAGCACTTAATTTCACAGACCACTTAGCCATTCTACCAGATACTTCAGGTTTTCTTAATACGCATTTTATAGGGTAATTAGTCCTAACATGTATAGCATGCGTTTCAAAATAATGTCTAAGTTTAGTAGATTCCATAACTAATGCAAGTATAAGTTTTTCGAGATGAGAGTACCTGGTTTCAGCATCAATTAAACTTTTACTTACATAGTAGATCGGATGTTGTTGACCTTCTTCTTCTTTTACTAAGACAGCACTCACTGCATTTGATGATACTGCCATGTAAAGATATAGAGGCTCACCATCTTCAGGCTTTACCAACAGTGGTGGAGTAGATAGATATCTCTTTAATTCTTGGAAAGCTTCTTCTTGTCTTTCTCCCCATTCAAACTTTTTGTTCTTTTTTAAGATGTCGTAAAATTCTTTGCATCTATCAGAAGATCTTGATATAAATCTGTTCAAAGCTGCCAACCTTCCGGTTAACCTTTGAATATCTTTAGCATTTGATGGAGATCTCAGGTTTAAGATAGCCTTGATCTGTTATGGGCTTGCTTCTATTCCTCTTTTTGTGACCATGTATCCTAGGAATTTTCCAGCGCCGACTCCAAAATTACATTTTGCAGGGTTCAGCTTCATATTATATCTGTCCAGGATGTTGAAGGCCACTTCAAGATCTTTCAAGTGATCTTCAGCTCTCTTTGATTTCACCACCATGTCATCTATATAGACTTCCATCGTATCCCCCAGTTGGTCTTTGAACATCATGTTGACTAGCCTTTGATATGTTGCACCTGCATTTTTAAGACCAAAAGGCATAGCAATATAACAATAAATACCTGTCGGGGTCATGAAGGCGGTGGCTTCTTTTTCAGGTTCCATTTGAATTTGCTGGAATCCAGAAGAAGCATCCATAAATGTGAGCATTTCGTGTCGAGAAGTTGCATCGACCATTGCATCAATATCAGTGGAAATGGATATTTTGGGCAGGCTTTATTGAGATCAGTGAAGTCTACGCAAACTCTCCATTTCCCGTTTTTCTTTTGCACTACTACCACGTTTGCCAGCCATTCAGGAAATTTTACTTCCCTAATCATTTTTGCCTTTAATAATCTCTCCACGTCATCTTGGATAACTGCATTTCTTTCCGGAGTGAATTTTCTTCTTTTTTTATTGGATTGGCTTGAAACTTTTATCAATTCCAAGCTTGTGCGTAATCACATCTCTAGATATTCCAGTCATATCTTCTTGCTTCCAAGCAAAAGTCTTCATTCTGGCTTTTAGAAAATCAGTAAGTTTGACCTCCAAATCTTTCGAGATCTTTGCGCCTAATAATACTTTGATGTTAGGATCTTCAGGGACCAGAATAACTTCTTTAACATCTTGCTCCTCTGGTTCATCAACATCGAAGACCCTCTTCTGTAATTGCTATTGTGAAGTTGACTTTGCTGCTGACTTCATGGTGGATGTATAGCATTCTCTAGCCTCTTGTTGATCTCCTTTAACAGTGACCACTCCCCAAGGTGTTGGCAATTTAACACATTGGTGATATGTTGATGGTACTGCCTTCATTTCATGAATCCAGGGTCTTCCCAAAATTATGTTGCAGCCTGGAAGAGTGTCGACCACACAAAATTTCTGCATGGAATTAACCCCTCCAACATATACCGGTAGCTTAATTTCACCAACAGTATATTTGGTCTCGCCACTTAATCCAATTAATGGTGATGCCTTGCCAATAATATTTTCTTCAGAAATATCCATTCTTCTCAGGGTTTCCAGTTTGATTATATTTACTGAGCTGCCATTATCTATCAAAATTCTGCGAACATAATGGTTAGCAATAAAAAGAGTAACAACCAAACCGTCATGATGAGGCTCCAATATGTCATCGAAGTCATCTTCCTCAAAAGAAACAATATCTGAGTCTGAAATTGAGGCTTTCTTCACGTTCCTTTCTCCTTTATCTGCCTTGCTTTGTTTTGCAAATCTCTTTGCTGCTGAATATGTTGTCCCACATACTTCCGATCCGCCGGAAATAGTGTTAATTACTCTTGCATCTGGAGGTGGAGAATCTGCTTTTTGAGTTGGCTTAGGCTTGGAAAAATCCATGCCCTCAACATCTTTAGCTTTCTTTCTTCCAAGGAGTTCTATAAGATATCTTTTAGCTAGAAGAGTGGAGATCTCCCATCTCAACATCTTGCAATCTTCAGTAAGATGTCCAAAGTCTTCATGATATGCACACCATTGGCTAGGATCCTTCTTTTTGAAATAAGAATCGTTTTTCTTTTGTGGCCACCTCACTTTATCTCCAAGATCTCGCAACGCCATTATAATACCAGGTGTTCCTACTGAGAAGCAGTATGTTGACAGGGCAGGATATTCGACCCCATCATCTTCTTCCACTGCATTTACTTGATTATCTACATGTCTTGTGTAGGGATTATTTCTTGGCTTATACACTGGAGTTTCTGCTCTCCGATTTGGGCGATCATATGACAAAGCTTCTAGTTTGGAAGATGTTAGCTCATTTTCTTCAAGCCTTATAAATCTTGCAGCTCTTGCTTTTGCCTCATCCAGATTTCTACATGGCGTCATTATAAGATCTTCTTGGAATTTGGATCCTTTATGGAGACCTCTCTGCAAAGCTTGTATAGCGGTCAACATATCTAATTTAGGAATATTAAGAGATTCTTTTGTAAATCTAGTCATAAAATCTCTAAGCGATTCGTGTGGCTTTTGAATAATTTTATAAAGATCATCAGTCAATTTTTCAAAAGTTCTACTGCATGAAAATTGACTATAAAATAAATTAGTTAAATCAGCAAAAGAGTTAATAGATAAAGGAGGCAAACTCTGCAGCCATTTTAAGGCTGATCCTGAAAGTGTAGATCCAAAGCTTCTACATAAGCAGGCTTCCTTTAGATTGGATGGAATAGGTATTGTTTCCATCTTTTCCAGATATAATGCAATATGCTCTTGAGGATCAGTAGTTCCATCATATGGCTTCATATTTGGAACTTGAAACTTCTTTGGGATTTCTACATTCGCAATCCTGTCACCATATCTGTTAATAAGATAGGATGCAGGGTTGACCTCTAGGATTGGATTGCAAAATCCAGGAACACTAGAGATCATATCTTTAAGCCTCTGAAACTCTCTTGCGATGTATTCATTTGGTCCTTGTCCCTGCGATGGATTAGTAAAAGCAAATGATCCAGTAAAATTATTAGAATTATGTAAACCTGCGCCCATAGTGGCAGATGTCCCAGCACCATGAGTATTTTGAGGAATATTGCTCCCAAAATTCTGAGTTGCAGTTGGGAATTGCGTGTTAAGCGGCGCAGATCCAGGGGGTGCAGATGCTCCTGGAGTTGAAAATAAATTTCTTGGGGTAATTGGAGGTCCATTTTCTGTAATCCTGGACTCCAAAATCCTAAATTGAGTCTGATTAAATTCTTGATTAGCTGCAACAGTATCGGTAAGTTTCTGCAAAATAGCAAACAAATTAGGAACTTCTTCATGATCAAGATTTCGAGCAACTTCTTTAGATCCAATATTGAATGGGTCTGGATAGCCTTCAGCGTTATAAAAGCCCGATCGTCCTGCTTGTCCAGATCCAGTATTCGTTTGAGATGGATTTCCTGCTGGGATGTCACCAGCAGTGTTGAATTCAGTACTCTGATCAGCAGGCCCTTTGTCTTTGCTTTGATTCGGAATTCGAACATCATTATTCTTGTTTCTTCGATACAAATTATTTCCTGGAGGAGGAGGCATCATAGAAGAAGAAACAGCATGAGTGTTTTGTGAAGAGTTAGTTGGTTGAGTCGACATTATCGGATTTAATTTCGGAAAATTGGTTTTGATAAAAACTAAAGAATTTTTAATCGATCGAAAGCACCTTTTGCCCCACGGTGGGCGCCAAATTGTTTTGGTCAAAAATTTACCTAAGATAATCTACGATGAAGACTTAGATTAATAATGTAACCAAACTTTCGTTCGTGAGGTTAAGGGCTTGTGAAATATGTTGAGATTCAAAGATGCGTTAAATAAAAAGATTTGATAAATGATTATGTCGACTAAACAAGAAATTAAGGTCTAAAACAATGATAATCAGAATTATAAGTATCGAAATAAAAGAACTAATGATAAATATTGCTAATCAAAGTAAAGATCTTATAAATAATGCTTGAAAAGTAAAGAGTAAAGAGTAAGAACACCGAGATTTGTTAACGAGGAAAAGCCCTTAATCCTTTAAGGATCGCCGGCAAAAAAAACCCGGGAGGAAGCAATCGTCCCTGCCTTTGTTCTCTTATTAATGGTTGTTAAAATGTTTACAATGGTGGAATTCGGTTGATCGATGTATCTAAGTGTGTGAATGAAAGTAACAAGAACAGTGTGTGTGAATACAAGTGAGTAGTATGATGTGAATAAAAATACGATGTCCCCTAAGATCGATCAGTCTCCTTCATTATATAGACCTAGGATCTAACTAACTATGCGAAATTGTAGGGATCTTCCAGGACTTCGTTGATTTGAACGTTGGAGCATATCTTGACCGGTCTTGTGAACGTTGAAGCTTTTCTCCTCATGCTGAAATCAACTTGAAGTCCGAATATCTTGGCAGACTAAGTCTTCTCTGCGTGTTGAAGTTTAATCCCATGTGTGAAATCCTTTCTTTACCGTTAGAGATATTTTCCTTGGCTTTATATCGAATATTCTGGAATCTGCATGCTTATCTCATGTGGAAATGATAATAATAGTTGAAACATAACGTTAGCAAAATATTAATAAGTCATCAGAATATTCAACTATGTCAAGATCCTAGTATGTCAAGATCTTGGACGTTCAAGATATTGGTACTTGAAATTTCACCCATAACAATGATAGAGAGAATGTCATTTACTTATGATATATTATGATATATGGAATGAGGTTTTGATGATTTATTGTTATTATACTTTATTTTGAGTGAGTAAAAATTATGATTGTATTGAATTTGCTAGGGGTTTTAGAAATTTTTTGATTAGATATTTTTGTTAATGATTGATGGATTGAGAGGAAGAAGATGATGGGTAAGAGAAAAAAGCATGAAGTAGAAGATTGGTTAGAGAGAATCAGGAGGAAGAAAGAAAAGATGAAGTTTATGGTGAAGGCATGTAGCAAAAGAAGCAGAGCCAGGGTTGGCCTTCTTCAATTACATTTACAATCATCAAATAAAAAAAATATAGATATAGATATAGATATAGAGACACCAGGGCTATTACTTACAACAAGAAAAGGACTTCCTGCTTTTATATCGCCTGATCATCTTTCTTCTCTTCTTCATTCTTCGCCCTTTGCATTTGTAAGTCCTCCTCTTTTTTTTTCTAATGTGATTTAAGTTTCAAGTAATGTGATTTTTCTTTGTATATATATATATATATATATAGTAACAATACATGTTTAAAATGTCATATAATATATATATATATATATAGTCATTGATAATTTGATATATATATATATATATATATATATATATATATATATATATATATATATATATATATATATATATATATATATATATATATATATATATATATATATATATATATATATATATATATATATATATATATATATATATATATATATATATATATATATATATATATATATATATATATATATATATATATATATATATATATATATATATATATATATATATATATATATATATATATATATATATATATATATATATATATATATATATATATATATATATATATATATATATATATATATATATATATATATATATATATATATATATATATATATATATATATATATATATATATATATATATATATATATATATATATATATATATATATATATATATATATATATATATATATATATATATATATATATATATATATATATATATATATATATATATATATATATATATATATATATATATATATATATATATATATATTATATTTTTTTTCGGTTATATATATATATTTTTTAAGTTAACTGAATATATATATATATATATAGTAACAATACATGTTTAAAATGTCATATAAAATAGTAGCATTTGATGAAATGTTTTCTATATGTAAATAAACAATTTAGACAAAAAGCAAAAGTAAGTCAAGTAGGTAAACACTAACGTGGTTCCAACATTTGGGTCCTAATACATCGACGGTCTACGAGGGAAGTTGAGATGTGGACAACCTTACCTCTACCTAGGTAGAGAGACTGTTTCTAGGTTCTATCTATATGATAGAAAAGGACCTTTGGCCTTTGCATGGGGTGAGGATCAAACCCCATGCCTCTGTCTCCAGAGGCAAGGGTGTTAACTACTTGATCCAACCATGGTACCTTGAATTATTTTCATCTTTGGTTTCATTTTTTTAGCAATTCTGCAATTAGATATGGAAATTGACTTGAAATAAAAAGAGGCCATGGGCTATGCAGTCCTGCAAAAACCATCTCTTGTACCACATTTACTTAAATATGGTTATTCGATATCTAGTGATGATTTCCGAAATGCAAATTCAGACACTGCCTGAAATCAATATACGCACAGTAAGTTTGAAAAGTGTTGGTATATAGTGTTGATGATTCTTGGAAGTTAAATTAAAGAGTTTTGTCACTTTGTGTACAGTTATGGTAAATCATAATGTGTTTGGCTTATACCCTAGTATTGATTGCAAACTTCTAGTCGTCTATGTCAAAATATAGAAAGCTGTATTATATTCCAGTGGATAGACCTGATGGGTTAACTTAACTTTTTATTTCCCGAAATACGTATTCATGTACACGTGGTTTTAATCGTTATTTCCTTGCAGCATGTAGGGTCCTAGCTTGAAGACAATATCAAATATTGGTGGAGTACACAAGCTTCTTGGTCTTAATGACTATGGATTTGTTGCTGTGCCACAGGATTCTATCATATCCCTTCCAGAAGCTAATAGCAGTAACAAGAATGGAGCATCCTTTGAGACTGCTTCTGGTCGTTTCTTGGTAAATTTTGAACACTCCCATTAAAAGGATTTTTGATGTAATATGCTTTTGATATCTGCAAGTCTGACGAATTACAAAAATTAGCCCCCAATAAATTTTAAAGCTATTGCATATTAAAATAATACCTGGAAGTCCAAGGCCACAAACTTGACGAGGCTTCTCCTTTGGTAAACGGTCCTGCAACAAATCATTAGATTGCTCTGTATACATGTATAACAAACATTTGACATTATTTGTAAGTTAAAACTACAAATATTTGTATTTACTCTTTTACAATTAATGTATGACGGTCATGGAGTGGTGGCTTGGACCCGAAAAAAGAAGGGTGTCAACCGTGACCAACATAGCCGTGACCAACGAGCTCGGAGTGGTGGCCTATGGAGTGGTGGCTTGGACCCAAAAAGAAGGGTGCCAACCGTGACCAACATAGCCGTGACCAACAAGGACGTTGGCTCTTCAAGGGGTGGGGTATTGTAATGATACCACATCGGCCAAGTATGGGATTGGTTGGTGGTTTTATAAGCCTAGGTGTCCCCTCCTTCTTTGAGCTATCTTTTCAAGAGGGGACACCTAGGCTTATAAACAACCAACCAATCTCATACTTGGCCGATGTGGGATCATTACATTGTACTTTTAATGCTTAGAACCTCTTGAATCATACTATTCGCAAAGTTATAGTATGACCAAACTAGTATAACATTTGCTATCATATTTGAGAAACCAATAATCAATTAAAAATGAAAAGGTCTGACTTTTGACAGAAAGGGTTTAAAATCAACTCAACGTTACCTGAACTGAACTGTTCCAACCTGATTAAGTTAGTTGTTACCCAACCCACTCGTTTTTCTACTGCTGTTGATAACACAGACTTCCTGTTCACCAAGGATAATAAGTATTTAGTGCACTCAATAAGCTGCTTTGTGGGTTTGAATTAAGGAAATTGAAATATAGACTCTTTTGTATGTTGTTTCACATTTTTTAGGTCTTGCTTTTAAAAAATGCTTTTATGGCATGATTGTTTCATATGTTGTTGCTAAATTTTGGTGCAGGAAAGATGCAACGCGGGTTGTTGATGGCTGCAACTGTTACACATGCCAGAATCATACAAAAGCATACATTAATCATCTTCTCAATGTCCATGAGATGCTGGCTCAGATTTTGCTTGAAATGTATTAACAAACACCTGCAATTTATTTATTTTAACCTATTGTAACCAAAATATTTAAACTTGGTTCATTCTTGCAGCCATAATACACACCAATATCTGTCGTTCTTTCGCGTGATTAGAAAAGCAATTATGGAAGGAAATTTCGAGGAATTGAGGCAGAAGTTCATCAACAGTAGGCGTGATCATCTGTTGGCAACTTCACCTAGTGTTTTTGAGGTAGAAATGTCAGAAGGTAGGTTTATTTATAATCAAGCCTAAACTAACACTTTGTGACATGTAAATAACTTCTTGTAATTGACGAACTGGTTGGTAAGAATGCTGTTCCGTACCTTTCACTGACCTACCTACCTTTATTGAGTTGTCTAGGTGGTGAAATGGGTGGTTGGTAATGGTTCCAAACAGAGTGTTTGTACCATAAGGTGGGTTGTGTTGACGCGTTAATTTTTGATATAATTCTTTAGAAAATATCCGGTTTATTTGTTCGATTTTCTGAATTCCCCAACATCAATTCGGTATGCCATGAAAGAGATCAAATCCAATAGCTTCTTTAGGCTGACAAACGAAATGAAGACACTTCGCTTCAAATGGTCAAAATGATGTAATTTTAGCTTTTAATTTGCTTGTATATTGTTTTATTATTAGCATCTTGCTAGCTTTTTATCAATAAAATTGAATGTTCACAAGGGGAAAAACAAAAAAACTACACAAAATACGAAACTGCGGCAACCACTATTAAAAATTATTGAACATTATAAAAAAGAAACTTTAAACACGCTATTTAATGACAACATGAATCATCATCTTCCACATGCTCGGAGTTGGCGGGTGCACTCTGGTATAAAAAAGGGACACTGTTGTCTTTAACCCATCAAAAAAGTCAATGAGCTTAGGAACAAAATACAAAAGTCAACGCAAATGAAAATGCTGGCATTATGTACGCATTTAATGTTTCATCCCCTCCCGAGAGAGCTGTCCATTTTGTTTGAATAAGAAATACGAGTATAATACAAAGTCAACTTGTTTGATGATATTTCTGAATTTTTTTCAGGTTTTTTAAACGCAGCCAACCAGGTACTTACTTGCTCTTCTAATTCTTTTTAGTTTTTTTCAATTTTATATCTTTGTTGGACAGATGAGGTGTTCAATATTATATATTTTTTTTAAATCTTTTCAATTTTTCTTATCTTTTTAATTCTTTTCAGTTTTATAACACAAAGTCAACTTGTTTGATTAAGTGTTTGATTTTCTGCAATCTAAACTTTCAATTCGATTTAGAAGATGTTGTCGTTATTGTAATGTCCTTTCAGTTTCTTTAAATAAAGATAGAATCCACCTTTGGCTAAACACGTCAATGGCATCTACATCTTCTTCTTCTAACCCTTCTCGTTTTTGGAAATATGATGTATTTCTTAGCTTTAGGGGAGAAGATACTCGCAAGACCTTTGTGGATCATCTATACTCGGCTCTTGCAGAACGACTAATCCGCGTTTACAAGGATGATGAATCACTTCCCCGTGGTGATACCATCCGTCCGTCTATATTTAAGGCAATCGAAGAATCACATATTGCTGTCATAGTGTTCTCTAAAAACTATGCGGATTCTTCCTGGTGTTTGGATGAACTTGCATATATAATGAAACGCAGGGATGAGAGAGGGCTAATCGTTATACCCATATTCTATGACGTGGATCCATCAGAAGTGAGAAATCAAAAAAGAAAGTTTGGAGAAGCATTTGTCAAACAAGAGACGAAGGAACGCACCAAAGCTGAACTGTGGAAAAAAGCACTTTTTGATGCAGGAAACATTGTTGGGTGGGAGCCCAAGCACATTGGCAACGGGTAATGCTTATTTTTAACTTGCTTGAAGTTTCTATATATGCTTAATGCATATTTTTATGTATGATTTATATTTTTGTACCGTATAGTTTTCAGAGATATATAATACATTCAATTATAGCTTTTATGTAAATTAGGATAGCTCAAGCTTGCGCTAGGTTCGTTTTGAGCCTTTTGTATAAAACTCAGCTCCTTATATAATTCCTTTGCCCGGATTTGTGTAGGTAAAAACCACTTTGCCTATGTAAACATACACTAATTAATTATTCATATAATTCCACTCTTGCAGGCATGAAACAAAAGTCATCAAAGAAATTGTTGATAAAATTCAAGATAGATTGTTTCCCATGGATTCAGATATTGATGAAGAGCTTGTCGGAATGAGAGAGCGCTCGCAAGATTTAATATCACAGTTAGGAATTGGGACGGGTGGTGTGCGCATGGTTGGGATATGGGGAATTGGTGGCAGTGGTAAGACTACTCTCGCATCTTTTGTTTATACAGAAATCTCTCACTATTTTCGAGGACATTGCTTTATTTCTAATATTCGTGAGAAAAGTAAACATGGTTTAGAAACCTTGCAACAAAAAGTTCTATCTACTCTTTTGAAAACAGAAGTAGAAGTGCAAAGTGTTGAAGAAGGAAAACGTATAATGAAGAGTAGGTTATGTATCAGTGAAGTATTGGTTATACTTGATGATGTCAATGATCTGGACCAACTAAGCATTGGCTGGATCACATAAATGGTTTGGTTGGAGGAGCCGAATAATAATCACAACTAGAGATGAACATTTGCTAAGAACTCATAGGGTAGACCACGTCACTCCCATTAGATTATTATCAGATAAAGAGGCTATTCGGCTATTTTATAAGCATGCATACAATGAAAAAGAACCTTTAACAGAATATGAGATTCTTTCATCAGATGTGGTTTTTTATGCTGCCGGGCTACCATTAGCACTTAAAGTTCTAGGCTCTTTTCTATTTGACAAAGACAAGAACGAGTGGCTAAGTACCCTAGCCAAGTTAAAAGATATCCCAAATATCAAGATCATGGATATACTGCGAATTAGTTATGATCGACTTGAAACTCTCCAGAAAGAGTTATTCTTGGATATTGCGTGTTTCTTTAGATGGAAAAGCATAGATGATGCAATGGAGATACTTGATTCTTGTGGCTTTCACTCAGTTATAGAGATAAAGGTGCTAAGACAAAAAGCTCTCATAACTACTACCGATGGAAAGTTTGATATGCACGATTTGGTGCAAGAAATGGGACAATATATTGTTAGAGGTGAACATCCTAACAATCCTGAAAAACATAGTAGAGTTTGGAAAAACGAAGAAATCAGTAACATGTGTTATGGGGATTCAACAAAGGTAATGGTTTAGTTAGCTATTACTTGAAATATATTTTACATGGGCACTGAATAACAAAATCAACTTTCTTCTTGATTACAGGAAAATGACAAGATTGAAGCGATGCGATATTATGGTCATTCATCGCGTTTATTTGGATTTATTTCTAACATGAAGAAACTAAGGTGGCTTAATGTGGTTATGTACCTTGGCGATGACAGGGACAAGCACACCGAAGGGCCTTCTTTTCTGTCAAATGAGTTGAGGTATATGTATTGGGAAAGGTATCCGGCAAGTCCATTCCCAGACAGTTTCCAACTAATGAAGCTTGTTGTTCTAAAATTGCATTACAGCTTGCAAAAAGAACTTTGGAATGGCTGCAAGGTAATTAATTTTTTTTCTTCGACTAAAATATAAAATGTTGCGGATCCATTGATTTGAATACTGATGGAGGCATTGAGTAAAAATGAACCAGATTGAATTCTTCTGTGTTTTTTTGCCTGTACTTGCATCACAATAAGTTTTTTTTTCAAATACCTAAAATACTGTTGTATTTCTTAATGTCGAGATTGGTATAGTCCAATGCTTCAGAAACTATATCAAATTATTACATCTTTGCAACCTTAAAACTGTTTCTTTGTGAGGTTATACCTTTGAGTTAGTTTTGACAATAATTTGTTTACCATACGTTTTCATACTATTTGTCATAAACTCTAATATTAGGGTTGTCAATGAGGTGGGTTCAGGTTTGTGGGTTGGCGGATTGAAATTTCTTAACCCTAACCCGACCCACTATAAGTTTCTTGTCTTAAATCTCAACCCCAACCCACGATCTATTAACCCGGAGCCAACCCAAGTGACTACACATAACATGTTGGTGGGTCGATTTCGAGTCATATGGGTTGCTTTGAGGTCAAAAGGCTTTAATGTTGTGATCTTTTTATTTCTCCAAAATTATAGATTTAAAAACACTAAACTAACAAATACATATACTCATAAAAATGTATTAAATAATCGGATTGTATAATGATAACCAAATGCATGATATTACACAACCCTAACCTTTTTCTTTTTCAAATTGGGTTTCGGGTTGAGTCGAATATTGACAGTCCTAACTAATATTATGGATATAATAATCTTATTATTTGTGTATGCTTGTACACACTAGTGTCTGCCACATTTGAAAGTTCTTCAACTCTGTTTTATGAGCAACCTCCTCAGCACACCAGATTTTGACGGACTCCCTTGTCTTGAAACGTTGGTACTCCGATATTGTGACAACCTAAAAGAGATTCACCCATCACTTGGAAATCGTAGAAGTCTTGAATACGTAAGTGTATCACGATATGTCTTAAACTCTGAAGTATATTATATTTTTAATTTTAACCTGTGTATGCTTTTATACATTAGCGCCTGCCACATCTGAAAGTGCTTCAACTCTGTTATATGGAGAACCTACTCAACACACCAGATTTTAATGGACTCCCGTATCTTCAGAAGTTGGAAATCAGTAATTGTGACAAGTTGAGAGAGATTCACCCATCACTTGGAAATCATACGAGTCTTGAATACGTAAGAGTAAGATCTTGTGAGATGCTTACCATGTTCCCAATGATTGTCCAAATGAAAAATCTCAAGACCCTCGAAATAGAGAATTGCCATTCGATTCTTGAGTTGCCAAAGATCCAATCAAACATGGAAAGCTTGGTAAGGTTTTCTATGAATAGGATCAGGAAAAGAGTTCTGCCTTCATCTGTTGGAGACTGTAATACACGAAAGATGAATCTGAGTAGCTTGCAAAAGTTGGATCTCAGTGGCTGGGGTTTTACAGATGGAGAAATTCCATCAGGTATTTCTGAGTTATCCAACTTAGAAGAGCTCGATCTCAGTCGCAATCATTTTTCACTGTTAGGTTTCAGCCTCTCCCAACTTACTCGGCTAAAAATCCTCATCTTGTCCGAATGTAAATGGCTTGTTGAATTGCCCGAGCTCCCATCAAGCATAGTCGTTCTTGAAGCAGACTATTGTGACTCGCTTACAACCATCGGAAATAATTGTCACACAAATTTTAAATGCTTATGTGAAGTTTCACTTCTGGGAATGTCGCAGGGTATTGTAGATGATGCGGGCAGATTAGTAGAATCCATGCTCCAGGTATGTTTGGGTTCATTCTCTATCCCTGTTTTCTGAATCATAATAAAGTGACCTTTATATATATAGACTAGTCTAATAACATATCTTGACCTTCATTATTTAATAAATTATTGCTAATTAATTAGGGAATGAGCACTCCAAAGGCTTCACTACATTATGGGAATAAACGTATGGTGGAAGTTCCAGAGAACTGGTGCAATGACTATTGTGGCTTCATAATGTGTTTTTTCACAAAACATTCAAGCCCTTTGAGCTGTACAATAAGAATGTCGCAGTCGAACGTGAAGGCTGAATCAATGATAAGAACGTTGGACGCGCTAAGAGACTCGGTGGCGCCACATTTTTTAAATAATTATGATTTGTTTTCCAAGAAGAGTATTGGTGGTAGAAGAACATGGGTCGGTTTTGTTTCATTTGCTTCACTAACACACACTTCATGGTGGGAAGAAACACCCAACACTCGTTTGGTTTCATTTGAAGCTGAGTTACCAGATGGAGATTTTGAAGTTGCACTCGTTCCCAAGAATAGCGGAATTGCTCCAACTAATTTTCTTGCATTTCAACGATTAAACATTGTAGGCGACTCGAGCTATAGGTTAACAGCTGAGATCAGCTTCCGCTCTAATGATAAGTCGGGTAAGTATGTTTCCGACACAATCATCAAACCAAAATCAATTGAGTCGTAAATGCTTATGAATTGTATTTTATCTTGTACCGGTAATGAAAACACGATGTAACCGGGTCAGATACCTAGGTTAAAGAAGGATAATGTTCATTTTAGCCTTTTAAAATAAACTTTCATGTAAAGATAGTCATTGAATACAATTGATTGCTGAGTTAATCAGATACATATAGTGACAGAACATGTCTTGAGCTCTTAAGTTTTACAAGGAACTATGTGGATTATCTGAAGCACTCCACTTGTGTAAAATGTTCCCAAAGATATCATAAAAGGCCAAATTCAAGTCATTTCCTCTAACTTCCGCGGCCATGAAACCTTGGCCATCGTAGAAGAACTTCATTTCGTTAAGGTTCTCTAGATTGAAGTCACCGCGCCATGCCTTTGATCCACCTCCACTTGTTAGAAACTGAAGCTGACTGCATACAAGTATTATTTTCATTTATACCTCAAATATATTACTCTAAGTAACTTTTAAATAACAGAAAAGTGTAAGTGTACCTGTTTGGACTACTAATATGCTGCAAACAATGGTCATGCCCATTGATGTATAAATTCACATCATGTTCCTACAATTATTATTACGTTATTCATATGGCAAATAATTGGTTACAGTAGACAAGAAAGTAAACAAGTGTATGTATATGTTTGTATTATTGACTAGTTCCAAGCTCTAGATATAATATATTATATATACATGAAGAATGGGCAGAAATTTGTCCTGAAGATCTAGATAATAAGTATATATATGTATACCTGAAGAATGGGCAGAAGTTTGTCAAGAAGCTCTAGAGTAGTGCCATGGACGCCAGCACTGAATAATGTATGATGTCCCACTACGATTTTCCATCTGGCAGTTGATTCTTCTAAAGCTACTTCCACATTCTGCATATCATTGGCATATGCTGCACTTCGTTATTTTGTATTTATACTAAAGAATACCTTTAATTTGCCATATCAACTATAATACATTATATAAAGTTGTAACACCCAAATTTAAAACTACGGAATTTCAAAAACTCAATAAGCATTGTTAAAATATCCGTTAAAATTTAATATAACCCAAACAAATGAGTTAATCAATAAAACATTGTGTTACCAGTTGCATCATAACAAAATATCAGAGTAGATGGATACCTGCGTGATAAGACGACCCAATACACCGTGTGAGGTATTGTAACGAAGTCACTTTAAACTAAAGACGTGTGTAAAAATTGATAGCATATATAGTGCCATGTAAAATATAGAAGATAATATTTCGGTGAAGAAAAAAAACTAGCTATTATTTTTCATAATTGAAATTTAGAAAAGTATAAGTTATACTCGTAATAAATTAAATTGATGATTAAATAAGGTATTGTACAAGGAGGGAAGTTTGCCTAAATGAATGAGGAAAGAATAATCAATATAGTTAATTAATACGGAGTAATGTCGATACATATTTTTGTTTCATCAAACCATTGTTTGTATGTTTACATTACACTTTAGAAAGCATTTACAGTGTAAACACAGAAAATGCTCTGAAAAGTAGTAGAGTATTATATTTAAATTTAAATAAAAGCATGAAGAATAAGACTTGAAAAAACAAGATAGGATATAAACAACAAACTATAAACAAAGAGATCAATGGAGGATGCATGAGAGATTTAAAATTAATCACATGTTCCATATTCTGTATTATCTTTATCTTTATTACTTTATAAAAATTATCGCACTCTCTTTCCTAACATTTTTCAACACTCTCTCTTATAAAAATGTCCTCATGCGAAATGACCTTTCTACCCTTAATGAATTAATTAATTATCTCTCTTTTATTCATTAATTTAAACATCTACACTTAAAATATCTATAATACCCTTAATGAAATAATTTACAACATAGACCCATCAACTCCTAAAATAACTACACTACCCCTTTTACATTAATTATTTTTAAATAATAACCACACCGCCCACCACCCGTCACGCCACCACCACTACCAATCACCGCCAACACCACAGCGCCGCATTACACAGGTAAAATGCTAGTTCAATTTAAAAATAATCACCTCTAAAAGTTGTGAAAGATATTCTTCTCTGGGAAGCACCTCTCTCCAATCATATTTATGGTCTGTCTCATAGAAATACTTATCTTGAAATGGTGTTGTATCCACAAAAACGAATTCCACATTTCCTGTACAAATTCACATTCACATTCACAATTTAATAAGTTTCAACAAGTTTATAAATAGTAATAATTTGGCTATTCCCACACAAAAAAATCTGTATATATATTTTTAATATAATATATTTGTAAAAGAGTCGTAAAATGCTGGATCATCTTCGTCGACTAATCCATTGTCGTAAAAATTGTCACCAGTAGAGACAATAAAATCGACATCCATTTTCTCCCCACGTTTCCCATCTAAATTAACGATCATTATATTAAGGTACAATTACAAAGACTTAATAGCAGATTGTATAGAACAAATTTAAAACGGATGTAATATTATCTAAAGAAATATATACCCTACAAGTAAACCCCAATGATGCTAGCTAGCTACTACTCGTATTTAATTAGTGTAAATACCGATACACTATACAATTTCATTTTATTGTATATTTTAAAAAAGAATTTCTTTTTGTCTCCTTTAATAATAGATGACCGCATCAGAAGATTATCTCCAATCTCCATCAATCAACTAAAACATAAATAATAAATCTCTTTCTCTCATCGACATATGTTTCACATAAAGTTGCAAATATTAAAAAATTTGAAAAAATTTTAACTGTTCTTTTTAAAAATCCTCCTGTTTACAATATCATGACATGTATCAAAATCAAAAAGATGAGATTCCGAAAGAAAGTTAATATAATCTACAAGTCTTTGATGGTTTTAAAGATTAATCATTTCCAATTCCGTTTACAAAACATATATCTTTACTCTTGTATAAAACAAACTACCTCTCCCCCTTTTCAACTTTCTACCTTAAAAAAACCCAAAATGCCCTTAACTTTCAACACATTTTCAACCCATACACTACATCTACCTAAAATATCCCTTAAAAATTTTTCAACTCTATTATCAAACTACCTTCTTTTTATTCACTAATTTAAATATTTTTCTAATATACCTATTATTCTCTTAATGAAATTATTTATAACATACATTCCTTAACCATTAAAATAATTACACCACCTCTTTTTACATCAATTACTTTTACATTAATAACCACACCGTTACCGCCACTACCACCCGTCACCGTCACCGCGCGCATTGCGGAGTACCCCCTCGTAACCAATTATACGTACTCTCGCCGTTCATGAAACTGATACTAAATTTGAAATGTTAATTACTTCAGCATGATTCATGCATGATATAGTAATATATAAATACGATGTGGATAAGGTTTCCTTTTGAGTATAGTATAATAATCGTATTAGAAGCTGTAGTTTGAATAATTCTTTAGTGTCTTCTGCACATGTGTGTTTGCACGTGTGCCTTTGAATATTTCCTATGTAGTGGGTCCTGAATAATAGGTCTAGTGGGTTACTCGTTAGACCACGTAGTTAGTAGGTAGTTGAGTCTTATGTGGGTTTACTTCGTCTATTTAAAGTCCGTATGTACACAGCTTTCATGTACCTTTCGAATTACTCTAATTAAAAGAAACATTGAGCTTTTTTACCTTTTGTATTCTTTATTGTTTTATTTAGCCTCTAATACCAACAGTTGTGGTATCAGAGCCAGGTTTCGATCCTGGGACCTGTGGGTTATGGGCCCACCACGCTTCCGCTGCGCTCTGATACCACAACTGTTGGTATTAGAGGCTAAATAAAGCAATAAAGAACACAAAAGATAGAAAAGCTCAATGTTTCTTTTAATTAGAGTAATTCGAAAGGTACATGAAAGCTGTTGAGCTTTTCTACCTTTTGTATTCTTTATTGTTTTATTTAGCCTCTAATACCAACAGTTGTGGTATCAGAGCCAGGTTTCGATCCTGGGACCTGTGGGTTATGGGCCCACCACGCTTCCGCTGCGCTCTGATACCACAACTGTTGGTATTAGAGGCTAAATAAAGCAATAAAGAACACAAAAGATAGAAAAACTCAATGTTTCTTTTAATTTGAGTAATTCGAAAGGTACATGAAAGCTGTTGAGCTTTTCTGCCTTTTGTGTTCTTTATTGGTTTATTTAGCCTCTAATACCAACAGAAGCTTTAATAAATGGCAAACAAATTATCTTGTCAATATGAAATGAGTTTTGCTAAATGAAACTCTAAGGGCTTTTGTTAAGGTGCATTAAATAGTTGTACACTTACCATAAAATTCAGGGGTGGGCTTTTGATATGGAAATGTACAATTTTTTTATGCACGTTAAGTGAAGCCCTAAGGGCTTCATTTAGGGCATTAATGAAGCACTAAGGACTTTTGTTAAGGTGCATTAAAGGAGTCTGTGATGGGTCGCATAAAATTTAGGGGTGGGCTTTTGATATGGAAATGTACAATTTTTTATGCACGTGTAAGGGCTTTATTTAACATTTTTCATATGGAATATAACATGGCAATTGATAAAATGCTCTTTTTTAATTGAGAATGTCATTTGTAGATAGTAGATACAATTTTCGGATTCAAAAGTAAATTATACTATATATAATAACAATAATATAAAGACGGGTTAACGCACGAAGCATGCATAACAAGATTGGAGAAATAATTAATTACGGACTCGCATGGTAAGTAAACATGTTAATTGGTTTTTTTACATATTTGCAAGAAATCTAAACATGTTCTTAGTAATTAATCTCAAAAAAATATTTATTACTGTTACCTGATAAGCAACATTGGATTGGTTGTAGAGTCCACTTCTACCCCAGTCACCCACGACCAAAAAGTTGAACGATCCATCGGGTTTCACCTTATGTTCAAAACGTTTAAGCTCCGCCGCCGCCATTATCACCGTCACTGCCATAAATAGCGACAAATAAACGGTGGGGGACTTGATCATAGACATTGCAAGCAGGAAGAGGGAGAGATATAGAAAGAGATAATTAAGGTGTGATGAGATTGAGAGATTGAAAGATGAGGTAGTTTATATACAAGTATTCACAACGCAGCCAACACTCCTTAGTCCTCACTTGATATATCGAATTTAATAGTATTTTTCATTACAAATCCAAAAATCATTGAGTGGCATTTGAGGCATTATCCAACAAATTTATAAACTAGTCATGCAAAAATACAAAAATAAAAATAAAAAGATTTTCCGTATTGAATAAGATATTGATTTTGTCGACGTATAAAAATAATAACTATACTATATCTAAATTTGCAAATTAAAAAGTTCGGGAGCTTAATTAGTTTTCGTATAAAGAATTGTGCCATATGTTGCACATGAAGGAACTTGGAGGCAATTGGATAAATATTTAAGAGTTAATTGCATTTTTGGTCCCTGTGGTTTGTATGTTTTGGCAGGTTCAGGACCTTTTCAGGTTTCATTGCATTTTTTGGTCCCTATTTCGGAAACCTTTTGCAAATTTGGTACAAATTAACGGTGGTTGTTAAATGAAGCCGTTAAGTGCTGTTAGAATTAAAAATGGTGTTTAATTGTAAATTTCTAAAAGTGTAAGGGGTATTTGTGTCAATAGTATTAGTCAAAAAGTTTGTCCTGTTAATACAATTTATTCTTTTTATTGCTTTTATATCCATTTCTTTTATTTAAAAAAAGAAAAGAAAAAGAGTTATTTTTCTACAAACTTCCCTCTTCGATTCCGTTTTCGCGATTTGTCAAATTAATCTGAAAAAATCCAGGTTTTGTTCGCGATCCCATTCCGGTCATATTCATATTTTAAGTTTTCCGATTCATCGAGATTCGTTGACAGTTACTTTTCCGGTGAATTTTCCGGCAAAGTTTTTTGACAGAATAATAGGCTAGGGTTTGTGCGGAATGCAAATCTGAGCATTTTTGTACCGGTTTCGTGTTTTAATTTGTAAAAACAAAGGAGAAATCATAAATTTAAGTTTTCCGGCATATTGCCATATTTTCCGGCGACGATTTCTAAAGTTCATTTTGGTCCGGGTTTGTGAGCGGTGGAATTCTGAGTCGATTGGTATCAGTTTCGTGTTTTTACTCGAAGAAAGGAGAGAGAAATCGTGAATTTCGTTTTCCCGACGCATTTTGAATTTTCCGGCGAACTGTTGAACATTCCGGCCGCCATTGTTTCTTACATTTAGCGAGCTAAATTACAAATCTTTCTTCTTAGAACTCGTAAATTTTTATAAATTTTTACAAAATAATCACGTGTATATCTCAGTGACAACGGGACAAACTTGTTGACCAAAACTATTAACACCAATACCCCTTACACTTTTAGAAATTTACAATCAAACACCATTTTTAATTCTAACGGCACTTAACGGCTTCATTTAACAACCATCGTTAATTTGTACCAAATTTGCAAAAGGTTTCCGAAATAGGGACCAAAAATGCAATGAAACCTGAAAAGGTCATGAACCTGCAAAAACATACCCACAAGCCCCCCGCCCCCCCCCACCCCCCCCCCCCCCCCCCCCCACACCTACAAAAACATACAAACCACAGGGACCAAAAATGCAATTAACTCAATATTTAATAAATAGCTCATTTCTCACGAAGTTCAAATGAGATAATTAAGAGGAAATATTAAAACGGACACATTCTTTCGAGGGTTTTGACTTTAGCGTTGATGATAATTTTTGAAGTGGAAAAAACAAAACATACAGATATGAAGAAAGTGACTAAGTGAGGGTAAAAAAATAGAGCTATTTGATTGGAAAGTACTCCAACTTGTCACGAATGTCTTTTTTAGGACCAAACTTTTAAAATGTCTATTAAGGGATTCAAACCGGTAAAAACTTCTATTTGGGGTCCGCGATCAAGTAGCCGGTTATCTTTTATTTTTAATTTCATTTTCTATTTTTATTATTGCTTATGTGGATATTCCATTTCATTAAATCATATATATCTATATTTTTTTTTATCTTCTTGATAATTAGAAAAAGGAACCGATGCTGGAAAAAAACCAAACACCCCATTTCCCAACTAACTTACAATAATTTCTAAAGCCCCTCTATTCAAAAATTCCTCAAAGATTTCACTCCATCGTGTATGTGATCTATCGTGTATGCGAGTAAAGTGCACGACATCGCCGATGACCTACAAAAATAAGCTTTAACGGTCCAACCATCACCACCACCATGGATCGACGGTCCATCCACCATCTCCACCACCGTGACTTCTAATCAAACTCAAATTATGGTTTTCAAAACCCTCAGATCCAAACAATACAATATCCAGCCACCCGACCTTAATTAATGTAAGAAATCAAGTGGGGCCGTTGCCGCTGGAGTGGTTGAGTTTGGCAGTCACGGTGGTCGGACGTATCTGTCGAAGATTGTCATGGTCGTGGATGGGGGCGCTGCCGCTGGAGTGGTTGAGTTTGGTAGTCACGGTGGTCGGACGTATCTGTCGGAGATTGTCATGGTGGTGGATGTGGCCAGTGAGAGAGATGGTTACGGTTGTGGATGTGCTAAACACATACTTTTCCAAAATCCAAGGTTTTTATGTATTTCATGATGACTAATATTTTTTTTAATATATTAGATATATATGAGTTTTTATGATGATAGATTGAGATTTGTTCAAGTATATGTATGTATAATTTCATGAAGATTATTGATAGTAGGTGAAATCTATGGATGTGTTTTTTTATGATGATGATGATGAGATCTGGGTTTGCTGAACATTGCATCAGAGTTTTTAAGAATTTTCGTTTATTATTATTATAAGATTTAAATGCAGAAACTTTTTGTCAAAGTGTGTGAGGCACGTGAATTAGCATATAAGATGTTGTAACATCCCAAACGTTTTATGTTTGACTATTTGACTTTCCGTTAGTTAACGTTAAGTCCATTATGTTTATGTGCCCTATATGGGATTATGTGATTAAATGCTTAGACGTTTAATATGAAATGACAAATATGTTGATTAATGAAAGTAAAGTTAAGTTATAAAGTGCTTGTTAGTATGTTAAGACTCCGGTAGAAAGTTAAGCTAAGAACGTTAAGTTGAAGAGTTGAGGGGTCTTAAGTGTAAGTTGAGTTTGGTGGCCAGGGGTTAGGGAGCAATTAGGCAGCCCTAATTGTCACAAAACACCTGCTCTTGTGTGTGTGAACCCTCTCAACCGATCCCCTCAATCCCCAAGACAAGTTTCCCTCAAGATTCAATCGATTCGTGCCGTATTGATCAAGTTTTGATTAGATCTTGAATCCTCTAAGTCATCTACAGGTAATATAGGTAATATTATCTTTGAATTCTGATCTTATGAGTCATAGATGAGTTATAATCCAGGCCATAGGGTTTGGGTTGGGTTATTTGATCAAACGTTTATCGAATTCATGTTATTCGGGTGTGTTAATGATTGATTTATGATGTAAAGGATTAAAGGATTAATAGGATGATTAAAGTTGATGAAAGTGCAATTAAAAGGGTTAATTTTAAGTCCCCAGGTTGGATTTGGGGTATGGGTTCGTATGGAATTCGTTTGATCATAGAACAAAGATTAGGTTTCTGGTCGACACTCCAGGTGCGACGCACCAGGAGGGTGGTGCGACGCACCACAACCCAAATTGGAAATTTGGATTTCAGCCAAAAGCCCGATATGCGGCGCACCAAGGAGTAGGTGCGGCGCACCTACTTATGTTCAGAATTTTCTGATCGATTTATGCGACGCACCATGTGGGAGGTGCGACGCACCTCTTGTCCAGTTTTCACAAAACATTTCGTTTAGCTTATATTTCGATCTTATACTCGTTCTAGGTTGTCGGGAGCACTTAGCAAGCACTATAAGATACTTCTAACTTGTTGGTAAGCTGTATCGAGGTAAGATAACATCTTTTGTCACCTGTTGGTACAACAAAACACGTTTTCATAAATTTCCAATTTAGTGGGGGGGGGGGGGGTGGGGGGTTTTTTCTTTGAATAAGTTAAACCTTCCAATTGAATATGTATGTACATTTTATGTTCATGGGTGACTATGGGAGGTTGCAAAGGGATATATTACTTACCATTTATGATGATTAACATTCATATGCAGGGTGCAATGGTAGGTGGTAAGTATAAATGCATGAAATGATGAAATGATTATGTATGTATGAAATGATATGATGTATGATTGCATGTGTGGCTTGATCACTTAGTCACTAGTCCTTTGATTAGGATTGCCATGTTCACGTGCACGTTAAGGGCCCTAAAGTAAAAGATGATATGTGATTAGCTTAGGTGAAAGAGTAGCCTAAACTAATTAAGCGATTAAAGTCTCGAGCATTATGTAAAGTCTTGTGTTAAGCTTAACCCGTGCTAGCTCTTCGGGGCTGGTGCGTACGTGGTCACTTGAGTTGCTCCTTGTGGCATAGTTACGTTTGAGTATTCCGGGTGGAGTAACTAACCACCAATGCGTAAAGGCATAAACGGTTTATTCAGTTGGATTGGCTTTGTCATTCCTTAACGACGCCGATGGACCACCTTATGGTTTACCCATCATGTCGGGTGTGAGGACTCCAAGTATGGTCTATGACCGCCTACACACAACCCCACATCCCTATGTAAGTGGCATAAGTCACTTAGCCTACGTCTTGGCAAAGAAATAAAGAAAGAAAGTATAGGCACACCTTAGGACATGATGAACCTAATGTGTATCTTATGATGTTATGTATGTGTGTGATATTAACTTAAAATGCAGATTTTGTTAATATATGTAATTGGCAAGCGTTTTCAAATCTATGTTATCTTACTTAGCTAATTTTATTAGCTAACACTTGTTCTTTGAAAATGTTGTGCCTTCAGGATAATCAAGTTTGAGCTAGGCGAGGATTTGCTTGGTGAGAGTTGGGTAGAATGAATAAAGAAGCTTAGCAAAGACATTAAACGCTTAGACTTCCTTTAGCCTTATGTTTGGCTATTTTGTTCATGTTTCAGAATTGTAATGATGGGCATTTATGTAGGTGCCAAAGCTTGGATTTACTTTTATTATTTTGACGATGCTAGAAGTAACACCAATTTTAAGGTACCATCCGTTACGGATGGGGCAGATTTTATATGTGATCCTTTCCGCTTATTTTAAACGCCGTTTGGCAAAGATTGTTCAAAATCCAAGTTTTTAAACGACGGGTGTTACAAGTTGGTATCAGAGAAATGGTTTAAGTGAACCAAAATTCGACCAGACCTTAGGATTTTGGACTTAAACCGTATGATATATGATTGGCTTAGGTAGTAATGCTTTAGCTTTATGTTGAAAATACGTTTAGGACGGGTTGGGATGAGAGTGAGTGTAGGTTTATGGCTTATATACGATTATGATATGCTTGTGTAATTAAGTAGGCCTAATCTTACATTTTCTCATTCGATTCATCTCTAACATTCGCCACTAAATTGTAGAAAGATGGTTAATACTCGTGCTAGCAGTCAAAGAGATGGAGCTAATGCTAGCAATGCTCCGGCTAATCAAAATGGGGCTGGGAACGGTGTTAACCAAAGGCCTCCTCGAAGGCCATTTCCGGGTGCACAACCCACAAGGTCTGAGATTGATAGAGCTAACCCCGTGATTGAGCAAGTTCCTACTCAGGCTGAAATGCATGAAGAGTTGAGGGCTATTCGAGCTCTTTTGTTGAGGAATGAAGAAGAGTTGAATCAACTTAGGGCTGAAAGAGAAGCTAGCTTGCAACGGGAAGAGCATACGGATGGGAATTACTCCAACCGCTCAAACCGTAGCGAGCCATCAATGGTAAGGTCACAAGTTGCTCCTGGAAATGTTGTTGCTGAAGTGAATGGTGCGGGAAATGTAGTGGCGCCTCGTGCTCCTCGCGTCCATAACTTCAAATACGAAAGCTTTAAGAAGTGTGGTGCCAAGGAGTTTGATGGCACTCTTGATGCAGTGGGCGCCATGGAATGGCTTACTGACACTGAAGTGGTGTTTGCTTCATGCTACTGTCCTGATGATATGAAGGTATTATGTGCTACTCGGGTGTTGACAAAGAATGCCCGGAATTGGTGGAGATCTGCTACTGTTTCATTGACTCCCGAGGTACTTGCTGCTATGCCTTGGGATACATTCAAGGAAAAGTTTTTGGAAGAATATGTGGGTACTCGTGAGTTGAGGCTGATTGAGAAGGAATTCAGAGCTTTGACTGCTAAGCCCGGTGCCATAGGTGAGTATGCTCGCTCGTTTACAGAAAAGCTACAGTTTGTAGGTCGTATGGTGCCAAGGGAAATTGATCAGATTGAAGCATATTGTGATGGTCTCCCGCTAGCTATCGTGGCCTTTGTAGGCAACATACTACATTGTCTGCTGCGATTAAAGAGTCCAAGAGGTTGGATGATGACTTCAAAGGTGAAAAGGTTGCAGTAAAAGCTAATGATGACAAGCAATCAGGTTCAAAAAGGAAGCATGATGGGTTAAATGGATCTAATAGGAAGTTCAAGAAAGGTTCATCTTCAAGAGGTGGGGGCAGCAACTATGCCAAGCCTAAGAATTGGTGTGGTACTTGTAAGGCGCCTCATTCGGGTCCATGTTCAGATAAGACCCGAAGGTGTAATACTTGTGGTGGTACGGGTCATCCTACTTCAGAATGCAAAGACAAGCCAAAGTGTTACCGGTGCCAACAAACCGGTCATTTCATCAAGGATTGCCCACAAGGAAGAGATGATGGAAAGAAGACGGCTGTCCAAAAGCCTAAAGCTCGAGCCTTTCAGCTGACAGTCGAAGCTGCCAAGGATAACGATGAGGTAGTAAGCGGTACATTTCTTGTTAACTCAAAACCTGCTTCTGTACTTTTTGATTCGGGTGCAAATAGATCTTTTGTGTCCACTTTATTTGCTCCTAAGCTTGATAGGGTCACTACTCCTCTTGATTGCTCTATAGAGGTTGAAATTGCTAACGGTACCATTAGTGACATTCAAGTAAGTTATGATGATTGTTCTATTGAGATTGAAGGTCGCTCTTTTCCGGTTCAGTTATTGCCTACCACTTTAGCCGGTTTTGATATAGTGATAGGTATGGATTGGTTGTCTCAGAATGATGCTACTATTATATGTTCTCAAAAGGTCGTGCGGTTTGCCACTCCGGATGGTGAGGTCATTTCCGTTTATGGAGATAAGAAGAAGGGGAGCATAAAGATTATTAATTTGATGAAGGCTCTCAATTGCATTCGGCATAACAAGAATCACTTTCTTGCTTATGTTATCGATACACGAAAAGAGAAGTCTCCGATCCCTAATGTTGATATAGTTTCTGAGTTTGCTATGTCGTTAAAAAACAAAAAAAAACCAAACCCCCCACAACACAAAGGGTTTCCGGTGATCTTCCCGGTATTCCTCCCGACCGAGAGGTCACTTTTCAGATTGATCTTGTACCCGGTGCTACTCCTGTTGCAAAAGCACCATATCGTTTAGCTCCTACAGAAATGAAAGAGCTAATGTCTCAGCTTCAAGAGCTACTTGATAAAGGTTTCATACAACCAAGTTCCTCGCCTTGGGGAGCTCCGGTTCTTTTTGTCAAAAAGAAAGACGGTTCTATGCGCATGTGCATAGACTACCGTGAGCTGAATAAGCGAATGGTTAAGAACAAGTATCCTCTCCCGCGTATTGATGATCTTTTTCGATCAGCTTCATGGTGCTTCTTACTTCTCTAAGATTGATTTGCGGTCTGGCTACCATCAATTAAAAGTCAAAAAGGAAGATGTGGCCAAGACAGCTTTTCGTACACGTTATGGGCACTATGAGTTTCTTGTCATGCCTTTTGGGTTGACAAATGCTCCAGCCGCTTTTATGGATTTAATGAATCGGGTATGTCGCCCATTCTTAGATCATTTTGTGATCGTCTTCATTGACGATATTCTAATTTATTCAAAGTCTGAAGTCGAGCACCGTGAGCACTTAAGAGCTGTTCTTGAGGTTCTTAGGGAGAAAAAGTTATATGCAAAGTTCTCCAAGTGTGAATTCTGGCTCCGAGAAGTTCAATTTCTCGGGCATGTTATCTCTTCTGAAGGTATTAAAGTTGATCCTGCCAAGATTGAAGCTGTATCTAAATGGGAACAGCCAAAGACACCCACGGAGATTAAGAGTTTTCTCGGGTTAGCTGGCTATTATAGAAGGTTTATTCAAGATTTCTCCCGAATAGCTAAGCCAATGACTGAATTGACAAAGAAAGGAGTAAAGTTGTATGGACGGAAGCTCAAGAAAAGGCCTTTCAAACGCTTAAGACAAAGTTATGTGAAGCTCCTGTCCTAGCCTTACCCGAAGGTACTGATGATCTTGTTGTGTATAGTGATGCTTCTATTTCAGGTTGGGTTGTGTCCTTATGCAAAGGGACAAAGTTATTGCATATGCTTCACGTCAGTTGAAGCCTCATGAGAAGAATTACCCGACCCATGATCTTGAATTGGCTGCAGTAGTGTTTGCTTTGAAGTTGTGGAGACATTACTTATATGGCACCAAATGTACCTTGTATACGGATCATAAGAGTTTGCAATATGTGTTCTCACAAAAGGAAATGAATGTAAGGCAAAGGAGATGGATGAAACTTCTGAAAGATTATGATTGTGAGATTAAATATCATCCCGGTAAAGCCAATGTAGTGGCGGATGCATTAAGTAGGAAAGTGCAGAATTTTTCTTGTAGATTGATGAGCATGGTTGTTCAAGCCAAGTCGGGGTTACTCGACCGCATCAAGGAAGCCCAAGTTAAGGCTTTAATGAAGGATAATATCGATAATGAAAGCATTGGAAAGAAGAAAAGACTTGTGATGGAGACGAACAGCCGTGGATTTAAGACTTATAAGGGTCGAATATGGGTACCATTGCTTGGTGGTAACCGAGAATTGATCCTTGAAGAAGCTCATAGGTCAAGATATTCAGTCCATCCCGGTATTACCAAGATGTATGCAGATTTGAAGCCCATCTATTGGTGGCCAAACATTAAGGGAGAAGTTGCTCATTTTGTTGAAAGATGTTTGACTTGTGCACGTGTGAAAGCTGACCATAAAAAGCCGTATGGAATGTTGCACCAATTAGAGATTCCGGAATGGAAATGGGACCATATAACTATGGATTTTGTGACCAAGCTACCAAGAACTCCGAAAGGAAATGATATGGTATGGGTGATTGTTGATAGGTTGACGAAGAGTGCTCATTTCTTAGCAACGCGCCAAGATGTGCCATTGACCAAGATGGCAAAGATGTACATTGATGAAGTTGTCTCAAAGCATGGTGTTCCATTATCTATTGTGTCGGATCGAGACACGAGGTATGTATCTAGTTTTTGGAAAAGTCTTCAACGAGCATTAGGTACTAGAGTAAATTTGAGTACCGCCTATCATCCTCAAACGGATGGACAAAGTGAAAGAACCATACAAACATTGGAAGACATGTTGAGGGCTTGTGTATTAGAGTATGGTGGAGCATGGGATGATCATTTGAAGTTGATAGAATTCTCTTATAATAACAGCCATCATGCAAGTATTGGAATACCACCATTTGAAATGCTTTATGGTAGGAGATGTAGGACTCCGAGTTGTTGGATGGAACCCGGTGAAAAGCAGTTTACGGTCCTGAAATCATTGAAATCTCAGCTGAAAAAGTTAATGTGGCAAAAGGAAGCACTTCGTGTGGCTAGAGAACGACAAAAGACTTATGCCGACAAGAAAAGGAAGCCAATTGAGTTCCAAGTTGGTGATTTGGTAATGCTGAAAGTTTCCCCATGGAAAGGAGTAATTCGTTTTGGAAAGAAGGGAAAGCTAAGCCCACGTTTCATAGGACCTTTCAAGATTCTGAAACGTATCAAGGATGTAGCTTATCAATTGGAACTACCCCCAGAATTGGATGGAATTCACCACACATTTCATGTTTCATATTTGAGGAAGTGTTTGGCCAATGAGTCTAGTGTTATTCCAATTGAGGATGTGAGCATAAATCCTCAGAAAAGAATAGTGGACGAACCAGTAGCGATACTCGGAAGAAAGCAAAAGAAACTTCGCCGAAAGTTGATTGATCTCGTGTTGATTAAATGGAAGCATAACCACGGTGAAAGTTTAACTTGGGAGACCGAGTCGGTGATGAAAGAGAAATATCCAGATTTGTTCGCTTCTGAGGCGATTCCGAGGACGGAATCCTCTTAAGGGGGAGGTAATTGTAACATCCCAAACGTTTTATGTTTGACTATTTGACTTTCCGTTAGTTAACGTTAAGTCCATTATGTTTATGTGCCCTATATGGGATTATGTGATTAAATGCTTAGACGTTTAATATGAAATGACAAATATGTTGATTAATGAAAGTAAAGTTAATTTATAAAGTGCTTGTTAGTATGTTAAGACTCCCGGTAGAAAGTTAAGCTAAGAACGTTAAGTTGAAGAGTTGAGGGGTCTTAAGTGTAAGGTTGAGTTTGGTGGCCAGGGGTTAGGGAGCAATTAGGCAGCCCTAATTGTCACAAAACACCTGCTCTTGTGTGTGTGAAACCTCTCAACCGATCCCCTCAATCCCCAAGACAAGTTTCCCTCAAGATTCAATCGATTCGTGCCGTATTGATCAAGTTTTGATTAGATCTTGAATCCTCTAAGTCATCTACAGGTAATATAGGTAATATTATCTTTGAATTCTGATCTTATGAGTCATAGATGAGTTATAATCCAGGCCATAGGGTTTGGGTTGGGTTATTTGATCAAACGTTTATCGAATTCATGTTATTCGGGTGTGTTAATGATTGATTTATGATGTAAAGGATTAAAGGATTAATAGGATGATTAAAGTTGATGAAAGTGCAATTAAAAGGGTTAATTTTAAGTCCCCAGGTTGGATTTGGGGTATGGGTTCGTATGGAATTCGTTTGATCAAAGAACAAAAATTAGGTTTCTGGTCGACACTCAAGGTGCGACGCACCAGGAGGGTGGTGCGACGCACCACAGCCCAAATTGGAAAATTGGTTTTCAGCCAAGAGCCCGATATGCGACACACCAAGGAGTAGGTGCGGCGCACCTACATATGTTCAGAATTTCTGATCGATTTATGCGACGCACCATGTGGGAGGTGCGACGCACCTCTTGTCCAGTTTTCACAAAACATTTCGTTTAGCTTATTTTTCGATCTTATACTCGTTCTAGGTTGTCGGGAGCACTTAGCAAGCACTATAAGATACTTTTAACTTGTTGGTAAGCTATATCGAGGTAAGATAACATCTTTTGTCACCTGTTGGTACAACAAAACACGTTTTCATAAGTTAAACCTTCCAATTGAATATGTATGTACATTTTATGTTCATGGGTGACTATGGGAGGTTGCAAAGGGATATATTACTTATCATTTATGATGATTAACATTCATATGCAGGGTGCAATGGTATGTGGTAAGTATATATGCATGAAATGATGAAATGATTATGTATGTATGAAATGATGAAATGATATGATGTATGATTGCATGTGTGGCTTGATCACTTAGTCACTAGTCCTTTGATTAGGATTGCCATGTTCACGTGCACGTTAAGGGCCCTAAAGTAAAAGATGATATGTGATTAGCTTAGGTGAAAGAGTAGCCTAAACTAATTAAGCGATTAAAGTCTCGAGCATTATGTAAAGTCTTGTGTTAAGCTTAACCCGTGCTAGCTCTTCGGGCTGGTGCGTACGTGGTCACTTGAGTTGCTCCTTGTGGCATAGTTACGTTTGAGTATTCCGGGTGGAGTAACTAACCACCAATGCGTAAAGGCATAAACGGTTTATTCAGTTGGATTGACTTTGTCATTCCTTAACGACGCCGATGGACCACCATATGGTTTACCCATCATGTCGGGTGTGAGGACTCCAAGTATGGTCTATGACCGCCTACACACAACCCCACATCCCTATGTAAGTGGCATAAGTCACTTAGCCTACGTCTTGGCAAAGAAATAAAGAAAGAAAGTATAGGCACACCTTAGGACATGATGAACCTAATGTGTATCTTATGATGTTATGTATGTGTGTGATATTAACTTAAATGCAGATTTTGTTAATATATGTAATTGGCAAGCGTTTTCAAATCTATGTTATCTTACTTAGCTAATTTTATTAGCTAACACTTGTTCTTTGAAAATGTTGTGCCTTCAGGATAATCAAGTTTGAGCTAGGCGAGGATTTGCTTGGTGAGAGTTGGGTAGATTGAATAAAGAAGCTTAGCAAAGACATTAAACGCTTAGACTTCCTTTAGCCTTATGTTTGGCTATTTTGTTCATGTTTCAGAATTGTAATGATGGGCATTTATGTAGGTGCCAAAGCTTGGATTTACTTTTATTATTTTGACGATGCTAGAAGTAACACCAATTTTAAAGGTACCATCCGTTACGGATGGGGCAGATTTTATATGTGATCCTTTCCGCTTATTTTAAACGCCGTTTGGCAAAGATTTTTCAAAATCCAAGTTTTTAAACGACGGGTGTTACAGATGTGGAAGGTGAAGTAGCATATAACCGGATACACATAAGCCTTTATCCGGTAGAGACCCTGAAAAGAAGTTTTATCCGGTTTCGTTTCCCTGAATAGACATTTTAAAAGTTTGGTCCTAAAAAAGATATTCGGGACAAGTTGGAGTACTTTCCAATCAAATAGCCCAAAAAAATATATTTTTTTAATTTGAAACCAAAATATATTTATTTAGATTTTTTTTCAAATTAAAATTAGATTTAAGAAAAACATAAATAATACTATTAATATAAACGTTAAAAGTAATATCATGATGCAACAATAATCCTGAAGTATCTTACTTCTTATCTTATCTTCTTTCTACTAGAAGAAACTATCTTAATTTTTAATTGATTTATATTTAATGACATGACCTTCATCTAACTCGTTTATAATAATAATTGTAGTTTAGTTCTCAAAATATATTAACTTTCCACCACATACTTCTATACTACTCTATATAGTTAACTACCCCCTCTCCCTTTTAAGTAATTAAAATTTTGAAAATGGCTATATTACCCCTCTTCTTTATTCACTAATTTAAACATCTTCACCTATTTACCTATAATACCCTTAATGAAATAAATTACAACATATATCCTCCAACCCTTAAAGAATCATATTAACCTCTCTTACATCAATTAATTTACATTCACCGTCGCACATCGCCGCTGCCACTGCCGCCGTCGCACACCTTCGTCGCTACCACCATCACCGCTGCATCGCGCGGGCATCCGTCTAGTAATTTTTAATCTAAAATTAATCAAATATTTAATCTCACCTTTTTAAATCAATGTTATTTATTTTTTTTAACCATATAATATTATCTAAATATGAATCGTATTTGCATAGTTATTATATTTTACCAACGAAAAATAGCTCAATGGTACAAGGGTTATCACACAAGTCTCTCAGTGATGCAAGACTCATGTTAGAGTCTTGCTATCCCAATTAAATGTTGTGCCTTTAGGCAGTTTAATTGAGAAATTTTCCTCCTACAAGGTATTGAGGGTGAAGGGACTCTCAAGCGTGGACCCGATTAAAATAATGTAAGTTAGATCCCCTGTTGCGAGCAAATGATCTATACCTTTAAAAAAAAGTTATTATATTTAAGGTATCTGTTAATTTGTTAACATATATCCTTAATCTAATTGTAATTAAATAGACCATTGACATACATATCATCTAAACACATACTAGTTCAAACAACTTAAAATTAAAACCCATCAAACTATGAATTGAAAGGATCATAATTGATCCAATTATTAGGGTGGTGTCAATAACAAAGTTATGGGCTCAAATTCTCGCGTTCTCGACTACCTTATAGTCACCACACGTTTTGGTGTAGGTTCTCGCGTGTTCTCGGGTCACAGTGGTTTGTTATGGTCATTTGAGAGTCGAAAGACTTATGAAAAAAAAAACACAGGGTTATTAGGTCTGGAATGTCAGCCATCTTGCAAAAATCAAATTTAATTTACATGAACGAGTAGCCGATAGATATTATGTTTTTGAAAAGCTCTACGTGTCATCTAACTTCGGCATGAACAATGTTATTCTAGATTTTTTTTATTTGTAACAGGTAAAAAACACTGATTTTCAAAAGTGGTTTTGATTTTGAACAAAGCAACAAGTCTATTTTTCAAAAATCATATCTAATCTATTATAACTCTTCAAGAGTCAAGTCTTATATTTTCGAAAAGCTCTTTGTTTGTTCTACATTCGCCAAAAACTAAGTCTTGTCCTATCTAGTCGTCTTTGGGTCAAAAGTGGTTAGCAATCAAAATGCACGTGAAACGAAAGTCCTTGACTATTTTGACACTATATGCGACGTAAATAATAGAGTTGCGACCCAAATCGAGCATTTTCAGCTTATACTTGTGTTTTGAGTTGGATTTGCGTCGCATGTTGGGACTTACGACGTAAGTTTTAATCAGATTGTCCATAGAGATTGGTTTTTGGGATGCAAATCGATGGTTTGTGACGCAAGTTTGTATAGGAATAATCTTGTGCTCCGTTGAGCTTATATGTTGATGTTTATACTTGTTCTACATGGTCACAAGTATATTCAAGCACGGTAAAGTCACTTATAGGTTGTTGTGAGCTCCAATAAGGTAAGATAACATATTCTACAACACGAGACACACAAAAAACTAAGTTTTCATATAACAACCTCATATAAGTAATGTCGCCCATTAGTGATTTGGACCAAAATTGTTAAAAGAGTTGCAAAGACAGGGATCAAATACGTAATTTTTAAAAGTAGGGATGGAACCTGAAATTACATGCAAGCCACAAATTAAAGGACCAAAAGTGTGTTTAACTCTATACAAATATATAGTATATAGGAATACATATCTATACTATATTATAAAGCAAATAAGGTTTCAACTTTCAACTTTTAATTTCAACAATGTACACATGATAATGCATGATGTACCATACATCAATGCCCCACAACTTTCAACTTTTATTTTTATCTCTCTACTCAAATCTCAACCACTCATTTTTTTCTCTCTCCTCCATAAATCATTTTATTCCTCTAATTCATTCGAAATCTTTTATCTCAAAAACCGTACATCGATAAATTATAAAAATTATATGGGTGTTCTTAAAATTTCATGCTCTTTCATTAGAGATGTCATTCGATATATTTTCGAAGAATTTTTAAATCCGAGGGCGGAGCCCGTACAGCTAAGGCATTTGGCTATCACACTGTATGACCTATCACCTTCTATGACCACCCCAACATCTCACCGCGCGCGGGTACTTGCTCTCGTATATAGGAATCTGGACAAGGAAAAGAGTGGACTAAACATGATTTGATGTTTGGATAAGTCTTCCAGCAAAGTCAACGTCAACCAAAATGAAAAATGAATTTAATTATTATGATGGTTGTTTATGACATTAATAATAAAAACTCTCACATTTTTGCCGGATTCTCTGTTTAGAGATTTCAGGAATTCGCTGTAATCACTTCAACATACTTCAAATTTGAGTGGTAAGTCATGTTAACATTTTAATACCGTCCATATGGATCTTTTATTATGAATTCTATTATATGTACATAGTTCAGATTAAGATTTTAGGTTATTAACTTATAATAAGATAATTTATGACATAATTTGAGGAAACAGAGGGTTGTACTTAGCTAATCAGAACCTTCTTTTTAGTATATACTAAGTAGATTAAGATAAGATTATTAGATTGTACTATTCGACTTATATAAATGCCCCAACCAAATTGATATATTTTGTTCTTGATTATTCATTTGTTTGCTGATATTGTTTATTGATCCTGATCAACATTATTTATTCAATTTCTTTTTTCTCCAAATAGCTGTGTTATTTTATTTGTTTTTATAAATATGTCTTGATTTTTAGTTATTGAAATTTTCTGTACTTTCTCATCTATCAAAGATTTTTCTGGGTAAAAGGTTACCCCGATGAAGTATTATAACAACACTTAAAGGTTCACTACAAGTAATGTGAGTGAGTATCACATTAGTTCACATATATGACAAGCCCATATATGTGTTAAACACGCTAATCTAGCTATTCAGTCTATCCAACCCACAATTACAATCAACGATTACATTTGGAGGTAATTAAATTAGAAAACGAATACTATATATGCTCTAGCCAGCTTCATTATCCATGATAAGAGATGAAGGCATCTTCCAATCTTCAATTAGGCGCTTTGCAGCAGAAGTATCTTTGAGCTTCATTCCAAGCAACTTCAATCGCACTGTAGAAATGATAATATAACGAATTTGATTAGAAGTTCTAGTCTTGTTGCTATGCAACCTGTTGTTCCATTCTTGCCATACAAAATAAGCGGATGCAGCAAAAAAAGTCTTCCCACAACGCATGCAATTGACGACCTAGAGGATATAGAGGTAAGCCATGAAGACTTATCATCCAGCGAAGCAGCAACATGTTGCATATTTGCTAGTGATCTAACCAACATCCACACCTATAAAGAAAATGGACATTCGAAAAATAAATGTTTATGTGAATCGGGCCCTTGAGCAGCATAGATTAGATTCGTCATTCCACCCACATCCCAATGCTTTAACCGATCTTGAGTCTTCAACTTACGTTGCATTACTAACCAAAGAAGAAAGGCATGCCGTGAAATACACTTCGAAAACCAAACAATTTTCACCCAAGGTATATTTGGTTGTCTATATCTAATCGATTCCCAGACAATAGATGGTAAAAAATTCCTTTCATTTCCAAGAGCATCTCACCATATATGAACATCATCTGCTGCAAGATTAGGAGGATCGATAGTGATAAGAACAGGGTACAAGCCATACCATGTTGTAGGCCATTTCCAACCCTCTTCACTTACCACAGCAGCCACGTTATTCTCTAATGACAAACAAGCACGGATTGAGATCCCCTAAAGTTATTATCAACTTTATTGGTGAAGTTGGTGATCCTAACCATTGAATTAAAATTAAAGGTCAAGATTCAAATATGATTTTTAAATCTTGACCTTTGAATTTAATCCAAAGGCCAAGATGCTTCCAACTTTACTAGTAAAGTTAGAAGCAACTTGAGAGGATCCCCATCCAACAAGCACGCTTTATTTCCCTCGGTGTAATTATAGAACACAACGGACCCAAATCACTCGAAGAGTCAAACCAAGCACATGTCATTGAACCAGCACCATTTTTTAATTGAATATATGGACGGATTGTACTCCTTAACTGTAAGAGTTTGCGCCATCCGCAACTAACACCCGCTCGTAGTGGCACATCCCAAAAACTTCGACCTTTTAATCCATAAGAATGAATCCATTGAACCCATATGCGTTGCCATCAGCGCTTTATTTGAATAAGATATACTCCTTATACCAAGGCCACCCTTATATTTCGGAGGACAAATTCTCATCCATGATTATACCTTAGCCTTATCCCTTTTCCTATCTACTTGGCACTACAGGAATCCACACATTTTCTTCTCAAGATCCGCCATGATACTTCTTCAAAAGGAAGAATATGCAGGATTGCTTGTTTAATCTGATCCGGAACGTTACAAAAGAAAACGGTGCTCTTTGGAAGACTTGGAACTAGTCCTGACATCTCTTTAAAAGCATTAAGAGCTTCCCTTATAACAACTGTATAGCTGGTATCTCCTCTGGAAAATAAAAACAAATCATCTGCAAAACATAAGTTAATCAACCTTTCTTTTTTACATTGATGATGAAAGCGAAAATCTGAATTAGCAAGGGCAGCCTTTTGTAAATGCAGAAATAACACTTCCATCTAAAGGGTAGATAGATAAGGCGACATAGGATCCCTTGTCTTAAGCCCTTTCTGCCTTTAAAGTACCCGTACACGTTGCCATTTACACAAATAGATAAAAATGGAAAGATTTGTTCTCTTCTATCTTATAATGTTATAATAATTGATGTTGATGTTACTGATTGCATTTTTTGTCAATGTCATGTAGATTGCTGGAGAGTTTCAATACATTATTATTCATACAACTACGTACACTCCACCTTTAGTCATTAAACATGTCAATGGCATTTTCAACGGCGGCGTCGTCAAAATCGGCTCCAGCCTCATCTTCTCAGTCATGGAAATATGATGTATTTCTTAGTTTTAGAGGAGAGGATACTCGCAAGACCTTTGTTGATCATCTCTACTCTGCCCTTGTAGAAAGACTAATTCGTGTATACAAGGATGATGAAACACTTCTCCGTGGTGATTCCATCGGTCAATCTTTATTGAAGGCTATCGAAGAATCACAGATTGCTGTCATTGTATTCTCCAAAAACTATGCAGATTCCTCATGGTGTTTGGATGAACTTGCATATATTATGAAATGTAGAGATGAGAGGGGGCTAATCGTGATGCCCATATTTTATGACGTTGATCCCTCACAAGTTAGGAACCAACAAGGGCATTTCGGAAAGACATTTGCCAAACAAGAAGCGAAGAACATCAACAAAGTTTTTTTTACCAAGATAAAAATACCCTTTACCCAAAGAAAAAAAAACATCAAAAAAGTTGAATCTTGGAGAAAAGCACTTGTTGATACAAGTAACATTGCTGGATGGGAACACAAGAACATTGCCAACGGGTCATTTTCTTTCTTTCTTAAATTCATTCCTGTCTTCTCATTCCACCTCAATAAATATATAGATCATAAGCCAAACATGGTCATAACATGTATTTCTAATATTCACTTTAGTGTTATAGTTCTATTTCAATCGCAGATCTCAAATTTACTTATAGCTTTTTCTTTTGTAAGTTACCACTTTGTGAAGGTGATCATATGCGAATTATCAATATATACCCAATATGCAGGCATGAATCAAAAGTTATCAAAAAGATTGTTAGTAAAATTCAAGATAGATTGTATCCCTTGGAGTCAGATGTTGATGAAGAGCTTGTTGGAATGAGAGAGCGCATGCAAGATTTGATATCACAATTAGAAATTGGGATGGGTGGTGTGCGGATGGTTGGGATATGGGGAATTGGCGGCAGTGGTAAGACTACTCTCGCATCTTCTGTTTATACAGAAATCTCTCACCGTTTTCAAGGTCATTGCTTTATTTCCCATATTCGTGAGAAAAGTAAACATGGTCTAGAAACCCTGCAAGAAAAATTTCTATCGACCCTTTTGAAAAGAAAAGTAGAAGTGGAGAATGTTCAACAAGGAAAACACATAATAAAGAGTAGGTTATGTAACAGTAAAGTGTTGGTAATTCTTGATGATGTCGATTATCTAGGCCAATTACAGGCATTAGTTGGATCGCCTAAATGGTTTGGAAGTGGGAGCCGAATAATAGTCACAACTAGAGATGAACATTTGCTAAGAACTCACAGGGTAGATCACGTCTCCTCCGTTAAATTATTATCTGATGAAGAGGCTATCTTGCTATTTTATAAGCATGCTTATAATGAAACAGAGCCTCTAAAAGATTATGAGAAACTTTCATCCCGTGTGGTTTCTTATGCAGCCGGGCTGCCATTAGCACTTAATGTATTAGGTTCTTTTCTATATGACAAAGACAATGAGGAGTGGATAAGTACCTTGGCCAAGTTAGAAGATATCCCAAATATCGAGGTCATGGATATACTAAGAATTAGTTATGATGCACTTGAAACTCTCCAGAAAGAGTTATTCTTGGATATTGCTTGTTTCTTCAGGTGGAAAAGCATAGATGATGCAATGGAGATACTTGATGCTTGTGGCTTTCACCCTGTTATAGGGATAAAGGTGTTGCAACAAAAATCTCTCATAACTACTACTGATGGTAAGTTTGATATGCACGATTTGGTTCAAGAAATGGGACAATACATTGTTAGAAGGGAACATCCCAACAATCCTGAAAAACAAAGTAGAGTTTGGAAAAACGAAGAAATCAGTAACATGTGTTATGGGGATTCAACAAAGGTAATGGTTTAGTTAGCTATTACTTGAAATATATTTTACATGGGCACTGAATAACAAAATCAACTTTCCTCTTGATTACAGGAAAATGACAAGATTGAAGCGATGCGATATTATGGTCATTCATCGCGTTTATTTGGATTTATTTCTAACATGAAGAAACTAAGGTGGCTTAGTGTGGTTATGTACCTTGGCGATTGTAGGGACGAGCACACCGAAGGGCCTTCTTTTCTGTCAAATGAGTTGAGGTATTTGTATTGGGAAAGGTATCCGGCAAGTCCATTCCCAAACAGCTTCCAACCAATGAAGCTTGTTGTTCTAAAATTGCATTTCAGCTTGCAAAAAGAACTTTGGAATGGCTGCAAGGTAATTAATTTTTTTCTTCGACTAATATTTGAAAAGTTGCGGATCCATTGAATTGAATACTGATGGAGGCACTAAGTAAAAATAAACCAGATTGAATTGTGTGTACTCTATAAAATATGACTAAATTTTTCTTTCAAATAAACCCAAAAAATGTATTTGTGTTTCTTAATGTTTTGAAATTGATATAATCCAACACTTGAGAAACAACTTCTGACCAGATTGAGTTAGTTTTGACAATAATTTGCAATCTTACCACACGTTGGTCATACTATCTGTCATAATCTATAATATTAGGGCTGTCAATCAGGTCGGGTTGGGTTCGGGTTTGAGGGTTGCCAGGTTGAAATTTCCCAACCCTAAGCCGACCACTAAAAGTTTCACGTCAGAAATCTCAACCATGACCCATGACCTATTAACTCGGAACCAACCCATGTGACCCGATAAAACACATGGGTTAAACAGGTTGATGGTTTGACGGGCGGTTTCGAGTCATATGGGTTGGTTTCAGCAGCATTGTGATCCTTTTTTCTCCCAAGTTATAGATTTAAGGATACTATACATAAGCTTATAACATGTTTTACATAATCAGATTGTATAATGTACATGATTACAAATATATCACAAGTTGTACCAAAATATAATAACCAAAATTAAATATATAAATATATTATAATATATATATATATATATATATAGGGAGATAAATTGAGTCCAGCTTAATTTGAGTCCAAAAAGGGTCCATGTAACTTACACATGTGTAAGTCGTGGTGGCGGTGGTCGCCGTCACCGGAAAATCATGGTGGTGGTCGGAGATGATGGTGGTGGTGGTAGGAGGTGGTTGGAATTTGAGGAGATGGAAGAAAATCAATGGACTCAAATTGGACTCAAAATAAGCTGGACTCATTTTATCTTTTCCCTATATATACTATATTATATATATATATATATGGGATAAATTGAGTCCAGCTTAATTTGAGTCCAAAAAGGGTCAATGTAACTTACACATGTGTAAGTTGTAAAACTTACATGTGTAAGTTAACTTACACATGTGTAAGTTAACTTACACATGTGTAAGTTAACTTACACATGTGTAAGTTAACTTACACATGTGTAAGTTAACTTACACATGTGTAAGTTAACTTACACATGTGTAAGTTAACTTACACATGTGTAAGTTACATGGACCCTTTTTGGACTCAAATTAAGCTGGACTCAATTTATCCCACCCCTATATATATATATATATATATATATATTATATAATATTATATATATATATATATATATGTTTGAAAAAAAAAATCATTAAAAAGGTATTCTGGTCGATGTGACAACCCTAGTCGGGTCAAGATTACACAATCCTATCCATGGTTTTTTTCAGGTCGGTTTCAAGCTGGGTTTCGGGTTGGGTCGAATATCTAGAGTCCTATCTACTATTACTGTTATAATCTTATAATAATAATATGTGTATGCTTGTATACACTAGTGTCTACCACATCTGAAAGTGCTTCAACTCTGTTTTATGAGCAACCTACTCAGCACACCAGATTTTAACGGACTCCCATGTCTTGAAACGTTTGTACTCCGATTTTGTGGCAAGTTAAAAGAGATTCACCCATCACTTGGAAATCGTGAAAGTCTTGAATATGTAAGTGTATCACGATATATGTCTTAAACTCTGATATATATTATAATTGTAATTTTATTTTTAACTTGTGATACTTTTATACATTAGCGTCTGCCACATCTAGAAGTCCTTGAACTCTGTTATATGGAGAACCTACTCAGGACACCAGATTTTAATAGACTCCCGTATCTTCGAAAGTTGGAAATTAGTAATTGTGACAAGTTGGAAGAGATTCACTCATCACTTGGAAATCATACAAGTCTTGAATACGTAAGTGTTAGATCTTGTAAGAAGCTTAGAACGTTCCCAATAATTGTTCAGATGAAAAATCTCAAGACCCTCGAAATAGAAAATTGCAATTCGATTCTTGAGTTGCCAAAGATCCAATCAAACATGGAAAGCTTGGTAAGTTTGTCTATGAATAGGATTAGGAAAAGAGTTCTTCCGTCTTTCGTTGGAGAACGTTACACACAACATGAGACGGTGTCCCATCAGTTTACACGAAAGATGAATCTGAGTAGCTTGCAAAAGTTGGATCTCAGTGGCTGGGGTTTGAAAGATGGAGAAATTCCATTTGATATTGGTGAGTTATCCAACTTAGAAGAGCTCAATCTTAGTCGCAATGATTTTTCACTATTAGGTTTCAGCCTCTCACAACTTACCCGGCTAAAAATCCTCATCCTGTCCGAATGTAAATGTCTTGTTGAATTGCCCGAGCTCCCATCATGCATAGCTGTTCTCGAAGCAGACTATTGTGACTCAATTATGACCATCGGAAATAATTTTCACACAAAATTTAAATGCTTATGTGAAGTTTCACTTCTGAGAAATTCACAGGGTATTGTAAATGATGCGGGCAGATTAGTAGAATCCATGCTCCAGGTATGTATGGGTTAATTCTCTGTTTCTGCATCATAATAAATTAAGCTTTATACATACAATTAATAACATATTGTGATCATAATTTATAGTGGTGTTACTTAATCAGGGAATGGGCATTCGAAAGGTTTTACGTTATGGGAATACCCAAGATATTCAACTTCCAGAGAACTGGTGCAATGACTATTGTGGCTTCATAATGTGTTTTTTCACAAAATATTCAGCCCCATTGAGCTATACAATAAGGCTGTCGAACACGACAATGCCTTGCGTTTATTATTTTAGTGGTAAATATTTTAGTGGGAAACATGAGGTGTCTTTCGAGAAGAGTATTGGTGGTGAAAGAACATGGGTGGGCTTTGTTTCATTTGCTTCACTAAGACACACTTCATGGTGGGAAGAAAAACACAAAACTCTTTCGGTTTCATTTGACGTTGTCTTAAGGATTGAAGGATTTGGCGATGAGACACCGGATGGAAAATTTCAAGTGGCACTTGTTCCCAAGAAAATCGGAATTGCTCCAACGGAAATATCAGAAGATTTTCTTGAATTTCAACGCTTAAACATTGTACACGACAACTTCTACGTTAACGATTGAGATTAGCTTCCGCTCTAATCATAAGTCGGGTAATAACATCCTTAAAGGGCCGCTGGTGGGCATTGGTGACGACCGACCCCCCCTAGGTGTTGGGTTACAGATGGAAGGAGATAGGGCCGGCGATGGTGAAGAGGGTGGTAGCCACCACCGGGGTAAAGGCTTCCGTTTCTATTTTCTCATTTTTCTTATTTTGTTTTTGGTGGTTGTTCTTGGTGATAGGATGGCTTATGGTTAATGGATGGTATTATACTTCATAATTTAGTTTTATTGTTATTGTTACTATTATTATTAGTTATCATTTGGTACCGGGCTAGGGTTCTCTCCATTACCCTTTTATTATTAGTTATCATTTATGTATTTTTTTTTAATGTCTTTTTATTTTAAAGATGAATGGAATGTGTTATTTGTAGTTAAAGTGTATTCTGTTTTTAGTTAAATAAATGTGAGATCCAAATAGTAGTTGATCAATAGATTATGGGGAAAAGGAATTGTGGTTGCCGTGAGAAGGTGATGTTGTCGTGACAGAAGAAAAAGAAGGTTATGAGGTGAAATGTTAAGGATGGTCTAAGTATGTTTCCGACACGATAATCAAACCAAAATCAATTTAGTCGTAAATTCTTACAAATTGTATTTTGTCATTTACTGGTAATGAAAACATGATGTAACTTAAGGTACTAAAATGATAATGTGGTTTTTTATACTTTTATATACTGTTTCAAATAAAATAAATATCAAAGTAAAACAATTTTTTTATCCTAACTGAAAGTCATTGTGAATCATGAAAATCTCCGTACATCTCTCTATATATACTTATAGTCCTAATACCCGTACATCGTACGGTAGCTATATAAATTGTATTATAAATAAATTCGAATATGTCACATATATGATTCGTGAGTATGAAATAAATTGTGGTTAAAGTAACCAATGATCGAAGCTACATTATAATAAACAGTAATGATAAATATAATATATGTTTAGTTAGAGTGTTGGATTTACCTTAAATTTTTACAATCACATCAAAATCGGAACTTATAAGCATAGTGGATGACGACAAATAATATAAGTGATAGAAGTTTAAGAATTGAGAAAGAAAAAAAAACAATTTTATTAATGAGAAAACGATCAATCAAATAAGGTTATAATGTGTTTTGTATCTATAAGTCAAGAGTTAGAGTTTAATTCTAAGTCTAATAAGGAAATTGAATTTATATACAATTAAAAAAGCTAATTTATAAAATAAATAAATTAAAAGGACACGTGTCGATCAAGGATTACGGCACGTGTCGTTTCAAGAACATGTCAATCCTGTGTTAGTTTATTGGTAGATGCTTTATAAAGTTTCGTGCATCAGTTTTCTCATATCCAATGGTTAAAATCTTATCAATTTTGTATTACATTTATACTTGGTTGTTTGCTTTTCATTTGCCTGCCACCTCTTGGGCTTAGTAGTTTTTTTTAGCCTATGGGCCGTTTAAGTGAAAATAGTCAAAATATGCACAAATAGATACGGAAAACTCAAAACTGACTTGAAACAAAAAGAGGCTATGTAGTTCATGCAAAAATCATCTCTTGTAGTCTTGTACCACATTTACTTACACTTGCTTATTCTACACGTGATAATTTCCAAAACTCGAATCCAGACACTGCCTGATGAAATCGATATATGCTTATAAGTTTGAAAAGCGTTGGTGTATGCCCTTCAATATATATATATATAATATAGGAAAATGCTAAACGCAGCCCCTATAATATATATACACTATTGATGAATTATGGAAGTTAAATCGAAAGAGTTTGGTGCATATTTTCGGTAAATGATAATGTGTTTGGTATATACTGTAGTATTGCTTGCAAACTTAATTCCAGTCGTCTACGTTCAAATTTAGAAACCTAGATTTGTCCCAAAAGTTGCATTATTTCCTAATTTCTGGGTAGGTGCTAAATATTGTACTATATTTTTTGTGATATCTAATTTCACGTTTATAGTGGGAATAATTCGTAGCTATTTTTCACTCCATGGCATGTACAGCAGATGTAGCTTTGTTTAAAACTTTAAATCAAAATGTATAATAGAAAACTACAATTTGATGATAGATTCAAAAGAAGTTTGGAACTTTGGATTTTCTACTATCTGATTCGCAATTGTGTCTCTTGCATTATTCGCTCAATTGGTTAGCATAAGCTAACAAAGAATAGAATACTACAATTTGAAGATAGATTCAAGATGGGTTTGGATTTTCTACTATGTGATTCACAATTGTGTCTCTTGCATTATTTGCTCAATTGCTTATCATAAGCTAACAAAGAATGTATCTAGTCACATAACCTCTTGATTGTCTACCCAAAAAAATTATGTAACGATCATTGGAATGTAGACAGATGGAACCATTGTTGGAGGATAACGCCAACGTTGTGCTCAGGAGGTAGCAAAGAGAAATGTATCCGGTCAGTTTTTAATGCTTTCAACATGTAACTTATTATATTTAATTTTGTTGGTTACTTGGTTCTATGTTTTTTTTTAACCACAAACTGCATATTTTCAAGATTTCTTTTGCCACAGTGGCGAAGCCAGGATTTTAAGGTGACCGAACAGTTTACAATATACTGATAAGTGTATAAAATAGGCTAATAACTTTAAATTGAGCTGAGATGAACATATGGTATTCTAAGTGTATGTTTTGTTGGGTGACCAGTTAGTTCTGAATTACCTAATACATAAAATAATATTAGAAATATAGAGTTTTATAGACATTGTAGGGTTGTCACGACCACCTTGGTCTCCATGTAGCTCCGCCACTGTTTTGCGATACTCTATTTTCCATAGCCCCTTATTTTTTATATGCAATAGCTTTTAAAATTTATAGGAGACTAATTTTTGTAATTCGTCACACTTTCGGATATCAAAACCTTTTTGAATTTTCCATAACCCCTTTTTTTCCTTTCATCTATAAACGTCATATAATTTTATTTCAGAAAGAAGTCGAGATGAATCTTTGGTATGTTTCATGAATCACGTTTATTAACCTGAAATTCTTTTTTCCAATGATCTAGAGGAGGTATTACAGGGCATTGCAGCGGGAATTGATCCTTTGACTCTGCGTCAGCAGCTTTTGTTAAATGCAATAACTTTTTTTTGTCCTTCCTTTTGTTGATTAAATTTGAAAACTACGAGTATAATAATTTCTTTGGTAGGTATATCTATCATGTAACTCCTGGGGGCTTTGCACTTATCTTCCCACTTGATGGCCGGTGTAAACATATGTCTTTGGCTGGTGACCACACAAAGATAAATCTTAAAGCAACAATTTATAGGTAATGGTGCTTATATGTTTGTTTATTGTGTATGGCTCGTAAATTTGATTTAAAACAGTGGACCCTAGCAAATTAAAATGAGCTCATTGACTCAAAACTAGGCGTGGCAATTTCAACTCATCTGCTTATGAAGAGTTGATTTTGGATGTGTCTTCTCTCTAAGGGGGTGCCTTATACCAGGACTCATCCCCAGGAGGACTAGTCCTAATCAGCGCCACATCAGCAAAATATCATCCAAGGACTAATCCCTCTAAATCCAACCTTATACCAGGACTAGTCTTGGACCCACCT
>CM067173.1:46497027-46499527 GCA_034093135.1 Erigeron breviscapus | reverse complement strand
GATAGTGGTGGTGGTGTGATATGTGCAATTTGGTGCTTTCGGTTAGTGATTATTTGACCCGAAAAGGTGATTTTTGAGCTTATTGTTGTCATGAACCAATAGATCTGAGTTTTATACTTTTATTTCAACTTATTTCCAGTAGGTTTATCATATTTTCTTGGTCATAAGATTATGGTGCATGTGTGTGCTCAAAATGCATTTTTGCGTGTTTTCGGTTTATGATTTCTAGCTTATTTTAACATGTTTTGATTCAAGCTTTATGTCCTTGATATTTTATCAATTTTTCCAGAATATTAACATTAATATTAACATATTTTTCACTTATAACAAGTCCATATCCATCACATAATCCAACAAAAGATCCAACTTTCTTAAATCTAGCATATATGCATTCAAATCAACACTTTTTACTATCAACTTTTATAGATCTAACATTCAACAATATAAAAACATCTTTTGAATGAAAAATCTCAGAATATACTCTTCAAAAATATACAAAAAACATATAGATCTATCAACAAGAAAGTCACTTTAAAAGCTACTAATCTATAACAACACTTTTGGGTCTTAAACTTGTTGAATCCTTGGATCTTTCTTCTTAGATTCGACATGCATGAGCATGGAAAGAAAGATCCTATCAACTTTGCCCTCATTAAGTGTATATTACAAAGAAAACAAGAAGAAAGTATGAGTTTTTTGATAAAACCTTTGAATATAAACAAAAACAAGATTAGATCTAGTAAAAAGGATGAAGATTATACCCTCTTGAACTTGGTTTTGGATGAAGAAAATGGGCAGAATTTCATGGCCTTCAAACCCTTATAATACCTTCAATCTAAGCCTAAAACAACCCTTGAACCTTGCTTGTATTAACCCTTTATTAATCTAACTTAAAACCCTTATTATTAGTATAAGTTTAGATGAGATTTAGCCTTGTTCTTGCCTTGTTTTGCTTGGGCCGAATTGAAGAAGAGAAGAAGGGGGAAGGGAGAGTTTTTGAGAGAAAAGAGGTTGTGTGTGAGAAAGGAGTGAAGAGTGTGAGTTCCAAGACTTGAAGTGTTGTTTGAAATGAAAAGTGGAGTGTGAAAAAGGGGGGAGGGAGGCCGGCCTTAAGGGGGGTATTTGGAGGGTTTTTCCTTTTTCTTTTTTTTTTTTTTTTTTTTTTTTTTTTTTTTTTTTTTTTTTTTTTTTTTTTTTTTTTTTTTTTTTTTTTTTTTTTATTCTTCACGATAATTTTTTTTTTTTTTTTTTTTTTTTTTTTTTTTTTTTTTTTTTTTTTTTTTTTTTTTTTTTTTTTTTTTTTTTTTTTTTTTTTTTTTTTTTTTTTTTTTTTTTTTTTTTTTTTTTTTTTTTTTTTTTTTTTTTTTTTCTTTTTTTTTATTATTTATAAATTGTGTATATAAGGTGTATATATGTGTTAGGTGTATGTATATGTATTTATGTATGTATTGTAAGGTTAATTGTATTAGTTTGTAGTGTAAGTTAATTTTCATTCTAGTATGTGTATACATATGTATATGTCGTGTATATATGTTTGTATGTATATATTTTTGTGTTTTTAATTTGTTACATGAGCCTTTGTTTATAAACTTGTATTTATTTTAAGCATATATATATATATTCTTATTGTTATTTAAACACTTTTATGTACATATTAGTTTATAAATATACTTTGAGATATAATATATATATACATATTTATATATGTTATATATATACATATTTATTTATATATATATATATATATATTATATATATATATATATATATATATTATATATATATATATATATATATATATATATATATATATATATATATATTATATATATATATATATATATATATATATATATATTATATATATATATATATATATATATATATATATATATATATATATATATATATATATATATATATATTATATATAATATTTCATTAAGTTAATAAACAACATTAACTTAATTACCCTTTACATGTAATGTCTACATTCAATGTCAAGTACCTGCAAAACACAAATAATAAACAAACATATAAACATATATAAAAGGATCCCAATATGATCACAATATATGCCAAGGTAATTTCATTGACAAACGGTAATTTACAAGATAAATTACAAGACTTGAATATAAAATACATAACACATCTAGAATGCTTTTGTCACCGAGAAACATGCACCAACAGTCTCCTCCTTGACACCAGCATCTAGATGTGGCCTTCAAGTCTTCGTTTGTCTTCCTAAGTGCTGCCCAAAAACCCTCTTCAGGAACCATTCAATAATGCAAGTAACCGGATCACACATAAGCATAACCCCTAATCGGGAATAATGAATCACGGATCCAAGAAGTCCAAGTCCAAGTCCAAGTCCAATTCTAGCATAATCAAGCAATCAATCATCCAATACGTCGTTGAGCTAACCTGTTCACCTGAAAAGTGTACTAAACGCGTCAACATAAAGTTGGTGAGTTCGTAGGGGTAAGTAAGTAATAAGAAT
>CM067173.1:46487027-46492027 GCA_034093135.1 Erigeron breviscapus | reverse complement strand
ACTAGACTCGGTAAATAAATGGGGATACTTGGCTTTCATAGAATCTTCACGTTCCCAAGTAAATTCGGGCCCACGTCTAGCTTGCCATCTTACTTTAACGATCGTATACCGGGTGTTCTTAAGATTTCTAGTTTGCCGGTATAGAATCTCTATCGGCTCTTCCACAAATCTCAACGTTTTATCGACACGAATTTCTTCAAGAGGCACGTGAAGTGTTGGATCGGCCAAACACTTCCTAAGGTTACAAATATGGAAAACATTATGAACTCCACTCAAGTCTTGAGGAAGTTCCAATCGATACGCTACCGGGCCAATTCGTTCAAGGATTTTAAATGGGCCAATATATCTCGGGCCCAACTTACCACGCTTCACAAACCGAACCACGCCTTTCCACGGGGACACTTAAAGCAATACATAATCACCTACTTCAAATTCGAGTGGCCGTCGCCTCACGTTTGCATACTTCAACTGTCGTTCCCGGGCTACTCTCAATTTTTCTTTGATTTGTGAGATTGCCTTGGTCGCTTCAATAACAAATTTCGGGTCCAAAGAGTTGGCTTTCACCAACTTCCGTCCAAGCTAACGGTGACCTACATTTTCTCCCATACAAAGCTTTAAATGGAGCCATTGGATACTAGCGTGATAGCTATTACTATCATAAGGGAATTCGACTAACGGTAAATGCACGTCCCAAATGCCACCAAACATTGATGGCACAAACTCCTAACATATCATCAAGCGTTTGAATCGTTCTTTCTCTTTGACCGTCGGTTTGCGGATGGAACGCCGTACTCACAAGTAAATCGGGTATCCCGATTGGTTATGACGGAAATCGGCACTCCAAGTTTGGATACTACTTCTTTGAGGTACAACGTGCCATGGTGTCAAATTTATCATATTCCCGGGTGGCTAAGAAGTGAGCCGACTTAGTCAACCGGTCAACCATCACCCAAAATGGTGTTCCGACCACTACTCGTTCTAGGTAACTTCATGATGAAGTTCATATTAATTCGTTCCCATTTCCACTGTGGCGTTACCGGTTGAACTAGCAAACCGGGTGGTTCCTTGTGGTCGGCTTTTACTTGTAAACACGTGATGCATTCACTAACGTATCTCGCAATGTCTTTCTTCATTCCCGGCCACCAATTCAAGTCTCCCAAATCAAAATACATCTTGTCGGACCTAGGGTAAACCGAGTATGCCGACTTGTGAGCTTCGTTCGTCAGTCTCAACCGCCATCCACCAAGAACGGGAATCCACAATCGTTCAATAAGGTATAACCCGTCATCATTCTATCTATCAAATTGTTATTCTAAGCCGTGTAATGCTTCAATGATGGAGTCGCGAACACTCCTTTGCACGGTAAGACTCATGACCCTAATTCGTCTTGGTTTTATACGTTCCTTTCAGCTCAAGGCATCGGCTACAACATTTTCTTTACCCCATTGTATCGAAACACAATCCAATCCTTGCCCAGATGCTTCACAATACGCAACAAAGTCATCGGCTCCATCGGGCAAGCCTAAAATGGGTGCATCACACAACTTGTCTTTCAAGAATGGAGGGCTTGATCTTGTTTCTCACTCCTATCGAATCGTCTTTCTCGTTGAGTCAGTAGAGTCAAGGGTTGGGCAATCTTGGAAAAGCCCTCAGTAAAACGTCTATAATAACCCGCCAAACCAAAAAATTAGCTAATTTCGGTTGGCGTCTCGGGTCGTCTCTAAGTCTTCACCACTTCAATCTTACTTGGATCCACATGAGTTCCTTCCTTGCTCACCACATGACCAAGAAAATGGACCTCTTCGAGCCAACATTCACATTTGGAGAATTTAGCATAAAGTTTCTCTTTCCGAAGCAACTCTAAGGCTTTCGTCAAGTGCTCCGCGTGATCTTCTTTCGCCTTGGAATAGATAAGAATGTCATCAATGAAGGCAATGACAAACTTATCCACGTAGGGCCGACACAACCGGTTCATCAAGTCCATGAACACCGCCGGTGCATTGGTCAACCCAAAAGGCATAACCGTAAATTCAAAGTGTCCATAACGGGTTCGAAAGGCCGTCTTGGGAATATCATCTTCACAGACACGCAAATGGTAGTAACCCGACCGCAAATCGATCTTGGAAAAGTAACGAGCACATTGAAGCTGATCAATTAAGTCGTCAATTCTTGGAAAGGGATAACGATTCTTCAACGTGAGTTTGTTTAATTCTCTATAATCGATACACATTCGGATGGAGTCATCCTTCTTCATGACAATAGATTCCGTACGTCCTACAGTGATTGACTAGGGCGGATAAAACCCTTTTCTTGAAGTTCTTTGAGTTGGGCGGCCAACTCTTGCATTTCGGTCATGGCTAAGCGATATGGTGCTTTGGCCACGGAAGAAGCGTTAGGAATAAGATCAATTCGGAAATCAAGTTGACGAGATGGGGGCAATCCCGGTAGGTCATCCGGAAATACATCCATGAATCCATTAACCACGGGCACGACTTTTAATTCGACTTATGTGACATTGACTCCCACGGCTCGGTTGTCTCGCCTTGAACCACTAACTCTTCATCGTCTTCTAACGGAATTCTCGCTACCCGACTACTACAATCTATAACCGCATTCATTGCCGACACCCAAACCACACCTAGAATCACATCAAAGCTACCGATATCGAAAGGAACTAGATTTTTGAGAAACGGATGGTTACTTAACTCTAAAGTACATTCACGAACAACTTGGTCAATTTTCGTTAACTCGTCATTTACCATTTCAAGTTCAAAGTAATACGACAACGGAATAAGACTAGTATCAATCAAAGGCACGAAATCATTGGTAACAAGGCTAAAATCGGCACCGGAGTCAAATAATACGGTGGCATATTGATTGTTGAGAAAGAAAGAAAAAAAAGAGTATTTGCAACGACGTTTAGGATCAACTCGAGTCTCGGCCGCAATCACTGTAAAAGTTCTTCCATGGGGAGTAAGTTGTTGTGGGGCTTGTTGTTGACCGATAAGGTTGGGGCACTTATTTCGGTGGTGCTCATGACTACCACACTCATAACAAGTACCTCGGGCCGTCGGGGGATTTCGAGCATTGATCGGAATGGCATTCAAAGGAAGACACGACGATTGATGGTACTCCTTTTGATGTTTAACCCACTCGATTCTCTCACGTCTTTCACGATTACCACGGCCTCCACGACCACCTCTACTTCTTTGATTTCCTTGATCAACCGGTTTCTCTTACTCGTCTTGGCGCCTATAATTCATGTTAGCTCTCCATGGTCTATACATCTTTCCTCGAACACACGTGTTGGATTTCCAAGTTAATCCTCACAATTCACACACGAACATTCGCAATTAACCGCCACAAAACGAACAATCCAAAATTAAACAATCCTAAGCCATTACAAGGGCACGTATTTCTACGGGGATATTATCATGGCAATAAACTATGTTATCAACATCTTATTCGCATTCTAACCAATCACACAATTCCAATTCAACCACAACCGAATTATTCAAATCAACATTCAAGTTCAAAGTAATACGACAACGGAATAAGACTAGTATCAATCAAAGGCACGAAATCATTGGTAACAAGGCTAAAATCGGCACCGGAGTCAAATAATACGGTGGCATATTGATTGTTGAGAAAGAAAGAAAAAAAAGAGTATTTGCAACGACGTTTAGGATCAACTCGAGTCTCGGCCGCAATCACTGTAAAAGTTCTTCCATGGGGAGTAAGTTGTTGTGGGGCTTGTTGTTGACCGATAAGGTTGGGGCACTTATTTCGGTGGTGCTCATGACTACCACACTCATAACAAGTACCTCGGGCCGTCGGGGGATTTCGAGCATTGATCGGAATGGCATTCAAAGGAAGACACGACGATTGATGGTACTCCTTTTGATGTTTAACCCACTCGATTCTCTCACGTCTTTCACGATTACCACGGCCTCCACGACCACCTCTACTTCTTTGATTTCCTTGATCAACCGGTTTCTCTTACTCGTCTTGGCGCCTATAATTCATGTTAGCTCTCCATGGTCTATACATCTTTCCTCGAACACACGTGTTGGATTTCCAAGTTAATCCTCACAATTCACACACGAACATTCGCAATTAACCGCCACAAAACGAACAATCCAAAATTAAACAATCCTAAGCCATTACAAGGGCACGTATTTCTACGGGGATATTATCATGGCAATAAACTATGTTATCAACATCTTATTCGCATTCTAACCAATCACACAATTCCAATTCAACCAAAACCGAATTATTCAACTCAACATTCAAGTTCAAATATAACGAGGCATAGCATCATCGTTTTCATTCAATTCTAAATCAATTCCACGATTTCAAACCATTGCATACAGATATATAAAGGGGTCAAGTCACTAACAAGGCGGGTAAAGCATAGTCCGAATCTTAACTTCAACATTCAATACATTAAAGGTGTATGTATACAGGGTGTACCAGCGGCTAACCCTCCACAATGTTAATACATTGAATGGATGTCGGGACTCGGTTCCGTTATGCCCGCTAAGTATTGGCCGGGTATGTATACAGGGTGTACCAGCGGCTAACCCTCCACCTAACCAACACTCATCAAGCATACCGGGTTACCTACTATACTTTATCCACAATGCGCAATCCACGAGGTCATTAACTTTATATGACATAGGATAACCATAGATTTGTTGATCAGGCGCCTCTAGGGTTACCGAGTGTCATACTCCGTTAATGCCATCATTTCACTTTGCTAGGGTTAAACAATAAAACTATAAGAATATACGTCAACGTTCATTCGGCAAGTCACGGCGTATCCCGACACTAACATATACGTCCATCAAGTCATCATAAAATCAATCAAGTCACAAGTCATGAGAAACCTACGAACTCCGTTTTAAACAAGTTTTATGCGTCATACAATTCACGTTGCACACAAAATTTTCTATCATGCATGCTAATATGAAATGTGGGTGCAATGGCTATAGGCTAGG
>CM067173.1:46467027-46482027 GCA_034093135.1 Erigeron breviscapus | reverse complement strand
GTCTTCGTCAAACTCTGCTCCACCCTCGTCTTCTTGGTCATGGAAATATGATGTATTTCTTAGTTTTAGAGGAGAGGATGTTCATAAGACCTTTGTTGATCATCTATACTCCGCTCTTATAGAAAGACTAATTCGTGTATACAAGGTTGATGAAACACTCCCCCGTGGTGATTCCATCAGACAATCTTTATTGCATGCTATTGAAGAATCTCGGATTGCTGTCATTGTTTTCTCCAAAAACTATGCGGATTCTTCCTGGTGTTTGGATGAACTTGCATGTATTATGAAATGTAGGGATGAGAGGGGGCTAATCGTGATGCCCATATTCTATGATGTGGATCCCTCACAAGTTAGGGAACAACAAGGGGATTTCGGAAAAGGCATTTGCCAAACAAGAAGCGAAGAACATCAACAAAGTTGTATCATGGAGAAAAACACTTGTTGATACATGTAACATTGTTGGATGGAAACACATGAACATTACCAACGGGTCATTTTCTTTCTTTTTTAAATCCATCCTTGTCTTCTCATTTCACCTGAATATGATTATAGATCATAAGCCAAACATGGTCATACAAGTATTTCTAATATTCAGTTTGATGTTATGATCCTATATCAATCGAAGATCTCACATTTACTTATAGTTCTTAACTTCTAATATTCGGGTTAACTTCTTTGCTAATTATTCATATATATCCAATCTGCAGGCACGAATCAAAAGTTATCAAAGAAATTGTTGGTAAAATTCAAGATAGATTGTTCTCCTTGGATTCAGATGTTTATGAAGAGCTTGTTGGAATGAGAGAGCGCTTGCAGGATTTGATATCACAGTTAGAAATTGGGACGGGTGGTGTGCGCATGGTTGGAATATGGGGAATCGGCGGCAGTGGTAAGACTACTCTCGCGTCTTCTGTTTATACGAAATCTTCCTCCATTTTCAAGCAAATATGGTTTAAAAACCTTGCAACAAAAAGTTCTATCGACTATTTAATTTGTAAATAGAAGTAGAAGTGCACAGTGTTGAAGAAGGAAAGCACATAATGAAGAGTAGCTTATGTAACAGTAAAGTGTTGTTTCTTGATGATGTCAATGATCTTGACCAACTAGAGGCGTTGGTTGGATTACATAAATCATAAATGGTTTGGTAGACCACGTCACTCTCATATGATTGTTATCAGATGAAGAGGCTATTTGATAAGCATGCACTTAAAGATATTCCAAATATCAAGATTTAGGTTTCTTATGCTGCTGGTACCATTAGCACTTAAAGTTTTAGGTTCTTTTCTATTTGACAAAGATAAGAATAAGTGGATAAGTGTCTTTTAGCCAAGTTAAAAGATATCCCAAATATAAAGATCATGGATATACTCCGAATTAGTTATGATGGACTTGAAACTCCCCCGAAAGAGTTATTCTTGGATATCGCATGTTTCTTCAGGTGGAAAAGCATAGATGATTCAGTGGAGATACTTGATGCTTGTGGCTTTCACCCTGTTATAGCGATAAGGATGCTAAGACAAAAAGCTCTCATAATTACTACCGATGATAAGTTTGATATGCATGATTTGGTTCAAGAAATGGGACTATACATTGTTAGAGGGGAACATCTAACAAACCTGAAAAACACAGCAGAGTTTGGAAAAACGAAGAAATCAGTAACATGTGTTATGAGGATTCAACATTGGTAAAGATTTTGTTAGATATTACTTATAATATATTTTATATGTACACACAATGACAAGATCAAATTTCTTCTTTATTACAGGAAAATGACAAGATTGAAGCGATACGATATTATGGGCATTCATCACGTTTATTTGAATTTATTTCAAACATGAAGAAATTAAGGTGGCTTAGTGTGGTTATGTACCTTGGCGATACAGGGACAAGAACACCGAAGGGCCTTCTTTTCTGTCGAATGAGTTGAGGTATTTGTATTGGGAAAGGTATCCGGCAAGTCCATTCCTAGTCAGCTTCCAACCAATGAAGCTTGTTGTTCTAAATTTGCATTACAGCTTGCAAGAAGAACTTTGGAGTGGTTGCAAGTAATTAAATGGTTTCTTCGATTAACATATAGAACGTCGCGGATCCATTGAGTTGAAATACTGATTGAGGCATTGAGTCAAAATAAACCAGATTGATTTTTTTGGTTGTTGTTGAATTGCCTGTACTTTATAAAATATCACAATAAGTTTATCTTTCAAGTAACCCAAAAAGTTTTTTTGCATTCCTGTCTTCACAAACACAAAGAGGATTTACAGCTCAAGCATCAGGTTATGAAGTAGGTGGTTCAAGTGAGAAGTAAAAATGATCAACCGAAAGAGGCTGAGATGTATTCATGATTACATGTATGCTTCTGTTGAAGAAACCGAGGAACCAAGGCCGATAAGGATAGTTGAACCAGTGTGCATGATAGACTTTTGAGGACTTTATGAAGCTAGGACTGTTGAAAAGCCCGGGGTTACTACAGAAGAAGAAGCTACCTTTGCCACTGATGAGGACGCGGAAAAATTCTTGAAGCTAGAGTCAGAATTAATGTACCTGATCAATATCGAGTTTGATGATGATGACGTTGAATTAGGTGATTGTGTGATTGAAGACGTCAGTTTTGAATCCCCAACTATTGCTAGTACTGATCAGTATAAACCTCAATTCGAAGTTTTTTTCTGGGAGCTCAGTCTTCCTTAACAAACATGTCTCCCGCAGTCGTTGAAAGTCATACTCCAGAATTTCCACCCAGGTTTGAAAATGTTAATCTTGATGGAGAATTTGAGAACTAAGCATTCAGAAATATTCGGGTTCCTGGTGAGAATTTATTGATCAACATACATAATAAACTTGCTCAATGTCAATCTTCCAGGTTACCGATTGTTAGTAAGGTCAACGAGGGATGATTTTTCAAAAATAGAAACAATACAATAGATTTGCATAAACAACAAAATGTGACAGCCGTCAACTTTTTGTGTCAGGTTCGTACATGATACGTCCACTTGTCATTTTTAAGTTGAGACACGTGGACTAATTGATAAAAATAAAAATAAATAATCTCTTAGGGGGGAGGGAGTGGTACCCGGGGAAGTAAGTTTACCGCGTGGTGCCACACGGATACACCGCCGCCACCACTTTATCGATGGACAGAGACAAGGCAAAACAGGGAAGAACACCGAATGGGGGAAAGGAGAGAGGAGAGAGAGAGGATAAAGAGAGGAGAGAGGAGGTGATTGATTGGTTGGGTGGGAAAGTGGGGACCCCAAATGTCATGTTTTTATTTTTATAGTATTAAAAATATATAGTATTAAAATAAATGAAAGAGAAATGATGAGGTGGAGATTTTGGGAAGTTTGGTGAAAGTGGCGCCAGTGATTTGGGGAAAATTGAGGTGGAAGGTTTTTATCGGTTAGTGATGATGTGGAAAAGTGGTAAAGTATGGGGAAGGGGTGACCACTCCCTCCCCCCTATGAATTAAGAATTTTGGCGCTAGGACATTTAGCCTATCCTAGATTTAAGTGGTAATTTGTTTTCACAATTAGATTCAGCCTCTCACAACTTACTCGAGTCAAATTCATCAGTCTGTTGGTTTGCAAACGAATTGTAGAATTGCCCGAGCTCCCACGAAGTGTAGCTATTCCAAAAGCATTGGAAATTGTCAATGGTTACATAACGTCTCACTTTTGTATGGGAGTATTGTAATTGATGGCAGCAGATTACTACAATCCATGCTTCAGGTATGTATGTCTCGTTCTCTGTTTTCTAATCTAAATCATTTAAACTTTATATACATTTAGTTATACAATAGAAAATTTATGGTTTAAAAATCTGTACTAATATATAATCAGGGAAGGGCTTGTGAGTGGGAATATTTGTACACTGCAACTTCCAGTAAACTAATAATAAGATGTGATAAGCTTTCAATTGTAGTAAACGTGTGTTAAAAACACGCCCAAGGATCCGAGAAAAGCTTATAGTAATATTAGTTTGATGCGGAATGGAATTAATATATCAAGTGTAATCAAGCACCAAATAGAAATAAAGTAATAGAGACACAAGGATTTACGTGGAAAACCCAAGACGGGAAAAAACCACGGGTGGCGGAAGCCGAGAAACAATCCACTATAATTTGCAGTGTTTACAGAATTTGGAGGAAGAAAAATACATAGAGATAATAGAGAAATATTGTATCTCTAGCACATATGTATTTGAGAGTGATTTTTGGTACTTCTTGCAATGGAGCTTCACTTCCAATTTATAAGAAAAAAGGAAGGTGAGAACGTGTCCTTATTTTCTTGCCAGCCATTTGAAAATTGCATGGAAATTTCTTCACCTAACATTTGTTAGACTTTTATTTAGCCCATGCATAAATTGTGCATCCACAATATTTGACTTTGTATATCCATCTATCTTTGATTGAGTACCACTAACCATCTAGAATATGGAAAAACTTGTACCACCGTCCAAATTTGAAGTCACATATTCACAATCTCCACCTTGACTTCAAAATTGAGCAAGTAACAGATTATGTGACATGCACCTTATCAAACTCCAAAAATTTCATAAGAACCTGCAATCACCATATAGAGAAAAATTGTTTCCGAGAAATAAAATACTTCCTCCACCACGAGCCAAAATGGCTCAATTGCGATCAGAAATACCCATCAAGTCCAAACATAGTTTGAACTTGGCTATTGGAAGACTCTTGGTGAATATATCAGCGGGATTATAATCTGTATCAATCTTGTCTATGACACAATCACCTTTCTCAATGATATCTCGCACAAAATGATAACGAATATCAATGTGCTTCGTTCGGTCATGAAACATTTGATCTTTACTCAAAAAATATAGCACTTTGATTATCACAGAAAACTGTGGTAACCTTTATTCTATCATCGAGTTCTCTAAATAATCCTTTCAACCATATATCTTCCTTAACTGCTTCTGTAATCGCCATATATTCTGCCTCGGTAGAAGACAGTGCAACTGTAGACTGCAACTGGGCTTTCCAACTAATAGCACAACCATTTAGAGTAAACACATACCCTGTAATTGATCTCCGTTTATCCAAGTCTTTGCCATAATCTGAATCAACATATCCAAACACCCCGGTGTTAGATTTACCATAGTGTAGACACATAGAAGACGTACCGCGCAAATAACGAAAGATCCATTGCACTGCTTTCCAATGTTCTTTCCCCGGGTTCGCCATATATCTACTAACCATGCTAACAGCATAAGCCAAATCAGGGCGTGTGCAGATCATAGCATACATCAAAGATCCAACAGCACTAGAGTATGGTATGCGTGCCATATACTCCGTATCAGTCTCAGTAGTAGGACTTAAAGCGGATGATAGCTTAAAATGAGCTGCAAAAGGTGTGTTGACAGGTTTTGCTTCATGCATATTGAAGCGTCTTAGGACTTTCTCAATATAACCTTTCTGGGAAAGTTGCAAGACCCTAGACTTCCTGTCACGAATAATTTCCATACCTAAAATCTTCTTGGCAGCTCCCAAGTCCTTCATTTCAAAATCAGCTTTCAACTGGTCTTTTAATTTCAGAATCTCCTTCATATCTTTCGCTGCGATCAACATGTCATCCACGTATAAGAGTAAGTAGATCATTGAACCATCGTCACATTTCTTGTAATAAACGCAGCTATCACGGGTGCACCTTTTGAATTTGTGACTGGTCATAAATGAATCAAACCTCTTATACCATTGTCTAGGAGATTGCTTGAGGCCATATAGAGATTTATTCAGTTTACACACGTAGTTCTCCTTGCCAGGAACTACAAAACCTTCAGGCTGTTGCATAAAAATCTCTTCCTCAAGCTCACCATTTAAGAAAGCTGTAGTAACATCTAGTTGCTCTAACTCATAATCATTAGAAGCAACCAACCCCAATAATACACGAATGGAAGTATGTTTGACAACTGGGGAATAAATGTCAGTATAATCGATGCCAGGAATCTGGCTGTAGCCTTTAGCTACTAACCGAGCTTTGTACCTTGGTTTCTTAGTTGGGTTGATAGGTTCTTTGAGCTTGTAGACCCACTTGCATTTAACTGGCCTTTTTCCTTTCAGAATAGGGACTAAATCCCAAGTACCATTTCTTTGCAAAGATTCCATCTCATTATGCATGGCAATCATCCAGTCACTTGAGTCTTTAGACTTGATAGCCTCATCATAATTCACAGGCTCCATTCCCGACTCAATATCATTAGCAACAGTAAGAGCATAAGCAGCAAGCCTCTTCGAAGGAATAATTTGTCTTCTCGGCCTATCTCTTGCAATGCTTGGAGAAGTAGCTTGGGGTTGTGAAGGTGTTGAATCCTCAACAACTACATGCTCATCTGGCGAGGAAGACTCTTGATGCTCTGCTTTACTCTGATCGGTAGTAGTGGAAGTAGGAAGCTCCACCTCCACTTGAGATTGCTCTTTTCTTGCTTCAGATGATGCATCTGCATCTTTTGAAGAGTATGAAATCGGCTGAATCATTTTAGACTCATCAAAAGTAACATCTCTTGAGATAATAACTTTCTTCAATTCAAAGCTCCACAACTTGTAACCTTTTACCCCTGGATTGTAACCAAGAAAAACACATTTGATTGCTCTCGGTTCTAACTTCCCATTATCAACTCGTGCATATGCTGGACATCCAAAAGGTTTTAAACTCGTGTAATCGGCAGGTTCGCCGGACCATAACTCAAACGGAGTTTTCTTATCAATTGCTCGTGAAGGTGATAAGTTGATAAGATAGCATGCAGTCGAAGCAGCCTCTGCCCAAAAGGACTTTGGCAATTTGGAATTAAAAAGCATACAACGGACCTTTTCCATAATGGTGCGATTCATCCTTTCGGCTACACCATTTTGTTGAGGCGTATGGACCACCGTGCGGTGTCGAGTGATGCCTTCCTTTCGGTAATAGGCATTAAACTCTTGTGAGCAAAACTCTAGTCCATTATCCGTGCGAAGATACTTTACCACCAATCCTGATTGCTTTTCAACCTGAACTTTCCAATTCTTGAAAGTAGAAAAAACGTCTCCTTTTTGTTTCAAGAAGAAAGACCACACCTTCCTGGAGAAATCATCGATAATAGTGAGCATATAAATAGCTCCACCTTTGGAAGCAACCCTAGCTGGTCCCCATAAATCCGAGTGGACATAATCAAGTGGTCCTTTTGTTGTGTGAATACCACTTGTAAAACTCACCCGTTTTGCCTTGCCATATACACAATCTTCACAGAACTCTAAATCAACAATCTTTTGTTCACCAAGTAATCCTCTTCGACTCAATTCAGACATGCCATGGAAACTCATATGGCCGAGTCGAAGATGCCAAAGACGGGACTGATCTTGATCAGAAAAAGACTTTGAACCAACAGCAGCAATACTAGAAATTGTTTGCCCTTCAAGAAAATAGAGGTCTGAGGTTTTTCGTTTGGCTCTTAATATCTCAGAACCATCTTTGAATACCTTGAGAACTCCACCTTTTCCTGCAAACTCGTATCCTTCTTGATCAAAAGAGCTAAGAGATAACAAGTTTCTTCTGAGGTCGGGAACATATCTAACATTCCCAATGGTTCGGATAACGCCATCAAACATACGGATTCTGACGGAGCCATGTCCAACAACTGGACATGTAGTATTATTGCCCATTAAGACATAACCCTGGTTAACCTTTTCAAATGTATAGAACCAACTTTTGTTGTGACACATATGAAAAGTACAACCAGAATCAAGTATCCATTCGCCAATGGAATCCAGTTTATCTGAATAAACTGTTAGGAGTTCTCCAATACATTCGGCCTCAGCTACATCGGCTTCACCCGAGGTGCCTGCTTGTTTACCATTTGCTGCTGCTTTCTCTTTATTCTTTAGCTTGAAACATTCATCAATTGAATGTCCCTTCTTGTGACAGTAACTGCAAAACTTTCGCCTGCCTTTAGACTTGGTTCTCGATCTGTTGAAAGATTGAGGGTTTTTACCCCTATCTGAAGTTCTTCCTCTAGCATTTAAACCTTCGGCTTTCACATCACTAGAACCACCACTAGTAATATGCTTCATCTTTTCTTTTGAATCCAAAGCTGTATAAACTTCATCTAAGACAAGTGTGTCACGGCTGTAGATGATAGTATCACGAAAATGGCTGTAGGATTCGGGCAAAGATGACAGCAAAAATAAAGCCAAGTCTTCATCTTCGTACTGAACATCCATATTCTCTAAGTTATTAACTAACTCTTTGAATGTGGAAATATGTTCAGCTAAAGAACCTCCTTCAATCATTTTAAGATTGAACAACAGTTGCTTTAAATGCAACTTGTTGGGTAAGCTCTTAGTCATCAACAATTGCTCCAATTTTAGCCATAAAGAAGCCGCTGAAGTTTCTTTCAAAACATCTTGCAAAACATCGTTTGACAAGTGCAAACGAATTTGGGATAGAGCTTTTAGATCTTTCATCTCCTTTTCTTCTTCGGTCCATGACGCGGGCATCCTTGCGGTACCCAAAAGTGCCTTGTGTAAATCCATCTGAATTAGAATATCTCTCATCTTTACTTGCCATAGAGGAAACCTGGTGTTTCGATCTAACAATGGAATATCGAATTTCATTGTAGACATGATTTGCCACTTGATAAAATAATTCCAGTAAACTAATATTAAAACCCGGATGCTCTGATGCCAATTGTAGTAAACGTGTGTTAAAAACACGCCCAAGGATCCGAGAAAAGCTTATAGTAATATTAGTTTGATGCGGAATGGAATTAATATATCAAGTGTAATCAAGCACCAAATAGAAATAAAGTAATAGAGACACAAGGATTTACGTGGAAAACCCAAGACGGGAAAAAACCACGGGTGGCGGAAGCCGAGAAACAATCCACTATAATTTGCAGTGTTTACAGAATTTGGAGGAAGAAAAATACATAGAGATAATAGAGAAATATTGTATCTCTAGCACATATGTATTTGAGAGTGATTTTTGGTACATCTTGCAATGGAGCTTCACTTCCAATTTATAAGAAAAAAGGAAGGTGAGAACGTGTCCTTATTTTCTTGCCAGCCATTTGAAAATTGCATGGAAATTTCTTCACCTAACATTTGTTAGACTTTTATTTAGCCCATGCATAAATTGTGCATCCACAATATTTGACTTTGTATATCCATCTATCTTTGATTGAGTACCACCAACCATCTAGAATATGGAAAAACTTGTACCACCGTCCAAATTTGAAGTCACATATTCACATCAATAATACCCAACTTCCTCAAATCCTTACATCAAATAACTTGACTGTAAATGTAATAAGGCTTTTCAAAATTACTTGCTGTAAAAGTGAACAGATGCAACATTACATCAAATGTATAACACCCCTTAAGTATAGGCTTACCCATTGTTATTAAGGTATTGAATAAAAAATCACAAAACTTTTTTGATAAAACTAACACCCCTTGAGATATAAAATAAAGTAAAGAGAGCACTAGTGCCTAATTTTTTATATACCCCACCAAAAAAAGTCAATGAGCTTCGAAACAAAATACAAAAGTCAACGCAAACGAAAAATGCTAATGCAATGCATTAGGGGCAAGGGTGTAGTCGGCAAAAATCATCGGCAAGATGCATCGGCAAGGATCGGCAGATCGGCTCCCCTACCCCCTACAAATCGGCACTTTTCGGCTTTCGGCAAAAACCCCCCAATCGGCTATATTTGGCCGATGGAACTAGCCGTTGGGTATGTGCTTTGACCTTTTTCTTTTTCTTTTTCTTTTTTTAATTCACACGTATATATGTAATATATATATACACACACACACCTGAAAATCGCCATCGGCGGAAAATCATCTTCTTCTTCTTCGATCGTTGCTGCCTTCTTCGATCGCCGTCTACATATATAGAGATATAGATATAGAGATGGATGACAACTCCGGCCGTTTTTTTACTTTTCGGATGAATGTGTTGCCGTTTTTTTTTGTTGGTGGTGGAGTGGTGGGTGAAAAAGAGAGAGGTGGTGTGTCTGTGTGGTGTGTGTATGTGGTGTGCGTCTGTGTGGTGTGTATATATTATTATTATTTTATTATAGATAAATGCCGATTGGAACCCAATGGATACTACACCCTTTAATTTGGCACTTTTTGGTAAAATTTGACAAATTTTTTTGAAGCCACGTGTCGTAATCTTATTGGCCAATTTTCTTGCCAAAACTAGCCAATTTACCAAAAATTGGCACTACATCCTTGCCCCTTATTGTATATTTTAATTATTTATTCCCTCCTAGAGAGCTGTACAATTATTTGAAGAAATACAACACAAAGTCAACTTTGAAGAAAGTTAAAAACCTTACCCAGCCAAACAATTTTTAAAATTTTTTTCAAGTTCTTTTTTTGTTGCAGGTGAAATGTTCGATCAAATGCCCCAACCAAGTTGATTTTCCGCTATTTAACTTTGACTCTCAGAACCAAATTGTTTTAGGAGTGTCCTTTCTATTTCTTTAATAAAGGTATGCAGTAGAATCCACAAGTGGTTAAATACGTCAATGGCATCTTCATCTTCTAACCCTGCTCAACCCTCTTCTTCTCGGTCATGGAAATACGATGTATTTCTTAGTTTTAGAGGAGAAGATACTCGCAAGACTTTTGTAGATCATCTGTACTCTGCTCTTGTAGAACGACTAATTCGTGTTTACAAGGATGATGAAGCACTTCCCCGTGGTGATTCCATTGGTCCATCTTTGTTCAAAGCTATGGATGAATCACATATTGATGTCATAGTATTCTCCGAAAATTATGCAGATTCTTCGTGGTGTTTAGACGAACTTGCACATATTATGAGATGCATGGATGACATGTTGGCGAATTTACTGAGCTCGGTTATGGCAAGATGCGTGGATCGAGTTCTACAATACTAAGGATTGGAGTGTAGTCCAAGTTCTACTCAAATATGATTATTTAGTGGTTTCCTTATTTGTGTTTATCTCTAATTATGTGTCTAGATAATTAGTAGAATCCTAGTTATAGTCTAATATGTCTTGGTTAGTCTATATATACCGTGCTATGGGTAGGGATTATAAACACACCGAGTTAGGGTTAAGGATTATGTACACACCGAATATTGGAGTTTTGAGTTAGATTTCTTCAATAAAAGTTTTAGCGTGTTTTGGCTAATATCTTTCGTTTTCGGTGATCATTGATTTGTGTCTTTAATTGGTATGAGAGAGAGGTTAATTCGTGTCCCGTTGATAGAGTGTAGTCTTTCGATCGTTCGAATTAATTCTCGGTGTTGGGTTTCAATTAATTGTTCTGCGTTTAAATTGGTCGATGTCAATTTTAGTTCTTTGGTGGTCGGTCGAATAAAATTTGCTATTGTTTCATCGGTCGAATTAATTGCACGTCCTTTAAATTCCATTGTGGGTCGGTGTACTAAAATTGGTGTGGATTACAAATAGTAGAATGGTGGTTCTTGTTTCTTGGTTCGTGGTTATTCTAGCAACAAAAGGATTTAATTTTTGACCGTGGTGTTGTAATATCTGGCTGTGATCTTGGGCTAAATAGTTTTAGATTTATTCACGTTCTAAGAAGAAGTCTACGATGAGAGATGATACCGCACCGTCACCGGTGAGGGAAGCGAATATGTTAACGTTTCAATGGACGATGTTTACATCGACAAACTATACACTCTGGGTCATAAGAATTAAAGCGATGTTTAAAGCTCATGGCGTGTGGGATTGTACAGAACGCAGAATTGTAACTACTAGTACGGATTCCAAGGTAACATGGCAATAGCGTTGCTGCTACAATCTATTCCCGAGGAGTTAGCTTTGCAAGTTGGTAATCTTGAAAATGCAAAGGCGTTATGGGATGGGATTAAAGCACAAAACGTGGGTGCCGTGAGAGTTGTGAAACCTCATCGTGAATGTTTCGAGAACAAGCAAGTGATAGTTGAACATGTTTTTGGAGACAAACAAAAGGTGGATCCAATGATGAAGGCCTTGGCTTATGCAAGGTTCGATGAGATGGGATCATTACGTGATGTGCAAGAGTTACCTTCTTCGACTCAGAAATTCGGGGGTGATTGTTGGCGAATTTACTGAGCTCGGTTATGGCAAGATGCGTGGATCGAGTTCTACAATACTAAGGATTGGAGTGTAGTCCAAGTTCTACTCAAATATGATTATTTAGTGGTTTCCTTATTTGTGTTTATCTCTAATTATGTGTCTAGATAATTAGTAGAATCCTAGTTATAGTCTAATATGTCTTGGTTAGTCTATATATACCGTGCTATGGGTAGGGATTATAAACACACCGAGTTAGGGTTAAGGATTATGTACACACCGAATATTGGAGTTTTGAGTTAGATTTCTTCAATAAAAGTTTTAGCGTGTTTTGGCTAATATCTTTCGTTTTCGGTGATCATTGATTTGTGTCTTTAATTGGTATGAGAGAGAGGTTAATTCGTGTCCCGTTGATAGAGTGTAGTCTTTCGATCGTTCGAATTAATTCTCGGTGTTGGGTTTCAATTAATTGTTCTGCGTTTAAATTGGTCGATGTCAATTTTAGTTCTTTGGTGGTCGGTCGAATAAAATTTGCTATTGTTTCATCGGTCGAATTAATTGCACGTCCTTTAAATTCCATTGTGGGTCGGTGTACTAAAATTGGTGTGGATTACAAATAGTAGAATGGTGGTTCTTGTTTCTTGGTTCGTGGTTATTCTAGCAACAAAAGGATTTAATTTTTGACCGTGGTGTTGTAATATCTGGCTGTGATCTTGGGCTAAATAGTTTTAGATTTATTCACGTTCTAAGAAGAAGTCTACGATGAGAGATGATACCGCACCGTCACCGGTGAGGGAAGCGAATATGTTAACGTTTCAATGGACGATGTTTACATCAACAAACTATACACTCTGGGTCATAAGAATTAAAGCGATGTTTAAAGCTCATGGCGTGTGGGATTGTACAAAACGCAGAATTGTAACTACTAGTACGGATTCCAAGGTAACATGGCAATAGCGTTGCTGCTACAATCTATTCCCGAGGAGTTAGCTTTGCAAGTTGGTAATCTTGAAAATGCAAAGGCGTTATGGGATGGGATTAAAGCACAAAACGTGGGTGCCGTGAGAGTTGTGAAACCTCATCGTGAATGTTTCGAGAACAAGCAAGTGATAGTTGAACATGTTTTTGGAGACAAACAAAAGGTGGATCCAATGATGAAGGCCTTGGCGTATGCAAGGTTTCATGAGATGGGATCATTACGTGATGTGCAAGAGTTACCTTCTTCGACTCAGAAATTCGGGGGTGATTGTTGGCGAATTTACTGAGCTCGGTTATGGCAAGATGCGTGGATCGAGTTCTACAATACTAAGGATTGGAGTGTAGTCCAAGTTCTACTCAAATATGATTATTTAGTGGTTTCCTTATTTGTGTTTATCTCTAATTATGTGTCTAGATAATTAGTAGAATCCTAGTTATAGTCTAATATGTCTTGGTTAGTCTATATATACCGTGCTATGGGTAGGGATTATAAACACACCGAGTTAGGGTTAAGGATTATGTACACACCGAATATTGGAGTTTTGAGTTAGATTTCTTCAATAAAAGTTTTAGCGTGTTTTGGCTAATATCTTTCGTTTTCGGTGATCATTGATTTGTGTCTTTAATTGGTATGAGAGAGAGGTTAATTCGTGTCCCGTTGATAGAGTGTAGTCTTTCGATCGTTCGAATTAATTCTCGGTGTTGGGTTTCAATTAATTGTTCTGCGTTTAAATTGGTCGATGTCAATTTTAGTTCTTTGGTGGTCGGTCGAATAAAATTTGCTATTGTTTCATCGGTCGAATTAATTGCACGTCCTTTAAATTCCATTGTGGGTCGGTGTACTAAAATTGGTGTGGATTACAAATAGTAGAATGGTGGTTCTTGTTTCTTGGTTCGTGGTTATTCTAGCAACAAAAGGATTTAATTTTTGACCGTGGTGTTGTAATATCTGGCTGTGAATATTGGAGTTTTGAGTTAGATTTCTTCAATAAAAGTTTTAGCGTGTTTTGGCTAATATCTTTCGTTTTCGGTGATCATTGATTTGTGTCTTTAATTGGTATGAGAGAGAGGTTAATTCGTGTCCCGTTGATAGAGTGTAGTCTTTCGATCGTTCGAATTAATTCTCGGTGTTGGGTTTCAATTAATTGTTCTGCGTTTAAATTGGTCGATGTCAATTTTAGTTCTTTGGTGGTCGGTCGAATAAAATTTGCTATTGTTTCATCGGTCGAATTAATTGCACGTCCTTTAAATTCCATTGTGGGTCGGTGTACTAAAATTGGTGTGGATTACAAATAGTAGAATGGTGGTTCTTGTTTCTTGGTTCGTGGTTATTCTAGCAACAAAAGGATTTAATTTTTGACCGTGGTGTTGTAATATCTGGCTGTGATCTTGGGCTAAATAGTTTTAGATTTATTCAATAAAAGTTTTAGCGTGTTTTGGCTAATATCTTTCGTTTTCGGTGATCATTGATTTGTGTCTTTATGACAGAGGGTTAGCTGTTATGCCCATATTTTATGACGTGGATCCCTCGGAAGTGAGACATCAGAAAAGAAAGTTTGGAGAAGCATTTGCCAAACAAGAGGCAAAGAATGTCACTAAAGCTGAATTGTGGAGAAAAGCACTTTTTGATGCAAGTAACATTGCTGGGTGGGAACCCAAGCACATTGCCAACGGGTAATTTTCTTTATTCTTATTTGAAGTTTTTATATATGCCCGACAAGGATAAATGATGAACCAAAGCTTAGTTCAAGCTCACTTGTCAGGCAGTGAAGACTTGACTGATCGAGTATTGCTATGAAGCCATAATTTACCGAAACAAATGATCCTAATATTTAATTTGTACACATGTGTGTAAGTTATATTTTAGTCAATATATATACATAACTTTGACTAGAGTTGTGAAGCTAACTGAGCTCCTAATTAAACTCAGGCTATCCTCGCTGATCATGTTATTGTTTTATTGTGTCACATTCTAAAAAA
>CM067173.1:46349527-46462027 GCA_034093135.1 Erigeron breviscapus | reverse complement strand
CATGCTTATAATGAAACAGAGCCTCTAAAAGATTATGAGAAACTTTCATCCCGTGTGGTTTCTTATGCAGCCGGGCTGCCATTAGCACTTCATGTTTTAGGTTCTTTTCTATTTGACAAAGACAAGGAGGAGTGGATAAGTACCTTGGCCAAGTTAGAAGATATCCCAAATATCGAGGTTATGGATATACTAAGAATTAGTTATGATGGGCTTGAAACTCTCCAGAAAGAGTTATTTTTGGATATTGCGTGTTTCTTCAGGTGGAAAAGCATAGATGAAGCCATGGAGATACTTGATGCTTGTGGCTTTCACCCTGTTATAGGGATAAGGACGTTAAGACAAAAAGCTCTCATAACTACTACGGATGGTAAGTTTGATATGCATGATTTGGTTCAAGAAATGGGACACTACATTGTTAGAGGGGAACATGCTAAAAACCTGAAAAACATAGTAGAGTTTGGAAAAACGAAGAAATCAGTAACATGTGTTATGGGGATTCAACAAAGGTAATGGTTTAGTTAGCTATTACTTGAAATATATTTTACATGGGCACTGAATAACAAAATCAACTTTCTTCTTGATTACATATATATATATATATATATATATATATATATATATATATATATATATATATATATATATATATATATATATATATATATATATATATATATATATATATATATATATATATATATATATATATATATATATATATATATATATATATATATATATATATATATATATATATATATATATATATATATATATATATATATATATATATATATATATATATATATATATATATATATATATATATATATATATATATATATATATATATATATATATATATATATATATATATATATATATATATATATATATATATATATATATATATATATATATATATATATATATATATATATATATATATATATATATATATATATATATATATATATATATATATATATATATATATATATATATATATATATATATATATATATATATATATATATATATATATATATATATATATATATATATATATATATATATATATATATATATATATATATATATATATATATATATATATATATATATATATATATATATATATATATATATATATATATATATATATATATATATATATATATATATATATATATATATATATATATATATATATATATATATATATATATATATATATATATATATATATATATATATATATATATATATATATATATATATATATATATATATATATATATATATATATATATATATATATATATATATATATATATATATATATATATATATATATATATATATATATATATATATATATATATATATATATATATATATATATATATATATATATATATATATATATATATATATATATATATATATATATATATATATATATATATATATATATATATATATATATATATATATATATATATATATATATATATATATATATATATATATATATATATATATATATATATATATATATATATATATATATATATATATATATATATATATATATATATATATATATATATATATATATATATATATATATATATATATATATATATATATATATATATATATATATATATATATATATATATATATATATATATATATATATATATATATATATATATATATATATATATATATATATATATATATATATATATATATATATATATATATATATATATATATATATATATATATATATATATATATATATATATATATATATATATATATATATATATATATATATATATATATATATATATATATATATATATATATATATATATATATATATATATATATATATATATATATATATATATATATATATATATATATATATATATATATATATATATATATATATATATATATATATATATATATATATATATATATATATATATATATATATATATATATATATATATATATATATATATATATATATATATATATATATATATATATATATATATATATATATATATATATATATATATATATATATATATATATATATATATATATATATATATATATATATATATATATATATATATATATATATATATATATATATATATATATATATATATATATATATATATATATATATATATATATATATATATATATATATATATATATATATATATATATATATATATATATATATATATATATATATATATATATATATATATATATATATATCTATACTTCATTTTTATTATATGAATTTTGTTGTAATATGTATATGTATATCAATATATATATATATATATATATATATATATGGGTTGGCGGGTTTTATTTTTCAACCCTAACCCATCTCACTAAAAGTTTAAGGTCAGAAATCTCAACCCTGTCCTACAACCTATTAATCAGGACCCAACTCATGGAAGTCATCAATACATTGTTTAAACAGATTGGTGGGTTGGCGGGTCGGTGGGTTGGTTTCAGATCAAATGGATTTCACGTCAACATGTTGTGATCTTTTTTTCTACAAAAGTATAGATTTAAAAAGGCTTAACAAACTAATACTTGTGCTTATAGAGTGTATTAAAAATAATCGGATTGTATTATGTACATGATAACCAATATATCACAAGTTCACAGCTTATACCACAATATGATAACCAAATGCTTGAGAAATGCATATATGTATTAGAAAAATAAAATTCATTTAAAAAGTATTCGGGTTTACGGATCAACCTGGCAACACAAAAAAACCATCTCTGGCCCGACCTAAAGAAAATCAGGTTGGCGGTCTGTCGGGTTGGTGGGTTTGCAGGTTGAGATTATATAATTCTAACCTGTTTTTTTAGGGCTGCTTTTAGTTGGGTCGAACTCCTATCTAATATTACTGATACATAATCTTATTAATTGTATATGCTTATATACACTAGTGTCTACCACATCTTAAAGTGCTTCAACTCTGTTTTATGAGCAATCTACTGAGCACACCAGATTTTGACGGACTCCCATGTCTTGAAACGTTAGTACTCCGATATTGTGACAAGTTAGAAGAGATCCACCCATCGCTTGGAAATCGTAGAAGTCTTGAACACGTAAGTGTATCACTATATATCCTATATGTCTTAAACTCTGATATATATAATAATTTTAATTTTAACGTGTGTATGCTTGTATACATTAGCGGCTGCCACATTTAAAAGTGCTCGAACTCTGCTATATGGAGAAGCTACTCAGCACACCAGATTTTAATGGACTCCCGTATCTTCAAAAGCTGGAAATCAGTAATTGTGACAAGTTAATAGAGATTCATCCGTCACTTGGAAATCATACGAGTCTTGGACACGTAAGTGTTAGATCTTGTAAGAAGCTTAGAACGTTCCCAATGATTGTCCAGATGAAAGATCTCAAGACCCTTGAAATAGAGAATTGCAATTCGATTTTTGAGTTGCCAAAGATCCAATCAAACATGGAAAGCTTGGTAAGTTTGTCTATGAGTAAGATTAGGAAAAGAGTTCTTCCGTCTTCCGTTGGAGAACGTTACACACAACATGAGACGGTGTCCCATCAGTTTACACGAAAGATGAATCTGAGTAGCTTGCAAAAGTTGGATCTCAGTGGCTGGGGTTTGAAAGATGGAGAAATTCCATTTGATATTGGTGAGTTATCCAACTTAGAAGAGCTTGATCTAAGTGGGAATGATTTTTCACTATTAGGTTTCAGCCTCTCCCATCTTACTCGGCTAAAAACCCTCATCCTATCAGAATGCAAAAGGCTTGTCGAATTGCCTGAGCTCCCATCAAGCATAGCTGTTCTGGAAGCAGACTTTTGCGACTCACTTGCAAGCATCGGAAATAATTGTCAAACATATTTTAAATGCTTATGTGAAGTTTCATTTCTGAGAAATTCACGCGGTATTGTAGATGATGCGGGCAGATTAGTAGAATCCATGCTCCAGGTATATATATGGGTTGATTTGGTGTTAATTAATTAGGGAATGGGCATTGAGATTCCAATAAGGAATACCCAAGATATTCAACTTCCAGAGAACTGGTGCAATGACTTTTATGGCTTCGTAATGTGTGTTTTCACAAAATATTCAACCCCATTAAGCTATACGATAAGAATGGAGAAGAAGATGAATAATATGATGACTATTGACGATGATACGCTAGAATATGGCAGAGTGTCTTTCGGGAAGAGTATTGGTGGTGAAAGAACGTGGGTGGGGTTTGTTTCATTTGCTGCATTAAGAAACACTTCATGGTGGCAAGAAAGACCCAACACTCTTTTTGTTTCATTTGAAACTAAGGTACCGGATGGAGGATTTGGAATTGCACTCGTTCCCAAGAAAAGTGGAATTGCTCCAACGGAAACATCAACAGATTTTCTTGCATTCCCTCACTTAAACATTGTAGGCGACTCAACTTCTACATTAAAGATTTTGATCAGCTTCCACTCTAATGATAAGTCAGGTGAGTATGTTTCAGAAACAATCATCAAAAACCAACTTCTATTGAGTGATATGAGTCGTAAATTCTTATGAATTGTATTTTTTTTTTCCTTCGTGTACCCGTCATGATAAACACGATGTAACTTAAGTGGCTAACATGTTGATTGTTGTGGTTTATATATGTATGTTTGATTGAAAAACTAATGGTGGATGATACTTTAAGTTGGTTGCATTTTGGTGCATCATAATTTTAAACTTGTCCGTGTGTTAAAGGGATCAGTGCATACCTGTTTTTGTTTTTGTGTCTATTTAACTTTAAAATCTCTATAGCATGTACTCAAATCTTATGTTTTTCATGATTGATCACCTAGGTTAAAAAATAATGCACACATCAACAAAAACGAAAAAGTTAGAATACACAATAGTTAAAAACAAATTTAGATACATACATTAGTATAATATGGTTAAAGATGAATGCATATTATGGCCAAACAGAGTTTAATACAAAGAAAATAGAAGTTTTTAAAGTTTAATACACAAAAAATAACAAACAGAGCAAGATTAATACACTTTTGTCCATTAATCCATATGATAAAAATGTGCATTGTTATGTAAAACATTATAACAATATTGTTATAATGTAGTTTATATTTATTATGTGACTATCTATTTCCTTAACCTATACCACATTTATGTATATGATGTTACTAAAAGCCCTATAAATAGTGGTCATTGTATAGTGCTAATCACATCAATAAAAGGATCTCTCCTAATCTCTATTCTCTTGTGTGTTTATAATCTTTAGTTTGTCAGTGTTTTACAACACGTTATCAGCACGAAAAGCTCTTGTAGGTCGATCTTTGGATAATCAATATTTGATAGTTCGTATGTTGTTATTAATGGTTGCACGAAGGCTTTACGTAAGGAGACTTGATATAAAGGTATGAACAGAGCTTTAGATTTGACAATCTTGACTTGGCTTGCGTTCTTCATTACGGTAAACTCTTAATCCTGACTCTACGATCTATTAATTTGGTTATAACTCTGTATCTGTATGAAAGTCTTGTAAGACTTGGAGCTTAAAAATTAGTTTTATAAATCTATATGTAAATCTTGCAAGTCTTTATCATGTTCATATCACTAAATTATTTTCTCTGCGGTGTTTCGCTTTATTTTATGACACATATTTTCACGTTTTTATTTATAATGCTAGATACTTCTTTCCTAAGTCATTAATTGCTAAAGTATAGTAAATTCCATGAAATTCTAACTTTTACGATTTGCAAGAATATTTTGATTACCTTAGATATTCATCAATGAAGATTTGAATATATTTACGGTGTTTAGCGCAAACTTGATGTAAATAATCTTGTTTACTTTATATCTAACATGGTGTGTTTGATAAATAAATATAAAAAAAAAATCGGTACATTACACAATAATACACATGTTGAACTTGTTTGATTATTTTATTAGCTTGTTGATCATTTTAGAAAATGAGGGATAGTGCCCGCGCGATGCAGCGGCAAGAATTTATAACGTACGATATGCCGTAATGACGACAATTTACAAAGTGCTACTCAAAAAGATGATTTGAAGTACCTAATATATACCTCCAGACATATCGATTGTACATGTATCTCCAGAAAGGTATAACCATCTCAACTTATTAAAAAAAAAATTTACATACTATTTGGACTCCATTTATATATCGATTAAAAACATAATAGATTGTACATTTGTTTATAGAAATTAAATTTATTACTAAAGAAAATAAAACTCTAATTTTTGTATATTATATATATAAAAAATTATCTGCTTGTAAATCTAATACCTGTATATCTATATATGATTGTTTACTATTGCATATTTATCAATTAAATAAAAAAAATTAGTCATATTTATCGTTAAATAAAGAGTAAATTGCTATATATATATATATATATATATATATATACATTAAATTATATATTCTAAACATATATAATCAAGTAGGGATTATTCATAAAACTATGCATGTATATATATATATATATATATATATATATATATATATATATATATATATATATATATATATCAATTAAAAAAAAATTAGTCATATATATATAGTTAAATAAATAAAGTTATGAACAACTTGGTTGTGAGTTATTGTTTTGTACTGTATAAGTCAATTTTTTTTTGCCTTTCTTTGACTTGACATATAAATCGAAAAAATACAGTGGCTTTTCACACAATCCTTCTCATCAAAAACCCTCTCTTACACGTGATGGCTGCCGTGGTTTCATTTGATTTTTCATCACACATTCACAGTATACCTTTTCTTTTTCTTTGTTCTCCAAAAAATAATCAAATCAAAACCATCTTCTTTCCCATTGAAGGATCGAGATCGCAAATATCATCATCATCAAACACTACCTTATAAGAAACCCATCACCGCCGCCTGTACATCATCACCACCGCCGGAAATCACCACCCACCACTGCCTGCACCATATCAACATCATTATCGGCCACCACAGAAAGGTGAAATATCAGATCTGGCAACGATAGACCGAGTCTTCACCGATTTGACCGTTTTTCATCCGTTGACCGGCGTTGACTGTCGTTGACCGGTAGTTAAAGACAGAACCGTAGGATAGGGTTTGTTCGCGGTTGAATTTTGATTCGATTGAAATGGGTTTCATGTCTTAATTCGAAAAAGTGAAAGAGAAATCACGTTTTTCACTTTTCCGGCGAGTTTTCGAATTTTCCGGCGAACCTTGAATCGGTTTTTTTTTGGCAAGGGTTTGTGCGGATTTTGTTCCTGAGCATTTTGGTGACAATTTCGACTTCCAATTCAAAGAAAAGGAGGAGCAATCGTAGATCTAAGTTTTCCGGCAATTTTCCAGCGAACCTTGAATCGGTTTTATTTTGGAAAGGGTTTGTATGGATTTTGTTCCTGAGCATTTTGGTGACAATTTCGAGTTCCAATTTGAAGAAACGGAGGAGAAATCGTAGATCTAGTTTTACGGCGATTTTCCGCGAACCTTGAATCGGTTTTTTTTTTGGCAAGGGTTTGTGCGGATTTTGTTCCTGAGCATTTTGGTGACAATTTCGACTTCCAATTCAAAGAAAAGGAGGAGCAATCGTAGATCTAAGTTTTCCGGCAATTTTCCAGCGAACCTTGAATCGGTTTTATTTTGGAAAGGGTTTGTATGGATTTTGTTCCTGAGCATTTTGGTGACAATTTCGAGTTCCAATTTGAAGAAACGGAGGAGAAATCGTAGATCTAAGTTTTCCGGCAATTTTCCAGCGAACCTTGAATCGGTTTTATTTTGGAAAGGGTTTGTATGGATTTTGTTCCTGAGCATTTTGGTGACAATTTCGACTTCCAATTCAAAGAAAAGGAGGAGCAATCGTAGATCTAAGTTTTCCGGCAATTTTCCAGCGAACCTTGAATCGGTTTTATTTTGGAAAGGGTTTGTATGGATTTTGTTCCTGAGCATTTTGGTGACAATTTCGAGTTCCAATTCGAAGAAACGGAGGAGAAATCGTAGATCTAAGTTTTCCGGCAATTTTCCAGCGAACCTTGAATCGGTTTTATTTTGGAAAGGGTTTGTATGGATTTTGTTCCTGAGCATTTTGGTGACAATTTCGACTTCCAATTCGAAGAAAAGGAGGAGCAATCGTAGATCTAAGTTTTCCGGCAATTTTCCAGCGAACCTTGAATCGGTTTTTATTTTGGCAAGGGTTTGTGCGGATTTTGTTCCTGAGCATTTTGGTGACAATTTCGACTTCCAATTCGAAGAAAAGGAGGAGCAATCGTAGATCTAAGTTTTCCGGCAATTTTCCAGCGAACCTTGAATCGGTTTTTATTTTGGCAAGGGTTTGTGCGGATTTTGTTCCTGAGCATTTTGGTGACAATTTCGACTTCCAATTCGAAGAAAAGGAGGAGCAATCGTAGATCTAAGTTTTCCGGCAATTTTCCGACGAACCTTGAATCGATTTTATTTTGGCAAGGGTTTGTGCGGATTTTGTTCCTGAGCATTTTGGTGACAATTTCGAGTTCCAATTCGAAGAAACGGAGGAGCAATCGTAGATCTAAGTTTTCCGGCAATTTTCCGGCGAACCTTGAATCGGTTTTATTTTGGCAAGGGTTTGTGCGGATTTTGTTCCTGAGCATTTTGGTGACAATTTCGAGTTCCAATTCGAAGAAACGGAGGAGCAATCGTAGATCTAAGTTTTCCGGCAATTTTCCAGCGAACCTTGAATCGGTTTTATTTTGGAAAGGGTTTGTATGGATTTTGTTCCTGAGCATTTTGGTGACAATTTCGAGTTCCAATTTGAAGAAACGGAGGAGCAAATCGTAGATCTAAGTTTTCCGGCAATTTTCCAGCGAACCTTGAATCGGTTTTATTTTGGAAAGGGTTTGTATGGATTTTGTTCCTGAGCATTTTGGTGACAATTTCGAGTTCCAATTCGAAGAAACGGAGGAGAAATCGTAGATCTAAGTTTTCCGGCAATTTTCCAGCGAACCTTGAATCGGTTTTATTTTGGAAAGGGTTTGTATGGATTTTGTTCCTGAGCATTTTGGTGACAATTTCGACTTCCAATTCGAAGAAAAGGAGGAGCAATCGTAGATCTAAGTTTTCCGGCAATTTTCCAGCGAACCTTGAATCGGTTTTATTTTGGCAAGGGTTTGTGCGGATTTTGTTCCTGAGCATTTTGGTGACAATTTCGAGTTCCAATTCGAAGAAACGGAGGAGCAATCGTAGATCTAAGTTTTCCGGCAATTTTCCAGCGAACCTTGAATCGGTTTTATTTTGGAAAGGGTTTGTATGGATTTTGTTCCTGAGCATTTTGGTGACAATTTCGACTTCCAATTCAAAGAAAAGGAGGAGCAATCGTAGATCTAAGTTTTCCGGCAATTTTCCAGCGAACCTTGAATCGGTTTTATTTTGGAAAGGGTTTGTATGGATTTTGTTCCTGAGCATTTTGGTGACAATTTCGAGTTCCAATTTTAATGATTCTATATTAAACTGGCATACGATTAGTTATTGATAGATTGTTATTTATATTTATTGATAGACTCCAAATAAGAATCAAAATGTGTGTAAAGTTACATATGATAACTATTATACAATAATAGTAAAGTTTATAGTAAAGTTACATATGATAAAGTAAAATTTTCCAAACTCCATATAATAAAATTTCTTTTTATGGGGATACATAAATCTATAGTAAGGTTATGTTAAATATACATGTTAATAATTAACATCTTGTATCTCACTTTGCTTGTCAAACTAGTTCTCAATGGTTTTGTTAATTGGTTGATATTTGAAAGAAAAAATGAAGCAAATGAAATTATTTGATGTACTTGCTCGAATAAGCTAAAGTTATTTGCTCGAATAAGCTAAAATTTATATGTATAGATATGATTATTAAGATATGTCTATCATTGCGATACATTAAAAATGTAAGTTAATTATATATGCGTAAGAAAGTAATGATTACTCTAAATGCATGACTATATGATATATGTTCTACAAAGTTTTGCTAGTTTTTGAACTTGTGTCTCTTTATTTTTCTATGAATCTAATTATTAGTTGATGAACATTTTGAAGCCTCTATTTAACAACTTTGATACATCAATAATGTTATATATCTATAGTATATCGGGTGCAATACACATAGTTGATTCAATGAGTTACGTTAAGCACTACTAAGCAAAATCGGTTTATAAATAATACGAGTATCATATACAAGAACAACAACAACAACAACAACAACAACAACAACAACAACAACAACAACAACAACAACAACAACAACAACAACAACAACAACAACAACCACCACAACAACAACAACAACAACAACAACAACAACAACAACAACAACAACAACAACAACAACAACAACAACAACAACAACAACAACAACAACAACAACAACAACAACAACAACAACAACAACAACAACAACAACAACAACAACAACAACAACAACAACAACAACAACAACAACAACAACAACAACAACAACAACAACAACAACAACAACAACAACAACAACAACAACAACAACAACAACAACAACAACAACAACAACAACAACAACAACAACAACAACAACAACAACAACAACAACAACAACAACAACAACAACAACAACAACAACAACAACAACAACAACAACAACAACAACAACAACAACAACAACAACAACAACAACAACAACAACAACAACAACAACAACAACAACAACAACAACAACAACAACAACAACAACAACAACAACAACAACAACAACAACAACAACAACAACAACAACAACAACAACAACAACAACAACAACAACAACAACAACAACAACAACAACAACAACAACAACAACAACAACAACAACAACAACAACAACAACAACAACAACAACAACAACAACAACAACAACAACAACAACAACAACAACAACAACAACAACAACAACAACAACAACAACAACAACAACAACAACAACAACAACAACAACAACAACAACAACAACAACAACAACAACAACAACAACAACAACAACAACAACAACAACAACAACAACAACAACAACAACAACAACAACAACAACAACAACAACAACAACAACAACAACAACAACAACAACAACAACAACAACAACAACAACAACAACAACAACAACAACAACAACAACAACAACAACAACAACAACAACAACAACAACAACAACAACAACAACAACAACAACAACAACAACAACAACAACAACAACAACAACAACAACAACAACAACAACAACAACAACAACAACAACAACAACAACAACAACAACAACAACAACAACAACAACAACAACAACAACAACAACAACAACAACAACAACAACAACAACAACAACAACAACAACAACAACAACAACAACAACAACAACAACAACAACAACAACAACAACAACAACAACAACAACAACAACACCACCAACAACAACAACAACAACAACAACAACAACAACAACAACAACACAACAACAACAACAACAACAACAACAACAACAACAACAACAACAACAACAACAACAACAACAACAGATCTTAGATCGGAGAAAAAAAGCCGTTAGAATTGAGAGAGAAAGAGAGTAAATAATACGAGTATCATATATTACATGAAAATAAGATGAAACTCATAATTATAGGACATAGATCTACTTGTTCATTGGAATTTCAGATAGCTAGAGATCGAATATATGACACCAAAAGTCACGAGGCTCATATATAGAAATTCACATATGCCTCTCAAGTATATATTGCTAGAAAATTCTTTGAGACTGCCAAAGTTCCCATGATCTATTCATTAAATTGAATGTTATAATGTAATAATCGATATGTAGAATTTATAAGATTATATATATATGGTTAAGATAATGAAGGTAGAAAAATAGATAAAGGTGCTATATGCATACGTTATCATTTTGGAATATTAGAAATAATATATATGATAGTTGAAAATTATTTAAAAGCTTTGGTATAAATTTGCATGGAGTAATAAAGTTTAGAAATAATGTTTTTCAACTTATATATATAGTTATATATTACTGAGTATATGTAAAAAGAGTGTGATGAAAGCATATATGATTATAAACTTGAAATATTTATGAACCTTATTTATAATATTAATTGGCAAGCCGGATAGACCATCCTGGATCAACAATGATGCGAAACATAAGTGTAAACAAGAAATTATTCACGACGACATATGATTGTTTGCTCTATTAAAAGGTATATAATTTGCCAACTTGGAACACTATTGGGATGTATGTAAGGCCTATACATCCATCAGAGACCATTTAGTGTTTAAAATCGATGCATCGTCTAAATGGTCATCAAGTTAGCGTAATAATTTTCTCATTTTATAAGATGGAGAGCATGTTCCATATTGACTATCCATTTGCTTAACCTATACCACATTTATGTATATGATGTTACTAAAAGCCCTATAAATAGTGGTCATTGTATAGTGCTAATCACATCAATAAAAGGATCTCTCCCAATCTCTATTCTCTTGTGTGTTTATAATCTTTAGTTTGCCAGTGTTTCACGACAAATATCACGCTCATTGGACATTAATTTGATGTAAAACTTAATTATAGCATAATAAAGAGAAAAACAACATGACTTGGTAAGTATGTTAATAAAATAAAGAGTTAAATGCAAGAATGGTCCATGTGGTTTGTCAGTTTTTGCAAAGGCAGTCCCTCTCTTGAATTTTTAGCAACGATGGTCCCTGAAGACATGTTTCAGTTGCAACGGCAGTCCCTCTCTAACGGAACCGTTAAATAATGTCGTTAAGTTTCCCATGTGAGTAGCACGTGATGGGTATTAATGTCTTTCCACCTACACAAACCTAGAGATGTTCAAAACTATCTATGCATATCCAAACCTGTTATCCAAAAATCTGATCTTGTTTTCTTCGAAAAGTCGGATACCCTATATTTCAGACTTAAATTCGGATAGTGACTTTTGAAATTTAGAGAAGAAAGAGTATTATCAACAACAAATCTATGTTATATCTCATTATGATCAAGTATTTATACAAGAAGCTATAACCGACCTATAACAAACATATTACACATTACTACCCTTTACTATCTAATATTACACATTACTACCCTTTATTATCTAATATGCCAATTATTCTACTAAACATATTATAACATGTATCAATTGCCTCCCCTTTAAGGATTTTTGCCCTCAAAAATCGAAGGCTGAAACCTCCTTTCAGCATCATCCAAATTTGCAATTTCATTGTTACCCTTATGCAACTTTAAAAAAAAAGGGTAAATGGGTGGGAACCCTCTGGTCCCATGTACCGTCTTGGTACCCAGAGTGCACACCGCATAGAACTCATGCCCGGTGACTCACCATTCTCACACATGGGTCACTAAATATAGTTTCTTCTCTTGCCTTTGGCAAGATTTGAACCTGTGACTTACAGCCTTCATCTGTGGGCCCATGTGGTCACATGGTGGCGGTACCAGTTGATCTATAATCAATCTTTCCAATGCTTCTGAATTTGGATTCCTTTCTTGTTTGGCAATCCGGGTTAATGCAGGCTAAAGGCATCTAACCCACATTCTGGTTCAGCTTTTTTAACGCGAAATGTAGCATGTGCCATTTGAAGATATTCCCCATCACTCCTTCCACAAAACATGAGCTTCAACAGGTTTCCATTAATCACCAAACTTATTCCTTCTCTTGTTGCATCGACAACATTTCTAAGCATTAACGACTCCTCTGGCATTCTTTCCTTTGAAACACACTCACAAGATAAGTAATCAAGCAAAGTATCAACAAAACCACTTCTAATAAACGCAAACTGGGAGAAAACATCCCCTTTGTTTAGCTCGGGTGGTATCTCAGCTATTACTTTTAACAAGTTATCTTCTTTGGCATGTGAAAACTCAGCAACCCATGGAGCACAAGTTTTAATTCTCAATTCTGAATGTCTCAAAATGTCGAAAGCTATGGGGCAACCACTGTAAGGATTCTGTCTTAAAGTCAGACTAACCACGTGATCTCTAACAACTGTATCGACTCCTCGTTTACTAAGACATATAGTAGCAGCTCTATCACTCTTCTTATAATCCCCATAAACCTCTTCAATGCACTTTGCCATTTCTCTTGCATTCGTTTTAACTAATTTCTCACTCTGAACTGCCCTAAGAAACAAACCCAAGAAGCTATTAAACCTTTCTTTCATGAGATAACCACATACCAAAGCTACAAACACGTGTGACCCATAACTCGTCTTAATCATGTAAGCATGCAGTTGCATTCCAAACTTAAGATCCTTCAAAGTCGTGGACACATGAACTGAAGTTGCGACAGTGTATTCATTGAGTCTAATTTTCGGCTCAAGCATTTTGTCTAAGACATAAAATGCTTCGTTGTATGATAGAGACCAGCCACAGCCCAAATACACCACACCAGATGTCGACATACTATTAATATCTCCACCGCTTACAAAGATGTAACTCAAAACAATTACAGAACAGTGCAATAAACAGAGCCACTCCCTTCTGTTAAAACTAAAAGTAAAACCCAAAACAGCTTCTTTATTAACTCCTTTTTGCTTGGTTTCTTGCTGTAGCTTGTAAAATTCTTCCAAATACGAGATTTGTTATAATGCTCCTTATTAACAGAAAGTTCATCATAAAACTGATCCAATTCACCTTTTGTGACAACACAGTCCCCAAGCTCATAGACAACTGAGTTTAGTAACTTCCAAGTTTTCACAAATTGTGCCTTAGGACCAATTATGCAGAATAGTTCTAAACAGTCACTTTCCCTAAACCATTTGGCTTCCTCGACTTTCACTCGAATCAACCAACACTCATTACCAACACATGAAGTGTTATTGTGGTTCACAACAAAACAAACTTGTGCCTTTTCACTTAACTCTTTAATGATCCCAATTCGATATCTATCATCAATAATCGCTCCCTCCATATTCTCCTTAACAACAAATTCATTCTTAATATACATATCCTTCTTAACAGCTTCAAATTCATTAATATTCCAACCCGGTTTCCAACCAAAACTTTCAATTGCACAAACAAGTTGTATAGTCTTTCTGCTCATGTTTAAACTCCCTGTCCTTCTACTATTATCTTGGCAAACCAAAAACTCATAGCTACAAAGATTCATTCCATCCTTTAACAATGTGACAAACTCATAGCTAAAGCGATCCACTCCATTCTTCAACCATGTCATATTTTCTATATGAGTAATACTATATAACCATCCCGGTTTCCAACCAAATTTGTGCATAACCATTCCCATACTTAATACTCACTTCTTCAAAGATTTTTGACCACAAAAATCATATACACAACACACAATATCACCAAAAGAATGAAAATCCATTACCTCGTCGTGACTAACTTTGATTAATCCTCCAATTTCAGCCGTAATATATCGAAAAACAACATTACTACTAGCATCCATTGCAACAAGCACACCATGATTCATTGTTCTAGCAATATCGTTGTTATACTCTTTAATTGCTTGAGTCATACTGTTTTTCGCAGGAATTTCACTTAAAAGAGTCTCACAAATAGATATATCATTAAATTGAGCCTCAATTTTAGTTCTAATATCATCATGAATTCTTTCAGGAAATTCATCAAACACCTTGTAAGCACTAATTTCTTTTCCTAAATTTAATTCATCTATAATTGTTTCTTGAATCATCCCATTCCTAAAAAACTCATTATCTTTCATCAATTCCTCAAGAGTGACATTAACATCAAACTCCAAATCTTTGTTATAAAAAGAAGAATTAGAATCAAATGGAGAGAAAGAATCTTGTAAGTCATTAGAGTCAATTTTTAAAGCTAATGAAATCACATCTTCTACCTTAATGCAGCTATATTGATGTCAATCAACAAATATTTCCCTAATTTTAGGTTCTAATCCACAAATGAATAGGTATATACCGTAGAATTCAGAGATTTCTTCATAATTTCTAACCTGATCGAATAACCGTTGAAACGTATTACAGTAATCAGTAAGAGTATCTTCCTGGTTGAATGCTATTAACTGCTCCATTTCTGGTTTACCCTAATTTCTTCAAAAATCTTTTTTTTTTAATGAATTGGATAGCTCACCGGAGAAGGAAATCACCGGAGATATGATCGGAAATCATAGAACTCACGAAGAAGAAAACGAATCAAAATTACAGTTGCTATTGATTTTAAGGAGGAAGAGAATCAATAACTAGCCGGAATCTCAATCGGAATCTCAATCGGAATTGTAACTGTAATCGAAAGCATGCCGGAGAATCGGTGGCTCTAGATACCAATTGATAAGGATGGAATTGCAGAAAGAGAAATTTAGAGAAGAAAGAGTATTATCAACAACAAATCTATGTTATATCTCATTATGATCAAGTATTTATACAAGAAGCTATAACCGACCTATAACAAACATATTACACATTACTACCCTTTACTATCTAATATTACACATTACTACCCCTTTATTATCTAATATGCCAATTACTACCCTTTACTATCTAATATTACACATTACTACCCTTTACTATCTAATATTACACATTACTACCCTTTATATCTAATATTACACATTACTACCCTTTACTATCTAATATTACACATTACTACCCTTTATATCTAATATTACACATTACTACCCTTTACTATCTAATATTACACATTACTACCCTTTATATCTAATATTACACATTACTACCCTTTACTATCTAATATTACACATTACTACCCTTTATATCTAATATTACACATTACTACCCTTTACTATCTAATATTACACATTACTACCCTTTATATCTAATATTACACATTACTACCCTTTACTATCTAATATTACACATTACTACCCTTTATATCTAATATTACACATTACTACCCTTTACTATCTAATATTACACATTACTACCCTTTACTATCTAATATTACACATTACTACCCTTTATATCTAATATTACACATTACTACCCTTTACTATCTAATATTACACATTACTACCCTTTATATCTAATATTACACATTACTACCCTTTACTATCTAATATTACACATTACTACCCTTTATATCTAATATTACACATTACTACCCTTTACTATCTAATATTACACATTACTACCCTTTATATCTAATATTACACATTACTACCCTTTACTATCTAATATTACACATTACTACCCTTTACTATCTAATATTACACATTACTACCCTTTATATCTAATATTACACATTACTACCCTTTACTATCTAATATTACACATTACTACCCTTTATATCTAATATTACACATTACTACCCTTTACTATCTAATATTACACATTACTACCCTTTACTATCTAATATTACACATTACTACCCTTTATATCTAATATTACACATTACTACCCTTTACTATCTAATATTACACATTACTACCCTTTATATCTAATATTACACATTACTACCCTTTACTATCTAATATTACACATTACTACCCTTTATATCTAATATTACACATTACTACCCTTTACTATCTAATATTACACATTACTACCCTTTATATCTAATATTACACATTACTACCCTTTACTATCTAATATTACACATTACTACCCTTTATATCTAATATTACACATTACTACCCTTTACTATCTAATATTACACATTACTACCCTTTACTATCTAATATTACACATTACTACCCTTTATATCTAATATTACACATTACTACCCTTTACTATCTAATATTACACATTACTACCCTTTATATCTAATATTACACATTACTACCCTTTACTATCTAATATTACACATTACTACCCTTTATATCTAATATTACACATTACTACCCTTTACTATCTAATATTACACATTACTACCCTTTATATCTAATATTACACATTACTACCCTTTACTATCTAATATTACACATTACTACCCTTTATATCTAATATTACACATTACTACCTTTATATCTAATATTACAATTACTACTATGCAACTTTAAAAAAAAAAGGGTAAATGGGTGGGAACCCTCTGGTCCCATGTACCGTCTTGGTACCCAGAGTGCACACCGCATAGAACTCATGCCCGGTGACTCACCATTCTCACACATGGGTCACTAAATATAGTTTCTTCTCTTGCCTTTGGCAAGATTTGAACCTGTGACTTACAGCCTTCATCTGTGGGCCCATGTGGTCATATGGTGGCGGTACCAGTTGATCTATAATCAATCTTTCCAATGCTTCTGAATTTGGATTCCTTTCTTGTTTGGCAATCCGGGTTAATGCAGGCTAACCCACATTCTGGTTCAGCTTTTTTAACGCGAAATGTAGCATGTGCCATTTGAAGATATTCCCCATCACTCCTTCCACAAAACATGAGCTTCAACAGGTTTCCATTAATCACCAAACTTATTCCTTCTCTTGTTGCATCGACAACATTTCTAAGCATTAACGACTCCTCTGGCATTCTTTCCTTTGAAACACACTCACAAGATAAGTAATCAAGCAAAGTATCAACAAAACCACTTCTAATAAACGCAAACTGGGAGAAAACATCCCCTTTGTTTAGCTCGGGTGGTATCTCAGCTATTACTTTTAACAAGTTATCTTCTTTGGCATGTGAAAACTCAGCAACCCATGGAGCACAAGTTTTAATTCTCAATTCTGAATGTCTCAAAATGTCGAAAGCTATGGGGCAACCACTGTAAGGATTCTGTCTTAAAGTCAGACTAACCACGTGATCTCTAACAACTGTATCGACTCCTCGTTTACTAAGACATATAGTAGCAGCTCTATCACTCTTCTTATAATCCCCATAAACCTCTTCAATGCACTTTGCCATTTCTCTTGCATTCGTTTTAACTAATTTCTCACTCTGAACTGCCCTAAGAAACAAACCCAAGAAGCTATTAAACCTTTCTTTCATGAGATAACCACATACCAAAGCTACAAACACGTGTGACCCATAACTCGTCTTAATCATGTAAGCATGCAGTTGCATTCCAAACTTAAGATCCTTCAAAGTCGTGGACACATGAACTGAAGTTGCGACAGTGTATTCATTGAGTCTAATTTTCAGCTCAAGCATTTTGTCTAAGACATAAAATGCTTCGTTGTATGATAGAGACCAGCCACAGCCCAAATACACCACACCAGATGTCGACATACTATTAATATCTCCACCGCTTACAAAGATGTAACTCAAAACAATTACAGAACAGTGCAATAAACAGAGCCACTCCCTTCTGTTAAAACTAAAAGTAAAACCCAAAACAGCTTCTTTATTAACTCCTTTTTGCTTGGCTTCTTGCTGTAGCTTGTAGAATTCTTTCCAAACACGAGATTTGTTATAATGCTCCTTATTAACAGAAAGTTCATCATAAAACTGATCCAATTCACCTTTTGTGACAACACAGTCCCCAAGCTCATAGACAACTGAGTTTAGTAACTTCCAAGTTTTCACAAATTGTGCCTTAGGACCAATTATGCAGAATAGTTCTAAACAGTCACTTTCCCTAAACCATTTGGCTTCCTCGACTTTCACTCGAATCAACCAACACTCATTACCAACACATGAAGTGTTATTGTGGTTCACAACAAAACAAACTTGTGCCTTTTCACTTAACTCTTTAATGATCCCAATTCGATATCTATCATCAATAATCGCCTCCATAATCCTCCATATTCTCCTTAACAACAAATTCATTCTTAATATACATATCCTTCTTAACAGCTTCAAATTCATTAATATTCCAACCCGGTTTCCAACCAAAACTTTCAATTGCACAAACAAGTTGTATAGTCTTTCTGCTCATGTTTAAACTCCCTGTCCTTCTACTATTATCTTGGCAAACCAAAAACTCATAGCTACAAAGATTCATTCCATCCTTTAACAATGTGACAAACTCATAGCTAAAGCGATCCACTCCATTCTTCAACCATGTCATATTTTCTATATGAGTAATACTATATAACCATCCCGGTTTCCAACCAAATTTGTGCATAACCATTCCCATACTTAATACTCACTTCTTCAAAGATTTTTGACCACAAAAATCATATACACAACACACAATATCACCAAAAGAATGAAAATCCATTACCTCGTCGTGACTAACTTTGATTAATCCTCCAATTTCAGCCGTAATATATCGAAAAACAACATTACTACTAGCATCCATTGCAACAAGCACACCATGATTCATTGTTCTAGCAATATCGTTGTTATACTCTTTAATTGCTTGAGTCATACTGTTTTTCGCAGGAATTTCACTTAAAAGAGTCTCACAAATAGATATATCATTAAATTGAGCCTCAATTTTAGTTCTAATATCATCATGAATTCTTTCAGGAAATTCATCAAACACCTTGTAAGCACTAATTTCTTTTCCTAAATTTAATTCATCTATAATTGTTTCTTGAATCATCCCATTCCTAAAAAACTCATTATCTTTCATCAATTCCTCAAGAGTGACATTAACATCAAACTCCAAATCTTTGTTATAAAAAGAAGAATTAGAATCAAATGGAGAGAAAGAATCTTGTAAGTCATTAGAGTCAATTTTTAAAGCTAATGAAATCACATCTTCTACCTTAATGCAGCTATATTGATGTCAATCAACAAATATTTCCCTAATTTTAGGTTCTAATCCACAAATGAATAAGTATATACCGTAGAATTCAGAGATTTCTTCATAATTTCTAACCTGATCGAATAACCGTTGAAACGTATTACAGTAATCAGTAAGAGTATCTTCCTGGTTGAATGCTATTAACTGCTCCATTTCTGGTTTACCCTAATTTCTTCAAAAATCTTTTTTTTTTAATGAATTGGATAGCTCACCGGAGAAGGAATCACCGGAGATATGATCGGAAATCATAGAACTCACGAAGAAGAAAACGAATCAAAATTACAGTTGCTATTGATTTTAAGGAGGAAGAGAATCAATAACTAGCCGGAATCTCAATCGGAATTGTAACTGTAATCGAAAGCATGCCGGAGAATCGGTGGCTCTAGATACCAATTGATAAAGATGGAATTGCAGAAAGAGAAATTTAGAGAAGAAAGAGTATTATCAACAACAAATCTATGTTATATCTCATTATGATCAAGTATTTATACAAGAAGCTATAACCGACCTATAACAAACATATTACACATTACTACCCTTTACTATCTAATATTACACATTACTACCCTTTATTATCTAATATGCCAATTACTACCCTTTACTATCTAATATTACACATTACTACCCTTTACTATCTAATATTACACATTACTACCCTTTACTATCTAATATTACACATTACTACCCTTTACTATCTAATATTACACATTACTACCCTTTACTATCTAATATTACACATTACTACCCTTTACTATCTAATATTACACATTACTACCCTTTACTATCTAATATTACACATTACTACCCTTTACTATCTAATATTACACATTACTACCCTTTACTATCTAATATTACACATTACTACCCTTTACTATCTAATATTACACATTACTACCCTTTACTATCTAATATTACACATTACTACCCTTTACTATCTAATATTACACATTACTACCCTTTACTATCTAATATTACACATTACTACCCTTTACTATCTAATATTACACATTACTACCCTTTACTATCTAATATTACACATTACTACCCTTTACTATCTAATATTACACATTACTACCCTTTACTATCTAATATTACACATTACTACCCTTTACTATCTAATATTACACATTACTACCCTTTACTATCTAATATTACACATTACTACCCTTTACTATCTAATATTACACATTACTACCCTTTACTATCTAATATTACACATTACTACCCTTTACTATCTAATATTACACATTACTACCCTTTACTATCTAATATTACACATTACTACCCTTTACTATCTAATATTACACATTACTACCCTTTACTATCTAATATTACACATTACTACCCTTTACTATCTAATATTACACATTACTACCCTTTACTATCTAATATTACACATTACTACCCTTTACTATCTAATATTACACATTACTACCCTTTACTATCTAATATTACACATTACTACCCTTTACTATCTAATATTACACATTACTACCCTTTACTATCTAATATTACACATTACTACCCTTTACTATCTAATATTACACATTACTACCCTTTACTATCTAATATTACACATTACTACCCTTTACTATCTAATATTACACATTACTACCCTTTACTATCTAATATTACACATTACTACCCTTTACTATCTAATATTACACATTACTACCCTTTACTATCTAATATTACACATTACTACCCTTTACTATCTAATATTACACATTACTACCCTTTACTATCTAATATTACACATTACTACCCTTTACTATCTAATATTACACATTACTACCCTTTACTATCTAATATTACACATTACTACCCTTTACTATCTAATATTACACATTACTACCCTTTACTATCTAATATTACACATTACTACCCTTTACTATCTAATATTACACATTACTACCCTTTACTATCTAATATTACACATTACTACCCTTTACTATCTAATATTACACATTACTACCCTTTACTATCTAATATTACACATTACTACCCTTTACTATCTAATATTACACATTACTACCCTTTACTATCTAATATTACACATTACTACCCTTTACTATCTAATATTACACATTACTACCCTTTACTATCTAATATTACACATTACTACCCTTTACTATCTAATATTACACATTACTACCCTTTACTATCTAATATTACACATTACTACCCTTTACTATCTAATATTACACATTACTACCCTTTACTATCTAATATTACACATTACTACCCTTTACTATCTAATATTACACATTACTACCCTTTACTATCTAATATTACACATTACTACCCTTTACTATCTAATATTACACATTACTACCCTTTACTATCTAATATTACACATTACTACCCTTTACTATCTAATATTACACATTACTACCCTTTACTATCTAATATTACACATTACTACCCTTTACTATCTAATATTACACATTACTACCCTTTACTATCTAATATTACACATTACTACCCTTTACTATCTAATATTACACATTACTACCCTTTACTATCTAATATTACACATTACTACCCTTTACTATCTAATATTACACATTACTACCCTTTACTATCTAATATTACACATTACTACCCTTTACTATCTAATATTACACATTACTACCCTTTACTATCTAATATTACACATTACTACCCTTTACTATCTAATATTACACATTACTACCCTTTACTATCTAATATTACACATTACTACCCTTTACTATCTAATATTACACATTACTACCCTTTACTATCTAATATTACACATTACTACCCTTTACTATCTAATATTACACATTACTACCCTTTACTATCTAATATTACACATTACTACCCTTTACTATCTAATATTACACATTACTACCCTTTACTATCTAATATTACACATTACTACCCTTTACTATCTAATATTACACATTACTACCCTTTACTATCTAATATTACACATTACTACCCTTTACTATCTAATATTACACATTACTACCCTTTACTATCTAATATTACACATTACTACCCTTTACTATCTAATATTACACATTACTACCCTTTACTATCTAATATTACACATTACTACCCTTTACTATCTAATATTACACATTACTACCCTTTACTATCTAATATTACACATTACTACCCTTTACTATCTAATATTACACATTACTACCCTTTACTATCTAATATTACACATTACTACCCTTTACTATCTAATATTACACATTACTACCCTTTACTATCTAATATTACACATTACTACCCTTTACTATCTAATATTACACATTACTACCCTTTACTATCTAATATTACACATTACTACCCTTTACTATCTAATATTACACATTACTACCCTTTACTATCTAATATTACACATTACAACTTTACTCAAAAGGTATTACCAACCACATTTTCCCAGTCTTTTCAAACACACTGTCCACCTTGACACCTTCCAACATAATTCAACATTTCAAAATTAATAAGTAGAAAACTTTTAAGATGGATTGTTATTAGAGGTGGCAAAATGTACGGGTCAGATCGGGTTGGGTGACGGGTCAAAACGGGTCCGGGTCAAAACGGGTTCGGGTCAAAATGGTCCGGGTCAAATCGGGTCGGATCATTGGGTCCGGGTCAAATCGGGTTCGGGTCAAAATGGACCCGGGTCAATACGGGTCAATTAAAAAAAAGTTAATTATACAATTATTTTTTATAATATTTACTGTTTATGATATAATATATAGTCTAATATATATTTTTTTTAACATTAGTCTAATATAATATAGAGATGTATATAAAATAAAATAATATAATTTATAATTTATAGAGTGTTAGGTGAGGGGTGCAAAGGTAGTACTCTGTATAAAAAAATGATATTGTCTCTTTCATTTATATCCTCTAAATCCAAAAATAGTTGCAGGAAGAAAGCTACAGTTTTCTTCATATCACTTTTTCTAATTCTCATCATCCATATCAATGGTCTCTCATCCAAGATTTCACGACTTTATTGTTAGACATCCATGGTTTCTCTGTTGCACTCCAAAATTACTTTCTCCGTCGGCCATGAGATCTCCGTTGCCGGTCTTGAGATCTCCGTCACCAATCCCGACAATATCACTTTCTCTGTCACTACTCCCGGTAATCATATTTTTCTCCTTCGTACTCAAGCATCGTTTTCTCCGCCGCTAATCATCCATGGTAAAAACACACCGGTGGTGAGAGGGTGGCTGTGACAACAAAGGTGGAGGTAGGTGGTGGTCGTGAATAGCAGCAAAGTAATTCATCGTTTCCACATGGACATATGGGTGAATAACAAACCGAACTCTTCTAACCTTTCCGCCCATTTTGACCCGTTTCAAATTTGAAGGTAAAAGATTATCATCCATTCTCAACCGTTCCAAAATAAAGGATCGCCCAAAATCACCCAATTGATTATGAATATTACCCAAAATAACCCGATTTTATAAGTTTGGGTTAAGTTTGCCGGCTCTAATTGTTATGTTATATCACGTAGTAATATATAATTTATTAACTTGATAAAGAGTGATACGATTATGTCTTCATTTTACAAATTGATAAGAAATAAGTATAAATTATAACATCAAATCGAATCTCTTACCAAAAGTCTTTTTTTTGGCAATGTCTTTTAAAAAGAAGTGAAAAACAGATTCCTTACTTATGTCTACGAGAGAAAGGTATCCGCGCGTTGCGACGGTGATGGAGGTGATGGCGGGGTGGGGCGGTGGCGGTGATGGGGTGATCTACCTGACGGGTTCCGCCCTTAGCCGTATGGGCTCCGCCCTCGGATTTAAAAATTCGTCGAAAGTATATCGAATGACCTCTTTAATGAAAAAGCATGAAATTTTAAGAACACCCATATAATTTTTATAATTTATCGATATACGGTTTTTGAGATAAAAGATTTTGAATGAATTAGAGGAATAAAATGATTTATGGAGGAGAAAGAAAAAAAATGATTGGTTGAGATTTGAGAAGAGAGAAAGGGTATTATAGTTATTTTAGGTAAATATAAAATAGATAGGAGCGACATTTTGAGAAAATAAATGTTGAAACTTAAAATTTTAGACAGGGTTTATTTGCTTTATAATATAGTATAGATAATAAGTATTTTATTTTCCTTTTACGAGCGAATTTGGATGATCTGATCTTACTTATTTTACGAGCGGCCCTAAGGCGATTTGTTTTACGTACCCGGAGTTATAATGAATGAACTTGTACGGCCACTAGGAGTATAATTATGTCGAGAATAAACTTGTAACCTTTTACATGAAAAAGCATAAAATATTGCCAATAAACCACCATATTAATGGATAATGAAGTTTATTTTATAGTCCTGTTTTGTCTTCCCAATTTAATGTCTCAGGAATCCTTCCTTCCTACTCCAATTGATTAATTAATACTCTTACACCACGTCTCACCCACTTCTTTGCTTCTAAAATCTCTTCAAATATAACGCATATACTAAAAAACATCGAAACACATACACTATCTATATACATCTATCTATCTCTATTCTCCTACATATTTCTCTATATCTCTTGAAACATGAGAAACAAAGCAAGCAAATACAATATTACCACCAAGCCAATTCTTCTAACCATTTTCATTGTTCTTGTTTTCCTATTAGTAATCTTTCTTCGATCATCTTCATTACCACAATCTCATCAAATTCCATCCGTTACATCCGATGTTAATAGACAAACCAAACCAATATCTTGCCCTCCTATCGAAAACCAATTACCCGCAACTTCACATACATGTGACAAACTCCCAACAGCCACGGCCGAGACACTTGTGCATTATGTTACGTCTAACATAACACCACAACAAACTTACAAGGAGATTTCAGTCAGTTTGAGAGTTCTGACCAAGAAATCTCCATGTAATTTCTTGGTTTTTGGGTTGGGCTATGACAGCCCAATGTGGGCCACCCTTAATCAGGGTGGTCGTACTGTGTTTCTTGAAGAAGATAAGTCATGGATCCAACAAATTCAAGGGAAATTTCCAAATTTGGAATCTTACCATATTGTGTACGATACCAAGGTGACACATTCGTCAGATTTGATGGAGATCGGTAAACGAGAGGAGTGTAAGGTACATTGCTACTACACAAATTAATTAGTCAATTATGTACACTTCTTTGGTACTTGTCTCAACATAGGTTTACATACTACATTCTTAGTTTTAAAATTACATAATTAGTGATGTATATATTTGTTAAATCGCATTTTGATGCAATTTTGTGATAGATTGTGATAGAATACTGAAGGAAGAGACACTTTTTTTTGGCAAAAGCGGACCAAAATTTAGGACAAAATATAAATCTACACGTGTTATACATTGAAGTGAACATAAAGCTAAGAAATTTACCAAATGTTAGTATCAAGTTCACTTTGGAATTTGACATAAATATGCTTAAAAAATAGGAAAAAACTCTAAAACTTTAATTAGAAGGTGTGGACTAGTTAAAAATTCATTACACTTTTACCTAAAAATTTAGACAACTTACCTTCACAATTTAGGGCCAATGATTTCAGTTTTCTAACCTATTCATGTTTGACTTTTTTCAATAATTGATATCATATTATATTTATTTGGTATAAAAATTTGGACATTTTCTTTCTAACTTATACATCTATACTAACTTTGGATAACTTAATTATATTTTGTAGAGGGTTGGAGATCCAAGGGAATCCGAATGCGAGTTGTCAATGAAACGAAACTTGCCGGATGAAGTGTACGATGTGGAATGGGACGCGATAATGGTGGATGCACCAACGGGGTACCACGACGAAGCTCCTGGCCGAATGAAGGCAATATACACCGCAGGATTGATGGCGCGGAACAGGGAAGAAGGGGAAACAGATGTATTTGTACATGACATCAATAGGGTGGTAGAAGATCAATTTTCTAAGACGTTTTTATGTGAAGGTTATTTGAGTGAAGAAGAAGGGAGGTTAAGGCATTTCATAATTCCAAGTCATAGGGCTCGATCGGGTAGACCATTTTGTCCACTTTAGATGTATTTAATTTGTGTATGATATCTTACACGACTATCTTTGTATTTTTCTAATTTACTACTTGTATTACTACTTTTTTTGTTACCTTTCATTTTTTGAAAATTGATAAACATAGCTCCCGCCTTCGGGCTATACATATTATTACAAATGTTTATACATTGATATACAATGTATAACCTTTTATGAATGTAATATCATTTTAAACATAGCTTTGAAGCATATGTTTAGCCTTTCTCTTAATTTTTGAATCTTCTTTTGATTTTAAATTGCGAATTAGTTTTAGATGGTTGAAATAGATTACACATTTCAAAAGGCTAATGTTGGTATAGATTATTAAAAAAATTTATAAAACCAAATCATTCCATACAAACATTTAGAAATTGACGATCATCGAATTAAAAACAACAACCTTTTTTATTGATGGATAATATAACGATACCTCAAAAAAACAGGAGAAGGAAAAATGTGGAAGTAGAGAATAAACATAAGTAATGGGGTAGTTGAATATATGTCATTAAATTGGATTAAGTATTATTAGTAGATACAATTACCATTATATATGGGGAAGGTATTATAATGACAACTAATTAATATTATTTTGAGTTAATGACATAAATCGTCCTTGTGGTTTACCTAAATAGTCACCTTTCGTCCTTTAAAATTCAAAACCTCAAGGACAGTCCTTTATGAGTGACAAATTACTGGAGTACCCCTCACGTGGGTGTCACGTGGGGGGTTTAACGGAGACCACTTGACGGTCAAATAGTCAAAGGACCGAACATGATCCTTATCCACCTATAAAGGACTGTCCTTGAGGTTTTGAATTTTAAAGGACGAAAGGTGACTATTTAGGTAAACCATAGGGACGATTTATGTCATTAACTCATTATTTATTGATAAAAGACTTTAGCATATGTTTAGCCTTTCTCTTAATTTTTGAATCTTCTTTTGATTTTAAATTGCTTTAGCATATGTTTAGCCTTTCTCTTAATTTTTGAATCTTCTTTTGATTTTAAATTGCTTTAGCATATGTTTAGCCTTTCTCTTAATTTTTGAATCTTCTTTTGATTTATAAAAGTTGACTTCTAGCATATGTTTAGTTGCATATAAACTAGAGTAATTATTAAAGTAAATAACAACTTTTTATATGTAAAGATTATTTTGTACATTAGTTATGTTTTATTAATTTTTGTGAATTAGTTTTATCATTATTCAATAATCAGCATATGTTTAGCCTTTCTCTTAATTTTTGAATCTTCTTTTGATTTTAAATTGCTTTAGCATATGTTTAGCCTTTCTCTTAATTTTTGAATCTTCTTTTGATTTTAAATTGCTTTAGCATATGTTTAGCCTTTCTCTTAATTTTTGAATCTTCTTTTGATTTTAAATTGCTTTAGCATATGTTTAGCCTTTCTCTTAATTTTTGAATCTTCTTTTGATTTTAAATTGCTTTAGCATATGTTTAGCCTTTCTCTTAATTTTTGAATCTTCTTTTGATTTTAAATTGCTTTAGCATATGTTTAGCCTTTCTCTTAATTTTTGAATCTTCTTTTGATTTTAAATTGCTTTAGCATATGTTTAGCCTTTCTCTTAATTTTTGAATCTTCTTTTGATTTTAAATTGCTTTAGCATATGTTTAGCCTTTCTCTTAATTTTTGAATCTTCTTTTGATTTTAAATTGCTTTAGCATATGTTTAGCCTTTCTCTTAATTTTTGAATCTTCTTTTGATTTATAAAAGTTGACTTCTAGCATATGTTTAGTTGCATATAAACTAGAGTAATTATTAAAGTAAATAACAACTTTTTATATGTAAAGATTATTTTGTACATTAGTTATGTTTTATTAATTTTTGTGAATTAGTTTTATCATTATTCAATAATCAAAATTTTATTTTATTTATTTTATTTTAATACTTGTAACACTCGGCCTTTATTTCTATATACACCTATATCAACGATTAAACCTTAGATTTTTCACACAAAAAAACAAGAATTTTTACCAAAAAAGTTAACTTCACATTGTTATTTTTCCCTACTTATTGTTAGTGAAATAATACATTCTATTATTATAAAAACAGCTAAAAATAACTATATTTTAGAAATTGACGATCATCGAATTAAAAACAACAACCTTTTTTATTGATGGATAATATAACGATACCTCAAAAAAACAGGAGAAGGAAAAATGTGGAAGTAGAGAATAAACATAAGTAATGGGGTAGTTGAATATATGTCATTAAATTGGATTAAGTATTATTAGTAGATACAATTACCATTATATATGGGGAAGGTATTATAATGACAACTAACTAATCATTTTGATTTATAAAAGTTGACTTCTAGCATATGTTTAGTTGCATATAAACTAGAGTAATTATTAAAGTAAATAACAACTTTTTATATGTAAAGATTATTTTGTACATTAGTTATGTTTTATTAATTTTTGTGAATTAGTTTTATCATTATTCAATAATCAAAATTTTATTTTATTTATTTTATTTTAATACTTGTAACACTCGGCCTTTATTTCTATATACACCTATATCAACGATTAAACCTTAGATTTTTCACACAAAAAAACAAGAATTTTTACCAAAAAAGTTAACTTCACATTGTTATTTTTCCCTACTTATTGTTAGTGAAATAATACATTCTATTATTATAAAAACAGCTAAAAATAACTATATTTTGGGTAAAGGTTATCCCTGTGAATTTTATAACACCCAAAAAACATATAAGTACAAGTAACGTGGCTGAGTGCCACATTAGTTCATATGCAACATGCTGCATATGTTTTTACAAGTAACTTAGCTAAACAACACATTCAAATTCATAATCTTATACTACTACGGCCGTAATACAAGAAGAATTAAAAGAAAACAAAAGCTACATCATCATTGACTCTGAAATCTTCCAAGCTTTCAATAGATACACATCCTTGGCAGTCTTCTTGAAGGAGCACGATGCCAGTTTGAGACGAACCGTCTTCAAGATGATTTCCTTTACTTGATCAGCACTTCGCTCTAAATTAGAAAACAGGCGCCGATTTCTCTCTTGCCATATGACATACGCCACAGCTGCTACAAGCAATCTTCCTATCACACTTTTGATGCTGTTTTTCTTGGATATAGGAATGAGACTCGTTACAATATAATTCCAATAATGCGAGACTTGGGACATACCATCCATAGCCTTGACTTGCGTCCACACCTGTTTAGAGAAGGGACATTCAAAAAATAAATGGTTATGAGAATCCGGACCATGTTTGCACAACGTGCAACACATAAGATTCAGATTTGTTGCACCTCCCACGCTAAAAATAACTGTAACATTCGTGATTTTTGTGTGTAATTAACGTGAATTAAACGCGATTAACTTTGATTTAATCCCATGATTTTTGTGACCTAATTGATTCTAGACCCGTTGACTCAACGTGCTAAACGAATTATTATTCTATTTGATTTAAATAATCCATTTAAATGTGAATTAAAGACGTGCTTTTATGCTAAACGAGATTACGTGAACGTATTTATCGGTTTAAGACGTAATACGACTTATAAGTTAACTAGAAATGTGTTCGGGTGATCCATGGGTCAACCCCTGACCCATGAACCACCCATGACCCAACCCTACCCACACCACCCAATCCCACTCTTTCTTTCCCCTCACCCAATCATTTCTCACCTTATCCAACTCTCTCTCTCTCACACATTGATTGCAAGAACAACTCTTGCATCCACTCTCTATCTCACTAAATTCTTGCTTCATTTATTGTGTTTCAAGTTAATTTAGTACTAGAATAATCATCTTCATCATCATTCAACCATCATATCAAAAATTGGAAAGTCAAAGTCCAAGAAATCTTCTTAAATAGCTCAAATTCGGGTTTTGATCTTGGAGGTGATTTTTGTAAGGTAAATCTAACTCAAAAGCATCATTTTATATTTATAATTATGTTTCTAGTCATATGCAAGTAATCTTGGGTCAAATTGCAAGTCAAAATCCTTTCTAGTCGAAAATTAGGGTTTTGGGTTACCAAATGGGTCAAAACCGGATTTATTGAGATTAAGAATAAATCTTAGAATGGGTTATGTATGAAAACATGTTTCTAACCTAGTAAAAGCTATCCTTGGACAAAATTCAGATTAAAAATTCATTTAAGTCAAATTTAGGGTTTTATATGTACTAAATGGGTCAAAAATCGGGTTTGGGTTGATGGAGGTCATGAACTCAAAGTTGTGAGTGAATTATGTTTCAAATAATGTTATAAAACTGAATTGAACAACATCTGGTCAACAATTTGTGTCGAACCCATTAAACCCAAAATTAGGGTTCATATACAAAAATTAGGTCAAAGTCGAATTTTGAATTTAAAATGGTAATTTTGGATCAAATCTGATGGGGGTTTGGATTTGTTAACATCCATCTAGACTACTGAAGCTTAAAACACCTCTGAATTAGCACCAAATCGATTCCATAGTTCGAATTAGGGTTCATGGCAAGAAAGTCAAGTTTGACTTTGAAAGTCAAACCTTGTTCATCCTCTAATTTCTGCCAGATTCGTCCTTGACCCACTGCCACCGTCTGCCACGCCCTGATTGGCGTCCAGGACGCTGTTCTCCCTTGTTCCACCATCTCGCACGGTCAGGTGGCCGTCCGAGACGGTCCACTGTAACCTTCAAATAAGCCGCACGCTAGCCACACGCTCATTCCTTTTGTTTTACGCCAAGCTAGATGCCAAAACAAGCAAATCCAGACCACCGTCTTGGACGGTGGCCTTCACCGTGCCAGACGCCGGTCAAACCTTGGCCCACCGTCTCGCACGCCTGTCCACACCGTCCTTTACGCTTCTTCTTCTTTTTCTTTTATCTGTTCTTCTTTTCCCGCTTTCTGTTTTTCTTGGTCGTGGCCCATTCTTCTGGCACTGGATCGGGCCTTCTTCCTGAGTCTCTCCTCAGCCCATATGATGCTCTGTTTGATTTGTTAATGGGTCCAGTCGAGATGTCAAACCAAAATACATATGTGTATACATACTTATATAATTTCCCTTTTTATTTAAACTTCTAAATTAGGGTACATACTTATATAACTAAAAATGTATTCAAAGTCAAGATTTCAAACACTAAGATTAATCAAAGACGATTGAGCGGGAAATCGAGTTATAAACAAATACGTATATATATATGAACACATGATGATAAGGATGTTATGGTTATACGTATATATAAAAACATGTAAATAAACATCCACATTTATATTAATACGCTTGTCCTATAAATAAAAATGATAGGTCGTGAACGTTGAAGCTTTCGGGTATTTGTAGCTCGTTGCATATTTAAAAACTCGATCGTGACCCGACATTTAAGGCAAAGGTGAGTTTCGTAGCCCCTACGTTTACTTTATTTGGGGTGGAAAGTGTACTCGTTTGTTAAATGCTTGTCGGTTGATACGATTGATTATGATATTGAACGAGATGATAACTACTTAATTGTTTGCTTGTGATACGTGTTATTGAAACGTTTATTACATATATATGCTTACGTTATGGATTCTTAAATCCACGTTATGGGTATCTTTATACTCACGTTATGGGTATCTTTATACTCACGTTATGGGTATCTTTATACTCACGTTATGGGTTGTTAAACTCACGTTATGGATTGTTAAATCCACGTTATGGGTATCTTTATACTCACGTTATGGGTATCTTTATACTCACGTTATGGATTGTTGAATCCACGTTATGGGTATCTTTATACTCACGTTATGGATTGTTGAATCCACGTTATGGGTATCTTTATACTCACGTTATGGATTGTCGAATCCACGTTATGGGTATCTTTATACTCACGTTATGGATTGTTGAATCCACGTTATGGGTATCTTTATACTCACGTTATGGATTGTTGAAATCCACGTTATGGGTATCTTTATACTCACGTTATGGATTGTTGAATCCACGTTATGGGTATCTTTATACTCACGTTATGGATTGTTGAATCCACGTTATGGGTATCTTTATACTCACGTTATGGGTGTTAAACTCACGTTATGGATTGTTGAATCCACGTTATGGGTATCTTTATATCCACGTTCTCCGAGTCGAGTCCGAGTCACGAGTTCTCCAACTTTGATACGGAACAGATGATGATGAAGCTTGATCTTATCAACTAATCTAACATTTATTTTTCAAGTTTGAATTATTATGTTAATTTTTTTAAACAATTATGATTAAATTTGAAGTTTGGAATATATTTTCAAAGTTTTATTACATATAATTTCAAAAATACTTATGTGTCTATATAAAATTCCAATCCGAGTTCTCCCGAGTCGAGTCCGAGTCACGAGTTCTCCAACTTTGATACGGAACAGATGATGATGAAGCTTGATCTTATCAACTAATCTAACATTTATTTTTCAAGTTTGAATTATTATGTTAATTTTTTTAAACAATTATGATTAAATTTGAAGTTTGGAATATATTTTCAAAGTTTTATTACATATAATTTCAAAAATACTTATGGGTTATGCTTAGGATCATATGCCATCTTTTGTACTCTCTTTTGTAAACGTTTGATGGTCGTGCTCCTTATGCATTTTTGTATGATCTCGAGATTGTAATTGATTGAATTGTATGGATTTCCAATCCTTTTAATGCATTTAGAATTGTCTCTACTTAATTTCCATGTCGTGCTGTGCTTAGTATGTAACCCTCGTGATTCCGCCTTGTCGGGGTGTTACAATAACTATTTATCATTTCTGGAGTATTAATTTTTTTTTGTTTATATTTATCAAAATCCAATAAACTAAAATAGTACAGATTTCCTACCTACAACTTATGGCACCATCAACACTTCTCAATCAACTAATCAAGTATTGTCATTTCATAGTTAGCTTGAATCTCATTGTCCATGGATGTTAGGAAATTAATGAATATTCTATGATCTTAATTAATGGGATGTTAGGAAGTGTAGACTTGATAGCTTAACGAAAAATTGTAAACGAATCCCTAAAAATTTGGGCTGAATAATTGTCACCTAAAGACAAGGTTGTAAAACTCCCCCGAGTCAGCCGAGTTTCCAAAATAAACTCCTGACTCCCCACCTCGCCGAGTCGAGTCCGAGTCACGAGTTCTCCAACTTTGATACGGAACAGATGATGATGAAGCTTGATCTTATCAACTAATCTAACATTTATTTTTCAAGTTTGAATTATTATGTTAATTTTTTTAAACAATTATGATTAAATTTGAAGTTTGGAATATATTTTCAAAGTTTTATTACATATAATTTCAAAAATACTTATGTGTCTATATAAAATTCCAATCCGAGTTCTCCCCGAGTCGAGTCCGATTCTCCAAAAACTCCTGACTCCCCTCCTCACCGAGTCGAGTCCGAGTCACGAGTTCTCCAACCTTGCCTAAAGGTATATCTTACCTTATCTCCAAACAAAATAAATTAAACGGTGCAGATCTGATAGCATAACGACACTTCGCATGTGCTTTTTAATCATATCAACTCTAACATTGATTAAACCAATTCCTTTTCTATCAACTTTTTTTTCGTGTGGTGTAAATTAAACCAATTCCTTTTCGGATATCGCTAATGAATATTATTTAGGAAAATAAATTCTCTTAAAAAAACCTCTAAAAAATCTCCTAACAATATGATTGTGACATTTGACAAAATCAATTGATGAAATTAGGAGAGAAAATTAGTAAAATGTAACTATATAAGGCAAGCATTAAGCTAGTATATATTTGTGTGTTGAATTTATAGCTAAAATTACACCTGCTCGGATATAAGATCATATGGAAAATCTGTTACGGGAGTTTTGAAAGGCATTTAAGAAAACTCGAGTTTCTTTTCTTTAAAAAACTTCCTTTTATATATTTAAAATTCCCTAGCCTTGTTTGGATTTCGGTAGTATGAAAAAGTATGAAAAAAGCCCGAGCCCTAAAAAGCTCGTAATAACCCTTTAAGATCTGTAATAAGAGTTCTTAAAAAAAAAAAGGTTTGAAAAAGAAGTTTCATTTTCTAGTTTTAGCCACAAGCTTCAATTCCAGACTTTATCAACAGCCCAGAGTTCTTTCTCATTTTTATTTTTCCCGAACATAACCAAAACTTAAATTTTGTTCAAAGCTTCTAGCTATATTTTTATACGAGAGCAAGTACCCGCGCGTTGCGGCGGTAAAATAGTGAGGGTGATAGGTCATAAAGTGGGGAAAGGATTCCCTAAAGTTATCCCAACTTGACTAGTCAAGTTGGGATAATCTTGACCCTTGGATGAAAATCAAGGGTCAAGATTTAAAGATAAGTTTTAAATCTTGACCCTTGATTTTTATCCAAAGGTCAAGATCTTCCCAACTTGACTAGTCAAGTTGCGATAACTTTAGGGAACCCTCTCCCCATAAAGTGTGATAGGTCATAGAGTGTGATATGTTATAGGAAGTGATATGTCGTGTCATAACCAAATGCCTTAGCCGTACGGGTTCCGCCCTCGGATTTAAAAATTCGTCGAAAGTATGTCGAATGACATCTTTAATGAAAGAGCATAAAATTTTAAGAACACCCATATAATTTTTATAATTTATCGATGTACGGTTTTTGAGATAAAAGATTTTGAATGAGTTAGATGAATAAAATGATTTATGGAGGAGAGAGAAAAATAAGTAGTTGAGATTTGAGGAGAGAGAAAAAAATGAGTGGTTGAGATGAATGTTGAAAAGTTGAAAGTTAAAAGTGAATTTGCTTTATAATATAGTATAAATGTATGAATTCATTTTGCAAAGTTGGCGTGACTAAAGTCTTTTTTTCTTCTATAGCGTAGAGAGAAACCTTAAAGCTTGTAGGTCTATTTCTTAGAGCATACATCAACTTTAGAATAGTTGATAAAATTAGATACAGATACAAACCGTCATTATCTTCTTTTCAACTTTTACCTTACCTTTTATTTGACTAAATCATTGTTATCAATTAATAATGTCACATACATCTGTTGATGAGTTGACCATTGCTTCAAAAAGAATACATTACTTATCGCCACCAAATTGTGAGTGTAAAATACATAAAAATTTATAGCCATGGTGTCACACGTTGAGATTCTTCTTTGAAAAGAAAATTATCATTGCTTCACCAAATGATTCATTATGATACTTATACACATTATATAATCTTTGCATAGAAAATGGTATCGATTGCCCTTTGATTGCATATTCATATAGACCGGAACAAGAACATGGCTTTAACTAATTACGCAAAAGTCGTTAAATCGGATTGGTTTCTTACTTCTCTTCGCCTAGTGAATAAAGAAGATATTAGCAACCAAATGAACAAAATACTTTGGGTTGAATCTGAAATTACCCTTAAGCTAATATAGAATTAGATGTTAAGGATTAAAAAAAAGACCATCGAACGCGTTCATGGAATCCAAAGTTTTAAAATTCATTACAGATACAAAAACCAGAAGAGAATCTTTATAACCACAATGCCAATACCTAGATAGAAGGTTATAAAAGCATCATAGAATGGAAACTGAATTATCTTGAACCATCAGATACGTCTGACACGATGATTGGATTCTTATCACCCTTAAGAATGAACTGGGGGAGGACCACCAGCACCACCTGGGCGTGGAGCTTGACCTGGCTTGGGGCCATCATCCTGAAAGAAAAAACATAATTATCAGTAATTAAACCATGAAAGTATACCAGGAGAAAGCAATTTAACACAACAAAAGAGACATAAAAAGCTTTTACTGTAGTAATATACTAACAAATTTTTGTAAGAGATGGGAAAAGCGGTCAGATGCGTCAAAAAAAAACATGCTGTTAGTTTTTTGTATATTTTACTTTTAATAAAGTAACATACCAACATATTTTTGTAATCAGTTAGCAGATTAGGTAGTTAATAATGATTAGTATCAACCAAGCGCAAACACATTACCCAGCCCATCAAACCCACCCATTTGCCACTCCACAAAAACCATTGCAGTCTTAACTAATTTTGGCCAAGTTCACAAGGCAACGAATGGATGTTTATGTCAAGAGGATATTATATACAAAGCTTTAATCCATCAAAAGCCTATTCCCAATGAAATTCTTGTAACTATAACTTCATTTTGGTAGCGTTTAGAATTGTACAAGCTAAAAACGCCATTATAAGTTGCAATTACTCATGAAGGGCCCATCACTAATAAAAAACATGAGTGCATTTGAGGGAACATACAAGACAAAGTTAGCATTAAAGAAGCTAAAAAAAGTTCATGATAAAATAAGTAATGTAGCAATTAAAGCTTTAATCAAGTTAACTTTAAAGAAGTTGAATCAGGTAAATCACATTCTGACGTGCTGGTAACGACCCGAATCATAAAGAGAATATATATATAAACATTAACTATACCAACAGAAAAAGTTCGCGACTTTCCAGTTTAAACCACCTTGACCTTTTTTAGCAGTCGGTTCAACAAGAAGACTAACTGTACAGATATTTATATACAACCATCTGAAGAAAGACTATATATACAATGATCCTGACAAAAAATCCTTAACGCTAAAAAGATATATACATGAAAGAGTTTAGCAAAATCACCACCAATAAAAAGTGACTTGTGACACTTCAAAAAGGTTCATTATGTTATGTTGGTTCAAACTGGGTGTCACTGCTTAGCTGCATATTTGGTCTGTAGTTTTTAGGGAATGTATATATAATATACACCTAACATGGCTATGTGTTCCTTTATAATGTCTTTCTAACAACCAGTTAGCACTTATCAAAAGTTATTCTAAGTTAAAGTTACCAATCTCAAAAGACCATCAGACAAATCTTATTTTCAATTTGGAAAATGGGAAGCATAAAGTGTCAGGGGTAACTAAGCATAAAGATATATCTTTTAAAGGCACATAGATTATTAATAGATATATCAAGTGAAACTTTACTAAATGTGAGTAGGTGACCACTAAATGTCAAGTGTAACTAAGCATACAGATATGTCGCTTAAATGCAATATACCTCAAAGATCTAAAACAGGAACAAGGTGCAACGAGGCAAAAATTGACACTTAGCAAAATAGGACAAATCAGAATCTTTAACCATGCTTTCTGGCAATAATCAATTTTTTACCAAATATATAATATCTAACAAAGAAAAACAAGAGGATATATATAGATACGATGCATACCCTTGGGCGAGTGAATCTCTTTGGGGGCTCACGGTTCCTCCTATCAGTTCGGGAACGGACCCTGACAACCTTGGAGTGAATAGCACAAGAGACACAGTACTGCATCTTCAGATACAACTTTGGAAGAGTGTACTCTAAATAAAACATACAAAATGCTGTCAGACTCACCAAAAATAACTGTCATATTTTAATAAACTAAAGTGAAAAAGACTTACGGTCAAATGCACAAGCTTCTTGAACATCCCTAACAGCAGCTTGCTCCACAATGTTCCTCACAAGAAATCTCTTGATAGCCTTGTCCTGGTAGCAACCATATAAAAATAAAATACAGAACGGTAATCTACATATATAAACAGAAACAGTGCTCAGAGCCCTTTTTCCCAACAAAGATAGCCACTAATTTAACATACTAATAGAATAAAAAGAAACTACCAATGACCCCTAGCTCAATGGTTAGAGTGAGATAAGATACTTTGTCTTCGTTGAGAGGTCCCATGTTCGATCGTGGGCACTAATGAGTAATGTTTGAGTAGTGTAAAAGGTGTATAGTAACATCCAACCATTAAAAAAACCGAATAAAAAGAAACTCATACTTCTTCATCGTCACAAAATGAGACCCGAGTTACATTTTAATTGCTTGGTATAAGTTATACTGTATAGCAAACAATACCCAACTATGCACTCAAAAGCTAATAATCATATTACATTTTACATAAGAGAAATATAATTACATCATCCTCGTAATAAAAACGCTAACCCAACTGTTTTACTACAATTAAAAAGTTTCAGTTTCCCATAAACAAAAATAAACCAGTTTCGTTACAAGAGCCATGTTCTAATTCCTTAACATGTAACTTAAACACATGCCTTTTGCATAGTAAATATTTATCAAAAAAATGCGTGTTACAGAAACAAAATGTCACATTTCCCTAAAAGTGAACTAGATCTACAATTGTGTCATTCATTCATATCAACAATACACACATTACTAGCAGTTCAGATAACAAAAAAAAACGATTACTATCACGACATGATTAAATACTTTTTTTTTATCAATCTAGTTTTTTTTTAGAACGGCGTGTTAGTTGGTTAGTGGTTCGAACCCTATAAGTGACATCCAAGCGGGCAGTATGCTAGCGGTTGGAACCCGAAAGCACCCCTGGAGACCAAGGGTGCGATAACACGGCCCGCACGCGTCTAAAGAGGTAAATGCCCGAAACCATGGGAATTTTCGATCCCTGGTCTCCAAGCCAACATCCCCTCCCCCTACTGAATACAAAATGGAAGTCCAATTACCCAAATGACCCAAAATTGTACATTACTAGAATACCGCTTTAGAAAATGAAACCCTAACTCCAATTGTAAACATCTTCACCATTTCATTATTTATTCCTTATGTAACAACTTCACACACTAAAAAAAAAAAATTCCAACAAAATTATCCACCAAAAATTAATTTAATAAAATGAAAAGACAGAATTTCACCTAACAAAACAACAAATTATCAAAACCCAGATCATATATATATATATATATATATATATATATATATATATATATTATATATATATATGTATATATATATAATCAACATAAATATAAATATAAAATAAAAAATAATAAAAAAAAAAGAGAAAGAGAAGGACCTTAGGGCAGCACTTTCCACAGTTAGAGCAACGAATGAATTTAACATGGCCACGTCCATGTTTGTTCCTTCCTCCATTCCTTCTCTTAAATGTCTACATTACACAATTTTTATATATATTATATATATATATATATGTGTGTGTATATATCTTTGTATTGTTATACATTTTATATAAAAAAAATTATGTAAAGAAAATAGTAAAAATAAAAAAAACAAACCATATTGTTGCCCTAGAAAGATTTTAAAGCGGCCGTCAATGAAGGATATTCCGGCAGACAGATGTATAGCTAAGTTATTATTATTGTGAGGTGTTGAAAATTAGGTTTTTATATTTCGGCAACACTATTTGTTTAGCCCATTATCACAGAATATGTGTGCAATATAATTTTTGTGAGGGAATTGGGCTTCTTATTGGGCCTTTGAAGTCTACACTTGTATACATATTTGTTAACTAGATAGATATAGATTTGAAGACCTACTTTTTAAATGGAAGTGTCGTCTCTCAGCTACATTGTAATTGTTCTCTAGAAATTATATATTTACGCATCCATTAATTGTTTTGTATCGATGAATAGAATTGAAGACATAGAAACGCAATTCCAAACAATGTCGGGCATGGCATATGGTGTTACAGCAAGCATGAACAATATATCACCCTGTATTTCACATTTTCACATCTAATAAGATCAAGCAAAATATTTTGAAGACAAACATGGCCTTGATATGAAATTCCAAAAATGAAGAGATCCACAAATTTTTTTTTAAAACGGCAGGATAAATACTAACACCCCACGTGGGTGCACCCACGCCGGTTTGACTCCTGACAACGATAAAAGGGTTTGCTTCCTATCTGCTAGATGGATATAGCGTTGTTAAGTTCCCTCTTTCGAATATGAGAATCCCCAAGAGAAAACACATTGTGGAAAACTCTCTGACCACTGGGCTAACACCCCAATAGCAAGAGATGCACAATGAATTGATTTCTTGTGAGACTCGTGTTGTAATAATAATTAAGGAAATCTTCATCTCGCCGTCGAATAAGAGATCAATTTGGAGGCATACCACTACCAGTTTTACATATATTTTGTACGTGCACACAATCTCAATCAAGATATATTGTTTTAATTAAATAAAGGCCATTAAATAAGTACTCATATCTTCGTTATGCTACAGTAGGTTTTGGGGGTCAAATCTAACGAATTAATTTAGTTAAAGTTTTTCTTTTTTTGGTTATAGATGAATAGCATTCGAGAAGAAAAGGATGAGTGATCACATGTTCAATTTAGTTAAAGTTTGGGATTGTTTCGTTTAATAAAACATGTACATTGAAGAATCGATAACGATATACATTGATAATTTATTTCAACCTACTAAATAACATAATGATCAAATAACATAATTAGATAACAATCAATTCTGTTTTGGACCACAGGGATAGCAAATGCAGGCACCATCGTCGCAATAAGAGTCATCATGACGACACCAGTATTTTTTGCATCTTTCATCATTCGTGCACTGTGATGATAACATGGATCTTCGGTTGCTAAATGGCTCGCTTAATGATGATGTTTCGAGACTTCCGTTCTCACAAACGCATCTGCCATTCCTACTATCACAATGATAATATTTTGTTTTACAAAATGTCTTGCAATAACCAGGGTGTTGTGACCTGCCTGATGATGTTTCCATTGTTGACCATGCTACCAAAAAAAAAAAATATTAATCAAATGTGATAATCAAAAAAGTTGGTTAATTAGCCATTGTTATGTACAAGTACTTTCCTTTATAATCTATACACTATATAAATAAGTAATTAGGTTTTTCTAAGATTGTCCTATGTGGCACCCTTTAGGTTGCAAGAAAAGGCTGAAATCTGATGTGGCATTTCTTTGGCAAGGGTACGGCTGCAGTTGAGGGTAAAAGGGCGGTTATGGGTGTGTAGGGCCATTTATTTTGCTTCAGCTTATTTTGAAAATTTAAATGAATAACCGTCTGAGAGTTGTATATATACCAACAATCGATCACTTGCCTTTTCAACATATATCTAACACAGAAACTGTATCCTGGCTTCCAAAAAGCATGTAATTTTTTATATTCTGATCCCCATTTTTTCTTGATCGAGCTCGAAATAATCTGGTGAGTTTCATTATCCTTACGATGATTTGATAAATATATTTTGATTTGATGAATGTATATATGCTATTTAACATCTTTCTATGTAGTATTTGATTGATTATAATAGGGGTTTTTCGAGAGTCCTGGTTTTTCAGGCATACGTGTAATTTATGAGTAGAAGTAGAATATAATGTGTTCAAAAAAAAAAAAAGAAAAAAAAAGTATTTGATTGATTGTTAATGATTTTTGATATTATATATATATCTTATATCAGATTTTATTTTAACTTATACACTATTTTTCACTGCTTATGCAAAAATGGATGCTATGCAGCCCAACTGTTTGATAAAATGCCTCAGAGAAACTAAATTAGTCACTTTTTTTCCTTATACATTTTTCCACTGATTATGCAAAAAGACATTTTATGCGGCCCAAATGTTTGATAAAATGCCTCAGAGATACTAAATTAGTCACTTTTATTTCCTATTCATTTTGGATTTAATGATATTTACTTAAAACTAAATGGGTATTTTTTTATATATATTTTATATGTTAGAAATAAAGTTAAGACAAGGAGTATTAGGTGAAGATGACATAAGAGAGGAATCACCGAAGTGAATTCTAATCTCCACAAATTGAGTGTGTGCAGTATGGTTACTAATTTGTATCATTATTGTTTTCTAAATGCAAGTAGTATTGTGTAATTAGGCACAAACTATGTAATAAGTATAGGTAGTATAACAGCAACCGAACATGAAGTCTGAGGCTTGCTTAGTCATTTTCAAAACTATTGACCTGCCTATATAGTAAAGTTTGTAACTTCTTAATTTTAACAACGTTGCATATGTTTCTTATCAGACATGCTATATAGTTGTGATGATTTCAGATATATTGTAAAAGGCACACTCTGGCAAGGGACGTTTGGCCAGGTTGCTAAATGCTGGGTTGCAGAACTTGATTGTTTTGTTGCTGTGAAGGTCATTAAAAATTAACCTGCAGCATGCATTGGTCGAACGGTCCAAGTGTCCATTTTGTCAATAGTAAGTGTTTTCTTATGGTCAGGGTTTTCAATTAAAATATACCTTTAGGGGGTGTATGAATTTGCTTTTTGGTGCCTATTATCCGATAGTTTTTGGATAAAAAGTTTCAGCTTTATATGATCTGATCATGTAGGGGTCAAACAATCATTTTTGGATAATTAGTTCCACAATAGCATGCAGAAACAAAAATGGATAATGAAACACTCTCTTTTCTTTTTCACAAAGTCATTTTAGCCGTTTATCTCTTAAAAATCAGAAGTTTTCCCGAGGCTTGTGTATAAATTGCACTGTAAAGAGAATAGAAGTAAATGCGATTCCAGCAATAGAAGACGTGAACATTTTCAAGGACAAAACTGTTATTCAATTCTTAAACCCCAAAGGTCCTGACTTTGAATGTTAGACTTATGTTGCCACTATTTAAACTCAAATACGTACATTTATATGTCTTTCAGTTCAAGCCTCTATTGCTGCTAACACATGGGTGGTTGTGGTTCTCCCTAAACAAAGAGTGTTATTCTTCTATTTCTGAAAACTACTTTCATGCATATGTATGTTTCAATGACTTGCGTTTAGCAAAGCATACATATTGCCATATTGGTACTTTGGTAGATGTCATAGAATTGGCAGGTCAGATCATGGGTCAAAATAATTTATCTTTTGTACGAGCCGGTTTGGTTTGTCACCAGATACAATTGTCAAATACTAAAATCTTTTAATTAGATCTGTGTGTCAACTCTGATCATAGAATTACGATTATTATTATTTTCTCTTTAATATAGAACTTTGGTTAAAGTTTTCTTTATGGGCCAACATATAAAGGTAGATATTATGCCACATGAAACACTTATTCTTTTTCCATTAGTTTTTATTTGATTAACTTTTTGTTGGAATATATAACTAAATATCATTATTCACGAGTACGCAACGGAAGCAAATCAAACCATTTAATCAAATAATTAACCTTGAAATAGGATTAAGGAATACCTCTTAATGTAGATGATAAAGTAAAGAAACTTTAAAAGGATTTGAAGTAAATCCCTCTACGATTGCACACACGATCCACCGATATAGGTGTGCTAGCACTTGATCACGAACCGAGCAACCTTTGGCTTGATCTCCTTCTACAAAACCGAAAACCAAGAACCCAAAGGGTTTTCCCTTGGTTTTGGTCGTCCAAGAGAAGAGAGAAGAGGGGGAGATGAGAGGTTTTTGGAGTTACAATTCTTATGTGTAATTGTTAAAGAAAACCATAAGCCTACCTATAGTATTTATAGGTAGACCCAAACTTGGCCATCAAGTTTAGGGTTTCACTAGGAAACCTAGTAGGGAGGCCGGCCCCCTATGGCTTTTCTAGAACCTTCCCTTAATCGTTTTATCTCCTTACTTTAACGACCGTTAGCTAGTAACCGTTAAATATTAACGACCGTTCGTTAACTTATTCGTGATCCATATTAATTAATAAATCAATTAATATTAACTATATTTGAATCGAGACGTGTGACCCCGTAGGCTCAAATCATTTCCGGACATACGTTCATTTTACGTGATCACATACTAACACTTTTAACAATAATACCTAATTCCATTGTTTGCGGAGTGTGGGGAATATGTGATGTTGACGGACATCCCTACCCAAGGATAGAGAACTGCTTGCAGATTTTTTTTATTAAGTTTCTTTTGATTCTCTCCATGGGATTATATAGAACAAATACATATATATAACCCATATTGCGAAAACTTTATTCAAGTCAAGATCACACTTATTCTATATATGTACTAGCCAAATGACCGCGCAATGCGGCGGTGAGATGGTGGGGGTGATAGGTCATAAAGTGTGATAGGTCATAGGATGTGATTGATCATATGGGGTGATAGGTCATAGGGGTGATCGGTGATGAGGTGATCTACCTGACGGGCTCCGTCCTCGGATTTAAAAATTCGTCGAAGGTATATCGAATGACCTCTCTAATGAAAGAGCATGAAATTTTAAGAACACCCATATAATTTTTATAATTTATTTTTGAGATAAAAGATTTTGAATGAATTAGAGGAATAAAATGATTTATGGAGGAGAGAGAAAAAAAATGAGTGGTTGAGATTATAGGGTATTATAGGTATATTAGGTGATGATATTCAAACTAATGGATAAAAGAGAGGGGTAATTTGGGTAGATCAAGTTCTTTTTTGAAAAAATGAGAGGGTGCTTTATAAGGTAGTATAGATATAGATATAGATTGGTTATGTCTTAATTGGCACTTAATTCTATCATTTATTATAAGTGGGTCGATTTGTGTTATATTTTTTTTCATATCAAATGGGCAAAGCTGATTTTATTCATTGCTATGATGGAAAAAGTTCTATATTTGCAGAATCATGAGCGTCCTATGAGTTTCGATAATGAGCTGCTTATAATTTCCACTATGGTGATAGTTTAAATGAGGTTTTTTCTAATACATGATACCTTATGGTAAGGTTTTCTTTTCTTATTTTTAATTAGCACAAATTATAAATTCAGTAATTTGATTAGTGTAGTTTCTCTAATCCACAATATCTTTTAGATGTCTTACATGTTTGCAAACATAAATGATCGAGCCTAGGTTGATTCTTCCCTTCTTTGCAGAGGATATATTCTAACCTGGAACTGATATGGCTGAACTTTTAAGGAATCATGAAGTGTTAAGAAAAGCGTAAGCTGAAGTTCGACAAGTTCTCAAGCTAAAAGGCCTGGTACATGAAGGTGATTATTCAGAATTGAAACACCCGAAGTTGGTGATCACAGAAAGTTTGAGATTGCATCCAATTTTTCCCCTGTTCCTTCCAAGAAAATACCATGAAAGCTGTGCAATTGACAGATTTGTCATACCCATAAAAACCAAGGTCATTGTAAATGCATAGGCTCTTGGAAGAGATCCTAGATACCAGAAGGATGCGGGAAGTTTTCTACCAGAAAGATCATGAGATAATTGGTATTTGGTTTATGATACCGTAGACATGATTCGTATGTCTTTTTCTCAAGGTATCTCAATATAGACAATGAACACCCTGATAGTCACCATCAACACAATAAGCACATTGTAGTTACACATTATCTGGTATGAATCCACTGTATTTTATATATATATATATTTTTGAATCCACTGTATTTTATATATATATAATATATTTTTGAATCCACTGTATTCTTTTATTTACATAAATTTCGATTTCGTACCGTATATTAGTAGTATTAGTACTGATCATTTATATGTGAGTTTTTCAATAGAATGGTAGTATTTATTCCTTATTGATCCATGCTTTGTTAACTAATAAATAAACCATGTTATGCACACATTTATTGTAATATGCTGGTAACCAATGATGTAACTCCATAAGTTTGCTTATTTACTTGTGTTTGGTTTATTCATATGTCAAGCTATATAGTTTACATTTCTTTTGTCTTCAGTTTATCCTACTTCCTTTTGCGACTTATGTCTTCTTAAAATCTTTGTTTCAATAAATCATGTATGAGTAAGGATAGATGGGAGTGTCTACCTACTCCACACTCCTCACTCAGGCATCTATTCCTCCCCACTTGCAAGGAATGCATGTCTATTCCTTTTTTTTTGGAAAGGCGGTATTTCATTAAACAACTAGCAAGATGCTAGAAACAATACATCGAAACTATATAAATTAAAACATAGCTAAACAAATTACAAAAACCCGAAATCATTCCATAGAGTTTCATTGAACTCCTTCTTAGCACGATGTTTTACCCAAAAAAAAGCAAGTGATTTGACTTCACCAAAAATGCAAGAAATTGTCACCTTCTTATGATTGAACACGATGTCATTGTGAGCATGTCTATTCCTCCTCATCCTTTCCCCCACTTAGAAAAAACAAAACCCAACAAAAAACAAATAATAAATAAAGAAGAAGGTGTCAAAACAATAGGCAACAAAATAGGCAACATGGTCCCTAATTCGCTCTTCAACCCACAGACACCTAATAGGCGGGGCGGTGTTCATGCAGACGATTATTAGATGTCTACTCTCTCCCTATGACATACCATCCACCCTAAGTGATGGTAAGGTTTTATGTTTCATTGACCCATATTGGCCAGACATGATACCGTATTTAGTACGTTGGAAAGATGTCTTATCTTAATGATATCAAGACGTACACATTCATATGTTATAGAAAAGTGATGTCATTGTAGATTATATTAGTTTGACAATACGAATAGATAGTAATTTTTGTGAGGGGTTGAAAAACCATTCCAGCAAATTAGTGGTTGTATAAAGATTCATTTTCTTATATTACATTAAACAGACGGTTACATTTTCTTATGTGTGTGTGTAAAACCCTTAAGCCTAGGCCCTCTATTTATAGGCTTAATTAAGAGGGTTTTAGACTTGATGGGCAAGTAATCTCAAGGCCTAAAGCCCTTGAGATTTTCGGCCCTATGGAGTGGAATTAGGAAACAACTCTAATTCCTAATTTCACTCCAACACCTCCTCTTTAACTAATTAAACATAATTAACCTTTTAATTTAGTTTAATTAATTATTTCGTGATTATATTAATTAATATATTACTTTAATATACTAATTAATAATATAGAGTTACCGTGTCATTTCGTGTGACCCCGTAAGCTTAAATTATTTCCGGACATGCGTTTATTATAACGTGATCACATACCAACAGAAGTTATGTCGGGAAAAAAGCTTGGGTTGTCCGTGCATCGCACGGGTCTAGGCACTAGTTGCAAGATATAAAAGTAGAGGTTCAATTGGGTGTGCCTGGGACAATTAGGAAGATGGTTAATAATGCAATCTTGAAGGTAAGGTACTCCATATGGATTTTGTTTTTTTTTTCACATTAAGTAATGGTACGATTTCAATTTATATTGTATACGAGTATATTTATAAGCAATTAAGTTTTTTTATTTTTAGAACATTTAGTCGGCATATGACATCAGGGAAACCTCACCGTATAATGATGAAGCCTTGTACTGCACGTAACATTGACAACGAGATTTTGACCATAAGCCGTTACAAGTACTCGGAGAGAAAAACCTAAAACTTGCTATCCCGAAGGATGAAACTCAAGATTTTGGGTAAAAATGAAAATGTCTTTGACCAACTAGGTTGATCATCAGTCGTATGAGTATTAAACCTAGTAATCAACTCTATCATTAGGATTACTCACAAAAAACTTAACTTTAGCAAGTAATTGTGCTGATGATGTGACGATGTCGACACTTTTGATAACTTTATTTTGAGTAGAATGCCAACTAGTTTAGATATTTTGATATCTACTGCTGCAATAATAGTAACAACAGTAAAGGTCCCATACTTGACTCATTATGTGTTGGGCCATATCTGACAAGGCCACTAAGAAATCTATATATGTCGACAAAGAATTGTATAACCAGGTCGACAAGTGTTTTATATCGTTGAATTTAAAATTAATAGGTCCTTCAGGTTCGGGTATTTATTACGTACATTCTAATAGCGTCTTTGTTCTTTTAACATTGACTAAATGATTAGATATGTTTATACTCTTAATATAGTTGTTTTTTTATTTATTTACTTAAAAAAAACAATTTTAATTTACTTATTGGATTATATACATTTTTATAAATTCCAATATTAAATCTTAAACAAATGATTAATGACATATGTAAATGCCTTTCAAAAAAGGTGACAATGGCATGGGAGAAATTCTACTTACTTCTTTAAGTATATGTTGTTTAAGTATATGCTGTTTAAAAATGTATAAACAAGAATTTTACCCCGGGCTTTGCTCCGGGAGAAATAACGATACGTAAAACGTACATTGTGTATAACGGTGGTGATACATATCCGTTGTTTGGTAATTACCTGGCATTTATAAGCTTTTAAACTGCCCAGTCGTCAAGTGATAAACAAAGAAAAAAAAATGTAAATAAACGATATACTATAAATCTTAAAAACTAAAACCGTTGAAAGTTTAAGGAAAAAATCAAACAAAAACACAATGAACAAATGTCTAGACAACATACCAATAATCTTGAAAGCTAAAACCATTAAAAATAAAAGTTGAAAAAAATTTTTAAAAAAATTGCTACAATGCTAAAGTAACAGTACCAAGCCGGTACTGTTCATCGGCTAAGCCGAGCCGAGCCGCGGAGCCGTCACTGTGCAAGCCGAGCCGTCTAAGCCGGTTACTGTTCACGGCTTGGCTTACTATTCATAAGCCAAACCTTAAATGTTATATATATATATATAACAAGAATTTTAACCCCGGGCGGTGCCCCGGGTTGCCGTCGCATCATGCAAACATACATATAGCATTACCCAAAAGTTTGGACGCTTAAAGTTTACTATAAGGGGTAGAAAGTTAAAATATTGGGCTGCCAAAGTTGAAAAAACCAATAGTTCGAGGGTAAAAGTTAAAAACCTCATAATAAGTGATAGAAAGTAAAAAATAAAGATTTAATTATTAAAGTTAAAAACCCAAAAATTAGTTGATAGAAATTTAAAATTTTTGTAGAAGTAAATTATACTTACAACTTTGTAAAAGTAAAGTACATTTAAGTTTCTATAAAAAAAAATTGGAGCAAAATAATTTCATTAGATATTTAGATAGAACTAAATGATTTCATTATATTGTACCGAAATTTAATTACTTATTTAGTAGACTACTTTATAAAACTATTACACATATCTAAAAAAGACCCACACAAAACAATTACATTACATAAAATTTACACTGATTCTGCTAAGAAATCAATCGATCTTTGACTCTACTCCTATATCATAAATATCCTATAAACATAATAATCTCTTGAATAATCTTCTAGAATTTGACTTCCTTACAAATTTGTAAGCATGTGTAGCAAAATTTATATGCATAAAAGGACTCACAATGCCTTAGTATCGACCGGACTTGTATTCACTATCAATATGAGTCATACCATTAGGTGTGACTAGTATTGAACTCTATTGGAGTCACTTTTGGTAGAGAATTGAATACGATAATTTCTTTATACTTTTCTCGTCCCACGGACAATTATTAATTTTATTAAATAGAATATAAGTAGGTCCTAAAGTAGTATTAAACTATTAATGTATTGGAGTTAGTGGTGAAAAGTACTAGCATTGGTTAGTATTGGAAAAGGCATTCTAAGTACTCATTTCACTTGTCCTTCACTTGCTAGCGCAGTGGTTGGACACCCCGGATGTTGTAGCACGGGTCACACGTTCGAATCCCATCTCGAGCGTTGTTACTAGCCAATATTCTTGGCGAGCAAGTTGAATTTACCGGGTGGATCGGGCGGGGAGGGGATCGGGTAGGCCCACGGTATTCAGTCCAGATACCCGTGGTCCGGCCCTTCGCTGTTTAAAAAAAAAAAAAGAAAAAAAAGTACTCATTTCACTTATTAATTAATAGAAGTAGTGCGTTTCTAAAAAAAAAAATTAATAGAAGTAGTCAATTAAATATCAAGTCGACGAAAAAAAATTCGAAAAAAGGGAAGTGCAAAGGGGCTTTTCAAGTTACAACAAGAATAATTAATACAAGCACTACTAATTAAGCAGTATAAATAAATTTATCAAATGGTTAGCTGATGGATTCTACCGGCCATCAATTAATTTTCTATACCTTTCTCCTTGCAAATCAACAAGTTTTATCTCATGGCTTTTCGTTTTAGTAGCATAACCTACGACTCAACATCCTCCAAGTACCGTGTCAACTACGACAACAAAACAATCGAGACAACCGTCACTAAAAAAGCCACTGTCGTTTCGCAATGGGTGAGAGAAGTCATGTTGGCTCATGCTAATGAGCCCAAAGTTGTGGTGGGCTTGGACGTCGAATGGCGGCCCAATACAGTATCCTATTTGACCAATAAATCAGCTACTCTTCAACTATGCATTGGCACCAAGTGTCTCATCCTTCAACTATTTTACATGGATGAAATCCCACATTCTCTCAAAAATTTTCTTTTGAACCCAAGGTTTACTTTTGTGGGAGTTGAAGTTGAACAAGATATAGAAAAGCTTAAGAATGAGTATGGATTGGATTGTGTTAAAAGTGCTGACATTCGAGCCGCGACAATAAGGAAATGGCCTTCTATGTACTATAGAAAACCAGGGTTGAAGCATCTTGCAAGAGATGTAGTGAGTCTTCACATGGAGAAGCCATTGAATGTGTGTAGGAGCAATTGGGATGCACTAGTGCTTACCGAAGATCAAGTGCAGTATGCGTGTATTGATGCGTATGCTTCGTATAAGATCGCTCGCAAGCTTTTCCTTGAATGATTTTAAGCTTCGATCGTGTTTTTACTATTTTGCATTGTTAAGGTTCATTATCATGTTTTAATGTAGCAAGGTTTTTTTTTTTGGTAAGGTGGCCTACCACCTATATGGCTATGTGTAATGTTTTTATTTTAAGTGCAATATGAAATGGTCAAGTGTTTGTGATGCTTGATCAATTGTTATAGTCTTTTAAGGTTATTCGTTTTTTATGAAGTTTCATCTCTTTAAAGTAACATACATTGCTTTTTTACATAATCCTATTTTTTATAATTAGAAGTGCCTTGTCATTTATGTTTGTGTTTATAGTTAACTAGGGAAATTTCGGCCCCGCGTTTCGGGGCACCAATTATCGTGTTGAAACGATTGTGTTATTTAGTATACTTGCATTGAATTAACAAACATTCTGTCATGTATAGGTTTGTTTAAAAGTTCATCATATCAAATATATATTTAATATATTTATTTAAAGGCAAAACCACAATAGTTTCCGTTTGCGCGTTGTGCGGTTTCAATTAGTTCGATTACTTTTTGTTATTGATGATTTATGTTTCTAAAAACTTTGACATATAAAATATATACTTATTCAAAGACAATACCACAAAAAAATTAATAAATTTTTTTAATATATTGTTTGGAAACCTGAAAACGATTATGTTTTGTTATTGATGATGTGTCGCTATATATGTTTGTTAAAATATTTGACATATGATATGATGTTTATTCAAAGGCAATAGCACAAAAAAAGTAGTTTTGATATACTATTTGAAAACCCAAAAGAAAAAAATATGTAAGAAACCAAAAGTAACTCGTATTAGAAAACCCGAACCGGATGCGATTTGGCAAAATCCGAATAATGGTGTGAATATTGTTACAAAAAAAGAATAAACGTTTTCAGTATAATTATTTGAAAACCCGAAAGGAAAAACATACGGAAAAAACCAAGAAGTAACTCGTATTAGAAAACCCGAACCGGATGCGATTTGGCAAAATCCGAATAATGGTGTGAATATTGTTACAAAAAAAGAATAAACGTTTTCAGTATAATTATTTGAAAACCCGAAAGGAAAAACATACGGAAAAAACCAAGAAGTAACTCGTATTAGAAAACCCGAACCGGATGCGATTTGGCAAAATCCGAATAATGATGCGGGTTTATAACATGGACGAATAGTAACTCGCCACGCAGGCGAGTTACTATTCACATCTTATTCACTTATTAGAGTGGCGAGCTACTATTCATATCTTATTCACTTATTAGAGTATATAATTATTTGAAAACCCGAAAGGACAAACATACGGAAAAAACCAAGAAGTAACTCGTATTAGAAAACCCGAACCGGATGCGATTTGGCAAAATCCGAATAATGATGCGGGTTTATAACATGGACGAATAGTAACTCGCCACGCAGGCGAGTTACTATTCACATCTTATTCACTTATTAGAGTATATAATTATTTGAAAACCCGAAAGGACAAACATACGGAAAAAACCAAGAAGTAACTCGTATTAGAAAACCCGAACCGGATGCGATTTGGCAAAATCCGAATAATGATGCGGGTTTATAACATGGACGAATAGTAACTCGCCACGCAGGCGAGTTACTATTCACATCTTATTCACTTATTAGAGTATATAATTAAATTTGAAAACTATTATGTTTTTTTTAGAATTTACGAGCATTTTTTAAAGGGAAATGGGTTTTATATTTTTTAAAAGGGAAATGATTAATCCTCCTAATATAATAGCCTAAAAATCCTCCTAACATTTAGATGAAGACATGTGAAAAAATCAGGGGGTGAAATTAGGAAAGAGAATTAGTGGTATCCATATGTCACCATCTAAAGCTATAGGAGGATTTTTAGGCTAGTTTTTTAGGGGATAAATCATTTTCTTTTTAAAATTTTTATTTTTCGAATTGGCGAATGGGTTCCTATCTTGTTATTGACTTTGACATTTGTTATAATGGTTAATTTATATAAAAGATTCGAATCATGTTGTCCCGACTAAACTGTTACTTCTAAATCAAAAAGATTCGTCTTTCATGGCTATGGATAACAAGTAGAAAATAATTGTATATGGCAACTGATTTAGAAGTCAATTAATATTTATGACTTTATGTATAAGAATTGTTAACATGCGAATTTTAGTTTAATATTTATGATTAACAAAGTCATCTTAGATATATATACTCTCATCGTTCCAAATTAATTGTGTCCCTTTTTTTAAATGACAATCTATTCAACTACCACTCCTAAACTACACGAATGCCTAAAATAAAACCTATGACTACAGAAACACCCCCCTTTTTCCAGGTATTGGATGAGGCAAGACTTGTTTTAACAAACCTTTTTTTCACAAACATCTCTATATATAGTTCAAACTTGATTTGATTAGCCCATTGGTTTTGATCAACTACGTTACTTTTAATCTATCTATATAAACTAGGTATTGAGGAGGAATGGTGTCAAAATGGGGTGTTAGAATTGTTAAACCATCAAGGCATATCAATCAACCATGTTGCACAACACATTGAAATGGCCCGTGGTATATCAGATCTTAAAGTTAACAAGAGTGTGCAATACTTTTAAAAAACTTGTAAACACATAAACTTTCCATCACTGCATTAAACACACTTTAATACTTCAAAAAAGTGTAATTGGGTCATAAGATTACACCATTGCTTTCTCTAGCTCTGACCCTTCGCCTCTTTGCTAACCTTTCTCGCCACAACACCCACACCCTTCTTAACTACCCTCTATCTCACGTATCTCGTCGTTCAATCTCTTTTCAGCAGCTTTAGCATTCTCTTCAGCTTGTATCCGAAGACCCCGCTCTTCTACAAGTAGTTGATCTAGTTAGTTTTGAAATTACCACCAAAACCTTTACCTTAGTGTGTATTCGAGCAGCATACTCTTATACAAATAGTTGTTCTAGTTTTGAAGTTACATCCTCTACCTTCGCCAGTTCGCCTCAGCTTGTATTCGAGCAGCCCACTCTTCTACAAGTGGTGGTTTTAGTTTTGAAGTTACCTCCTCTATCTTCAGTCCTTCACCTCAACCTATACGGTATACACCAATAAGATGTTATTTCCCTCAAAGTTTAATTCTAAACACGGTTACTACCAACTACTCATTCAATTCCAATTTAAATTGATTTAAGTCTTTCTTTTCCAAATTTAACAATAGATAATTTAGTTTATGTTATATGATGTAAAATTTTTTAATGGAATGAGTTTTGAATTATTTTTTTTATTAATATAACTTTTATCAAATAATATAACACAAACAAACGTAATTTATGGTCAAAACTATAAAAAAAATATTCTAAAAGTTAAAATAAAACATTTAAATCGGGATATATAGATTCTAAAATAAACATTTAAAACATGTAATCTCCTTTTGCTAAGAAATTATACAGATTGAACCAGACCAATACTTTTTTTTTTTGAACGGCATTTAAAAATTTATTAGAAAATACTAGTAAGAAACTAGCAAGTACAAGGCACGATCCAACAAACAAATGAGGAAAAAAGGAACAGAATAGATTCTAACGATACAAGACAAACGCGCAACATACTGACCGCTACTAAAGTCAGAAGGAAGATCTCAATGCAACGCCAAATGAATGACCTCCCATGAAAGAAACCAAACACCCGTTGCATCAAACCACGAATGCAAAGAGATCTAACTGGCATCCTTTTTTCGTCTCTTTAAGGCACTACGTAGAAAAACAGTATCCTTTACGCCCCCATAATATCTCCAAATCATAAAATCGTTAGGAAAATAATCTTTCCATTTATGTAATTGTGCGAGAGAGAATGGCCCTTGAACATTTCCATCTGGATCTTTATAGCTCCAACATTTTTCAGGATCAAGCTCATCGGTAATAATAGGACCAACATAATCAAGCCACGTAGAACAAGACTCTTCAACATTTTTTTGATCAATAGCCGGGGGCGTAGATGGAGACTTAACGTTGGAAAACGAATGTTCACCGATGTGATTTTCCACGTGATTCTGCTTTCCGCTGCTAGTAACTTCATGATTTTCTTGCTGAGATTGAACATAGTTATCTAATTCCTTCTCAGAATTAAGAGTCTTGTTTTCTTGAGTCTTAAAGGCATTCTCTAGGTTGACCGTTGTTGGTGATGTATCACTTGAGACCTTTTTTTCTTGTGAGCTGCTTTAACCACCCTCCTCCGATACTCGATTTCATCTTGATTTAATAATCTGTTGAGCAAAAAAATGTCATAATCATCCAACCCATTATTCTGATGTGATGTAATTGGCTTCAACTCATCACTACCAGGCGTTTCTTTCACCTTTGAGGAGATCGAGTGTGTATCATCCTTACTGCCAGTGTCACAATCTTTATCTAAAACATGTGAGTCTGCCATTAGCACCTGTTCTTTATCTGATTCAGAATCAGAGCAATTCATTGGTTTTGCAATAAAAGGAGCCCAAGTAGTGCATTCCCGAACATGAACGTCAAACAAAAGTCCATGAAGTTTCACCACTGCTGATTCACATATATATTTGTGTTTGTGATTCGGTACTAGAGTGCAAACCTTCCCAATTGCACAAGGTTCTTCACCATCGACAGCAGTAAACATACCTATACCCCAAATTCCCGCCACTTGAAAAAGAGCCTCTTGATGCCAAGCTCCCATAGGTAAACCAGAAATTTCTAGCCAGACCATTCGTTCATCAGGAATAAAAACTGTTGAGGGTGATTCAAAAGTATCAAACAAAGTGGCTAAACTCTTACATCCGATATACCTTTCTTTATTAATCACATCCGAGAAAACCAATTTAATCCATCGTCCACCTATGTATGTGAATTCGACCCCTAAAAATCCTTCAGCCGCACTCATGTTCCCAATACTTAGAATTGAACTTGGCTCCTTTAATTTTCCAAACAAAGAGCATGAGGTAGTAGAAAGAGGAATCTCTTTGGGAACAATAGAGATAACTTTTTTTGAATCAAAGTTCGAAAAAGGTTCTTGCTTTCCTTTAACAATGTCAGCAAAAGATGGTTTGGCATTGTTAGGTTTAGTCCCGTTACCATACATTACAGGTTTGACACTATTATTATTAACCTTAGCAGGTTTTAGTTGTCGATTAAAGCGTACCTCATCAGCAAAAAGTTTATATTTTTCAAACCAAATCGATCTGAGGTTATGAATCAAACTTTCTATATCATTCACTTTAATAAATCTTGCGAACCCAAATCTCTTACCTGCCTTCGAAAGCCTCTTTGAGATAAAAACGTCAACGATGTTACCCCATGTCTTAAATCGTTTCCACAAATCTGTATCGGTAACATCGTTTGGAAAATTAGTAATGTAGACGGAAGTTACAGTTTGATTTACCTCATTCAACCTTGACGCTCCTACTCTGCTAGCAAACCCATTTGTGTAGTTCGATCTCCCACGATTTGCATCGTGACGCTTCCTCTTGTCTCGATTAACTCGTTGCCAACCTTCGTTAGTTGTCTCGTGATAATCAGTGTAACACCCCGACTAAGGCGGAACACGAGATGTCACAGAACGACATGGTACAAAAGATTTAAATATAAAACATCACCATAAAGTTTCAAATGCCATCCAAATTCAAAAGGTTACAAGTTCAAGCTGACGTTTAATAAACATTACATAACCAAATTCATTATCAAAAGATCAAATGTTCGCATTACTAGTCCAACATGCAACAAATAAACACATCATCCAAGAGGCGGTCCAAAGTGCTAACTTACTGCCCTAGACCTGAAAAGCATGAAGAAAAAGTGTCAACTACGAGAGTTGAGTGAGTTCATAGGTTTATTCTACCAAATATACATACAAACAATTCAATTTATGAAGTAGTAAATCATGTAGTTTCCAAGAATATCGTTCATATTATCCGTACCCAAACCGTATGTTCAATCAATAATTTCCATCCACAATAATAATGATTTCCATTCAGCCCAAAGGCATAATTCGATGAGTATATGCTTGAGCCACTACTACGACCATTTACATGTCCCAAACAACATAATATTTCATTTCAGAGCACAAGCTGTCAATCAAGTGCTTTAATCACAATTGGGGTCGTGCCATGGAGACGACCAATAATATATAAAGATAGTTAGAGCACCGCTCGGGTCGGACTGGCAATGAAGGTGGCCACCAAGGCAGACCAAACATTCCACCGTTACCTATTTAGTGGGTGAGTGGACGACTCCTAGTTGCGCAACCCTCTAACTACAGGCCTCCACTATCGGAGTTAATAGTAGTGTACCGAAGTATCTCAGTTTGACAGAACTCAAGCTCATCGTATAACTTATAACACATTGAACATACAATATCCCATTTCATAATCATTCTTTCAAGAATCATTTCATATATATAAAGCCATTTTATTTATCATGCTTTTCACCCCGAAAGTAAAACACATAAAAGAGTTTGAAAGGGGGCTATGACTCACTTGATTTGAGAGTGTTAGGGGCTGATCAAATGCGAGATCTTCGTCTAGTCTTGTTGCTCCCCAAGCAAGCCTAAACCATGGTATTTATATATACACAACGTAAGAGTGTGTAGCATGAACTAGTGTGCTAGATCATGAGATGTTTGCTAGTAGACTTGCCCATCTTTGGTTGTTACTTAATTGTGGAATTTAAGTACATTATGATGCTCTCATTATTTGGTTAAAAGAGATTTGGTGGTAGGAGTCGTTTTCTCATTAAACGTTTTTGTACGTTTATTGGAATTTCGGTAGTTTGGCTTTGATTTATATGATCTCCATTGTATACTTTGCTTAGTAATAATATTTGACATTAGTGGTCTTATAATATTAATATTTATGTATATTTTCTGATTTGTAATTATTTATTTAATTTAATAATATTTAATTACTTATTTATTCACTTTATTGATTTATTTACTAAATAATTCCTTAAAAATACTTTTAAGTGTCATAATTGCCTTTATAAATTATGAATAATTTCATTTGAATTATCTTCTGATATATATGCTCCTTAATTTATAATTTCATGTTTTATACTTTTATTTGTGTATTTTCCATTAATTTTAATAATAATATTTAATTAGTTATTTTTATAATTTCATGTTTTATACTTTTATTTGTGTATTTTCCATTAATTTTAATAATAATATTTAATTAGTTATTTTTACTTAATTATTTATCTTTAAATTATGTAACACATGTCTCTTGCCTTTTAACTATTTTTCTCCAGTAGGTTTTAGTTATTTTTACTTAATTATTTATCTTTAAATTATGTAACACATGTCTCTTGCCTTTTAACTATTTTTCTCCAGTAGGTTTTAGTTATTTTTACTTAATTATTTATCTTTAAATTATGTAACACATGTCTCTTGCCTTTTAACTATTTTTCTCCAGTAGGTTTTAGTTATTTTTATCAATATAAATTCATATCAATTCAACCTCTCTTGTGTCTTGCTCATTTTGAGGATTTTATGATTAAAATCGTTTACCGAAATAGTGATTTTAGCCTCATTTCTTAAGCTATTAAGGTACTTCAAAATGGATTTTCATTCTTGTTTCATTATTTCCAGAAAGTTCATCATATTTTGGTGTCCAAAATCGTGATAGTGGTGGTGGTGTGATATGTGCAATTTAGTGCTTTCGGTTAGTGATTATTTGACCCGAAAAGGTGATTTTTGAGCTTATTGTTGTCATGAACCAAAAGATCTGAGTTTTATACTTTTATTTCAACTTATTTCCAGTAGATTAGTTATTTTTACTTAATTATTTATCTTTAAATTATGTAACACATGTCTCTTGCCTTTTAACTATTTTTCTCCAGTAGGTTTTAGTTATTTAACATGTTTTGGTCCAAGCTTTGTCTCTTTGTTATTTCATTAATTTTTCCAGAATATTAACATTAATATTAACATATTTTTCACTTATAACAAGTCCATATCCATCTCATAATCCAACAAAAGATCCAACTTTCTTAAATCTAGCATACATGCATTCAAATCAACACTTTTTAATACCAACTTTTATAGATCTAACATTCAACAACATAAAAACATCTTTTAAATGAAAAATCTCAGAATATATTCTTCAAAAATATACAAAAACATATAGATCTATCAAAAAGAAAATCACTTTAAAAGCTACTAATCTATAACAACACTTTTGGGTCTTAAACTTGTTGAATCCTTGGATTTTTCTTCTTAGATTCGACATGCATGAGCATGGAAAGAAAGATCCTATCAACTTTGCCCTCATTAAGTGTATATTACAAAGAAAACAAGAAGAAAGTATGAGTTTTTGATAAAACCTTTGAATATAAACAAAAACAAGATTAGATCTAGTAAAAAGGATGAAGATTATACCCTCTTGAACTTGGTTTTGATGGTGAAAAATGGGCAGAATTTTCGTGACTCTTGAAGCCTCCAACAACCTTAATCTAACCCAAAAACAATCCTTAAACCCTTGCTTAATATAACCCTTTAGTAATCTAACTTAATCCTTATTATTATTAAGTGTTTAACTTGATTTTTGTTGGTGTTTTCTTTGTTTGTGTTGGCCGAAAATGAGAAGAAGAAAGGAAGAGATGGAGAGTTTTTCTTGAGAGAAAAGAAGTGTGTGAAGAGTGTAAGAAGTGTGTGTTGGAGTGGTGAGTTCCAAGAGTGAAAGAGTGTAAGTATAGTTTTGAAATGAATGTGTGTGGTGTGAAGGGGGGAGGGCCGGGGGGGGGGGGGGGGGGGGGGGGGGGGGGGGGGGGGGGGGGGGGGGGGGGGGGGGGGGGGGGGGGGGGGGGGGGGGGGGGGGGGGGGGGGGGGGGGGGGGGGGGGGGGGGGGGGGGGGGGGGGGGGGGGGGGGGGGGGGGGGGGGGGGGGGGGGGGGGGGGGGGGGGGGGGGGGGGGGGGGGGGGGGGGGGGGGGGGGGGGGGGGGGGGGGGGGGGGGGGGGGGGGGGGGGGGGGGGGGGGGGGGGGGGGGGGGGGGGGGGGGGGGGGGGGGGGGGGGGGGGGGGGGGGGGGGGGGGGGGGGGGGGGGGGGGGGGGGGGGGGGGGGGGGGGGGGGGGGGGGGGGGGGGGGGGGGGGGGGGGGGGGGGGGGGGGGGGGGGGGGGGGGGGGGGGGGGGGGGGGGGGGGGGGGGGGGGGGGGGGGGGGGGGGGGGGGGGGGGGGGGGGGGGGGGGGGGGGGGGGGGGGGGGGGGGGGGGGGGGGGGGGGGGGGGGGGGGGGGGGGGGGGGGGGGGGGGGGGGGGGGGGGGGGGGGGGGGGGGGGGGGGGGGGGGGGGGGGGGGGGGGGGGGGGGGGGGGGGGGGGGGGGGGGGGGGGGGGGGGGGGGGGGGGGGGGGGGGGGGGGGGGGGGGGGGGGGGGGGGGGGGGGGGGGGGGGGGGGGGGGGGGGGGGGGGGGGGGGGGGGGGGGGGGGGGGGGGGGGGGGGGGGGGGGGGGGGGGGGGGGGGGGGGGGGGGGGGGGGGGGGGGGGGGGGGGGGGGGGGGGGGGGGGGGGGGGGGGGGGGGGGGGGGGGGGGGGGGGGGGGGGGGGGGGGGGGGGGGGGGGGGGGGGGGGGGGGGGGGGGGGGGGGGGGGGGGGGGGGGGGGGGGGGGGGGGGGGGGGGGGGGGGGGGGGGGGGGGGGGGGGGGGGGGGGGGGGGGGGGGGGGGGGGGGGGGGGGGGGGGGGGGGGGGGGGGGGGGGGGGGGGGGGGGGGGGGGGGGGGGGGGGGGGGGGGGGGGGGGGGGGGGGGGGGGGGGGGGGGGGGGGGGGGGGGGGGGGGGGGGGGGGGGGGGGGGGGGGGGGGGGGGGGGGGGGGGGGGGGGGGGGGGGGGGGGGGGGGGGGGGGGGGGGGGGGGGGGGGGGGGGGGGGGGGGGGGGGGGGGGGGGGGGGGGGGGGGGGGGGGGGGGGGGGGGGGGGGGGGGGGGGGGGGGGGGGGGGGGGGGGGGGGGGGGGGGGGGGGGGGGGGGGGGGGGGGGGGGGGGGGGGGGGGGGGGGGGGGGGGGGGGGGGGGGGGGGGGGGGGGGGGGGGGGGGGGGGGGGGGGGGGGGGGGGGGGGGGGGGGGGGGGGGGGGGGGGGGGGGGGGGGGGGGGGGGGGGGGGGGGGGGGGGGGGGGGGGGGGGGGGGGGGGGGGGGGGGGGGGGGGGGGGGGGGGGGGGGGGGGGGGGGGGGGGGGGGGGGGGGGGGGGGGGGGGGGGGGGGGGGGGGGGGGGGGGGGGGGGGGGGGGGGGGGGGGGGGGGGGGGGGGGGGGGGGGGGGGGGGGGGGGGGGGGGGGGGGGGGGGGGGGGGGGGGGGGGGGGGGGGGGGGGGGGGGGGGGGGGGGGGGGGGGGGGGGGGGGGGGGGGGGGGGGGGGGGGGGGGGGGGGGGGGGGGGGGGGGGGGGGGGGGGGGGGGGGGGGGGGGGGGGGGGGGGGGGGGGGGGGGGGGGGGGGGGGGGGGGGGGGGGGGGGGGGGGGGGGGGGGGGGGGGGGGGGGGGGGGGGGGGGGGGGGGGGGGGGGGGGGGGGGGGGGGGGGGGGGGGGGGGGGGGGGGGGGGGGGGGGGGGGGGGGGGGGCTCACGAAATTGGAGCTTATCTTCCACACGTAGTTCTTCAAGTGGGACCACTTTCGAATCATCCGCCACACATTTCTTCAAGTTCGACACATGGAATGTGTCATGAACATCTCCCAATTCTTGGGGTAATTTCAACTTATAGGCTACGGGGCCTATTCTAGCAACAATTTCAAATGGCCCAATGTATCGGGGGCTCAACTTTCCTCTTTTGCCGATCTCTTGCGGCCTTAAGCTTTTCTTTAATGATCGCCACCTTGTCCGTTGTCTCTTGGACAAAATCAACGGTAGCTAGGCTTCTCTCACCCGCCTCTACCCAACACATGGGTGATCTACATTTACGCCCGTATAGAGCTTCAAACGGCGCACATTGTATGCTAGAGTGATAACTATTGTTGTAAGTAAATTCCGCGTATGGCAAGTGTTCATCCCAACTTCCACTAAATTCTAATGCGCAAGCCCTTAGCATATCCTCCAGCGTTTGTATTGTACGCTCACTTTGCCCATCCGTTTGTGGGTGGTAAGCCGTGCTTAATGCTAACGTAGTGCCCATTGCTTCTTGCACAAGACCCCAGAAACGTGAGGTAAACCTACCATCCCTATCGGATATTATGGACAGAGGTACACCATGCAATGTCACAATCTTTTCAACGTACAGACGCGCTAAACGCTCAGTGTTCCAATCTTCTTTGATGGGGATGAAATGGGCTGATTTCGTAAGACGATCAACAATCACCCATATAGCATCATGACCTTTCTTTGTCCGAGGCAATTTCGTCACTAGGTCCATTGCTATTTGCTCCCACTTCCACTCGGGAATTTCCGGCTGCTTTAAAAGTCCAGCTGGCTTTTGGTGCTCAGCTTTGACCATCGCACAAGTCATGCATCGGCTCACATATAGGGCTACATCACCTTTCATCCCAGGCCACCAAAAGTCCCTTTTTAGACCTTGGTACATCTTATCCGCTCCCGGATGAATCGAGTATTTTGAATTGTGAGCTTCATTCATTAATACCTCTCTCAGCCCATTGATCTTTGGGACCCAAGCTCTTCCTTTGAAGTACAAGATGCCTTCATCATCCCTATCGAACCTGGTTTCTACCCCACTCAATGCCTCTTCTTCAATGTTCTTCCCTTCAAAAGCTTTTGCTTGATCTTCTAAGAATCTGTCCCTTAGAGACATTTTCACTCGTAAGTGATAAATTCTTGTCCTCGACACCCTAGTGCTCACCTTCCTACTAAGAGCGTCAGCAACAACATTTGCCTTTCCGGGGTGGTACTTAATTTCGCACTCGTAATCGTTAAGCAGCTCCATCCACCTCCTTTGCCTCATGTTCAACATCTTCTGATCGAAGATGTGTTGCAAGCTCTTGTGATCGGTAAATATGGTGCACTTGGTGCCATAAAGATAATGTCGCCATATCTTCAAGGCAAACACTACGGCTCCTAGCTCCAAATCGTGTGTCGAATAATTCTTCTCATGTGGCTTCAATTGCCTAGATGCGTATGCAATAACCTTGTCTCTTTGCATTAGTACGCACCCTAGCCCTTTATTCGACGCATCACAATATACTACAAATCCTTCCATTCCATCCGGCAATGCTAGTATTGGTGCTTCACACAACATGTTCTTAAGCGTTTGAAACGCTTGCTCTTGTTCTTCACCCCATTCGAACTCTCTTGACTTTTGGGTCAATTGGGTTAAAGGTACCGCAATCTTAGAGAATCCTTGAATGAACCTCCTATAATAACCCGCCAAACCTAGGAAGCTACGCACTTCCGTTGGTGTCTTGGGTGTCTCCCATTTCTTGATTGCTTCTATCTTAGACGGATCTACATGGATTCCTTCTTCGTTCACAACGTGCCCCAGAAATTGGACTTGACGTAGCCAAAATTCACACTTAGAAAACTTAGCATATAGCTTCTCGTCTCTAAGTAGCTGCAAGATTATCCTCAGGTGCTTCTCGTGCTCCTCCTTACTTCTAGAGTATATCAAAATGTCATCGATGAACACTATGACGAATTTGTCCAAGTATGGCCTACAGATCCTATTCATTAGGTCCATGAAAACGGCTGGCGCATTTGTGAGACCAAATGGCATCACTAGGAACTCATAATGCCCATAGCGAGTTCTAAAGGCCGTTTTAGGTACATCTTCTTCTCGTACCCTCAACTGATGATAGCCGGACCTAAGGTCAATTTTCGAGAAATGCGACGCTCCTTGCAGTTGGTCGAACAAATCGTCTATTCGCGGCAGCGGGTATCTATTCTTGATCGTCAATTTATTCAACTCTCTATAGTCGATGCACATTCTCAGAGTTCCATCCTTTTTCTTGACAAAGAGAATTGGCGCACCCCATGGCGAAGAACTAGGTTGGATTAAACCTTTATCAAGCAATTCTTGCAATTGCTCCGAGAGTTCTCGCATTTCGGAGGGCGCTAGCCTATACGGTGCTTTAGCTACGGGGGCTGCCCCGGGAACTAAATCGATAGTAAACTCTACTTGTCTCGCTGGGGGAAGTCCAGGTAGTTCGTCCGGAAATACATCTAGAAAATCTCTAACCACTGTTACCTTGAGAGGATCCTTATCTTTCACTCGCTTATCCACTACTTGTGCCAAGTATGTGTGGTATTCCTTGCGTAAATACTTCCTCACTTTCATAGACGACACTATCTTGGGTTGGACTCCCGCCTTATGGCCTTGAACTATTAGCACCTCACCGTTATCTAAAGGAATTTTAATGATCTTTTCATGGCAAAGTATTTCAGCACGCATTTTCGACAACCAATCCATTCCTACTATCACATCAAAACTTCCTATTTCTATGGGAATCAAGTCTATACTATAGTCCTTCTCATCTAAAGTTAACTTACAATCAGCAATAATTTCCTTAGTCTTATACTCGTTTCCATTAGCATATTCAACATAATAAGTTTCCTCAAGCTCACTAGGTATCTTATCAATTAATTCTTTAAATTCAAAGGAAATGAAACTTCTCTCGGCTCCAGAATCAAACAACATAGAGGCATAGACATTATTTAATGGAAACGTACCTACGATGACATTTGGGTCATCACGTGCCTCATTTGCTCCCATCGCATACACCCGTCCTCTTGCTGGACCTCCTTGGTTTCCTCGGTTCACGTTGTTACCTTGATTCCCTCCATTTGCTCTATTTCCACCATTTCCTTGGTTTGCTTGATTCCCACGGTTGCCAACATTTCAAAAATTCCCACGATTATTGTTCATGTTTCCATGACCTCCTTGAGCCCTTCCCAACCTAGGACAGGTGTTCCTCCAATGATCCATGGCCCCACATTCACGACATGCTCCGGGGTTTCCTCCAACTCTTGCTCCACTTCGGCAATAGGCAGCAAGGTGTCCAAATCGATTGCAAGTCGTGCACTGCCTACATTCTCCTCGATGGTGGTAGCCACAACGATTACATCTTGGCGGCATGCCACCGTTTGGGTTGGGGTTAACATCAGCAATTCCATAGTTTCTCACTACTTTTTGTCTTTTATCTGGCCCATTACCTTTCCTATCACCAAATCGATTTCCTTCTCCTTTCCTAGAGCTTGATTCACCACGCGAGTATCTTCCACTCCTAACCAAGTCATTTACTAACTTGGTTGCCAAGCTTATAGCTTCTTCAATTGTGGTGGGGTTCGCGGCCGTGACCATCAATCTGATCTCAGGTACTAGCACACACAACTCGTGGAAGCGAATGGCATATGCCTCCAGCTCCATTCCTTTCATAGCATGGCTCCAAAACTCAATCTCCAACTTTTGCACCGCTGGGCGGGGACAGTATTCTTGCTTCATTTCCTCCTTGAGTTGCTCCCAAGTCAAAGCGTTCATTACGGCGCGACCTCTCGTAGTGACTCGGAGGTTCCACCAAGTGAGTGCCCTTCCTTGGAGCTTGCTAGCTGCAAACTTGACACGGTCAGCCGGTGCGCAATCGATGATGTTCAAAATGGCTTCCATGCTTTGGAACCATGTGAGCAACCCAACAGGACCTTCCGTCCCATAGAACTCCTTGGGATTGCAAGACGTGAAAGTCTTGTAAGCATTCCTTTCATAGCATGGCTCCAAAACTCAATCTCCAACTTTTGCACCGCTGGGCGGGGACAGTATTCTTGCTTCATTTCCTCCTTGAGTTGCTCCCAAGTCAAAGCGTTCATTACGGCGCGACCTCTCGTAGTGACTCGGAGGTTCCACCAAGTGAGTGCCCTTCCTTGGAGCTTGCTAGCTGCAAACTTGACACGGTCAGCCGGTGCGCAATCGATGATGTTCAAAATGGCTTCCATGCTTTGGAACCATGTGAGCAACCCAACAGGACCTTCCGTCCCATAGAACTCCTTGGGATTGCAAGACGTGAAAGTCTTGTAAGCATTCCTTTCATAGCATGGCTCCAAAACTCAATCTCCAACTTTTGCACCGCTGGGCGGGGACAGTATTCTTGCTTCATTTCCTCCTTGAGTTGCTCCCAAGTCAAAGCGTTCATTACGGCGCGACCTCTCGTAGTGACTCGGAGGTTCCACCAAGTGAGTGCCCTTCCTTGGAGCTTGCTAGCTGCAAACTTGACACGGTCAGCCGGTGCGCAATCGATGATGTTCAAAATGGCTTCCATGCTTTGGAACCATGTGAGCAACCCAACAGGACCTTCCGTCCCATAGAACTCCTTGGGATTGCAAGACGTGAAAGTCTTGTAAGCATTCCTTTCATGTGGCACCAAAACTCAATCTCCAACTTTTGCACCGCTGGGCGGGGACAGTATTCTTGCTTCTTTCTCACGAGTCATACCAATGGGAGGTGGAGGGGGTACCCCATAGACTGGGCGATGTGGTTCTTCTCCTTGACGCCTATGTCCGAGATGGTACCAGGGATGATCACGAGGAAGGCGCGGTTGAAAGTATGGGTCTTGGGCTGGAAATCGCCCGTCACTTAGGTTCATGGGTTCATCTTGCCTTGGTGGAGCGGGTGCTCTAGGGGCTGGTGGTGATGGTGGTGGCGAGGGTGAACGGCGTCCAGGTTGGCTAGAGGCAACACTCCTAGCATTATCGCCATCCGATGGGTCTTCCATTGGCTCGGTCTCTTCTTCTTCTTCTTCTTGGTTGGGGAGGTTGCTCTTGCTTAGGATCTCTTCTTCTTCTTCTTCTTCTTCTTCTTCTTCTTCTTCTTCTTCTTCTTCTTCTTCTTCTTCTTCTCCTTCTTCTCCTTCTCCTCCTTCTTCTTCTCTTCTTCTTCTTCTTCTTCTTCTTCTTCTTCTTCTTCTTCTTCTTCTTCTTCTTCTTCTTCTTCTTCTTCTTCTTCTTCTTCTTCTTCTTCTTCTTCTTCTTCTTCTTCTTCTTCTTCTTCTTCTTCTTCTTCTTCTTCTTCTTCTTCTTCTTCTTCTTCTTCTTCTTCTTCTTCTTCTTCTTCTTCTTCTTCTTCTTCTTCTTCTTCTTCTTCTTCTTCTTCTTCTTCTTCTTCTTCTTCTTCTTCTTCTTCTTCTTCTTCTTCTTCTTCTTCTTCTTCTTCTTCTTCTTCTTCTTCTTCTTCTTCTTCTTCTTCTTCTTCTTCTTCTTCTTCTTCTTCTTCTTCTTCTTCTTCTTCTTCTTCTTCTTCTTCTTCTTCTTCTTCTTCTTCTTCTTCTTCTTCTTCTTCTTCTTCTTCTTCTTCTTCTTCTTCTTCTTCTTCTTCTTCTTCTTCTTCTTCTTCTTCTTCTTCTTCTTCTTCTTCTTCTTCTTCTTCTTCTTCTTCTTCTTCTTCTTCTTCTTCTTCTTCTTCTTCTTCTTCTTCTTCTTCTTCTTCTTCTTCTTCTTCTTCTTCTTCTTCTTCTTCTTCTTCTTCTTCTTCTTCTTCTTCTTCTTCTTCTTCTTCTTCTTCTTCTTCTTCTTCTTCTTCTTCTTCTTCTTCTTCTTCTTCTTCTTCTTCTTCTTCTTCTTCTTCTTCTTCTTCTTCTTCTTCTTCTTCTTCTTCTTCTTCTTCTTCTTCTTCTTCTTCTTCTTCTTCTTCTTCTTCTTCTTCTTCTTCTTCTTCTTCTTCTTCTTCTTCTTCTTCTTCTTCTTCTTCTTCTTCTTCTTCTTCTTCTTCTTCTTCTTCTTCTTCTTCTTCTTCTTCTTCTTCTTCTTCTTCTTCTTCTTCTTCTTCTTCTTCTTCTTCTTCTTCTTCTTCTTCTTCTTCTTCTTCTTCTTCTTCTTCTTCTTCTTCTTCTTCTTCTTCTTCTTCTTCTTCTTCTTCTTCTTCTTCTTCTTCTTCTTCTTCTTCTTCTTCTTCTTCTTCTTCTTCTTCTTCTTCTTCTTCTTCTTCTTCTTCTTCTTCTTCTTCTTCTTCTTCTTCTTCTTCTTCTTCTTCTTCTTCTTCTTCTTCTTCTTCTTCTTCTTCTTCTTCTTCTTCTTCTTCTTCTTCTTCTTCTTCTTCTTCTTCTTCTTCTTCTTCTTCTTCTTCTTCTTCTTCTTCTTCTTCTTCTTCTTCTTCTTCTTCTTCTTCTTCTTCTTCTTCTTCTTCTTCTTCTTCTTCTTCTTCTTCTTCTTCTTCTTCTTCTTCTTCTTCTTCTTCTTCTTCTTCTTCTTCTTCTTCTTCTTCTTCTTCTTCTTCTTCTTCTTCTTCTTCTTCTTCTTCTTCTTCTTCTTCTTCTTCTTCTTCTTCTTCTTCTTCTTCTTCTTCTTCTTCTTCTTCTTCTTCTTCTTCTTCTTCTTCTTCTTCTTCTTCTTCTTCTTCTTCTTCTTCTTCTTCTTCTTCTTCTTCTTCTTCTTCTTCTTCTTCTTCTTCTTCTTCTTCTTCTTCTTCTTCTTCTTCTTCTTCTTCTTCTTCTTCTTCTTCTTCTTCTTCTTCTTCTTCTTCTTCTTCTTCTTCTTCTTCTTCTTCTTCTTCTTCTTCTTCTTCTTCTTCTTCTTCTTCTTCTTCTTCTTCTTCTTCTTCTTCTTCTTCTTCTTCTTCTTCTTCTTCTTCTTCTTCTTCTTCTTCTTCTTCTTCTTCTTCTTCTTCTTCTTCTTCTTCTTCTTCTTCTTCTTCTTCTTCTTCTTCTTCTTCTTCTTCTTCTTCTTCTTCTTCTTCTTCTTCTTGCTTCTTCTTCTTCTTCTTCTTCTTCTTCTTCTTCTTCTTCTTCTTCTTCTTCTTCTTCTTCTTCTATAACACAACAAGGATAGCACATCATGTAACCATAGAGAGGCATTAAGCATACATATATATCATTCAAGATAAGTTTACAAAATTGCTACATGCCAATTACGATGTGATCATCGTCACATATAAGCTAGAAAGTTCAAGAAACTGAAACAAAGTACAAACGTTCATACATCGAATAAGTTCATAAATAAGGTAGTCCTTAGGTTTACTTCCTAAGCATGAGAGCTACCACGAGAGTGCAAACAGCCGTGAGCACACATCCCATCATAAATATCACTTCATTAACTCGACGAACTTCCGATATCGCCAACCTCGCATAATCCCCCGTTCGATCCATAACTCCCAAGGCCCTTTCCATCATCACCTCTTGAGTCCTTACCCTTAGTCTAGCATCCCTTAATCCATTTGCTATTCCCCACACCCTCTCCCTTTCTTCACGAGTCATACCAATGGGAGGTGGAGGGGGTACCCCATAGACTGGGCGATGTGGTTCTTCTCCTTGACGCCTATGTCCGAGATGGTACCAGGGATGATCACGAGGAAGGCGCGGTTGAAAGTATGGGTCTTGGGCTGGAAATCGCCCGTCACTTAGGTTCATGGGTTCATCTTGCCTTGGTGGAGCGGGTGCTCTAGGGGCTGGTGGTGATGGTGGTGGCGAGGGTGAACGGCGTCCAGGTTGGCTAGAGGCAACACTCCTAGCATTATCGCCATCCGATGGGTCTTCCATTGGCTCGGTCTCTTCTTCTTCTTCTTCTTGGAGTGGTTGGGGAGGTTGCTCTTGCTCTAGGCGTCTCCTTTCTTCCTCTTCCATGTGGTCCACGAATCCGTACAAATTCCTTGGTCTAGGGGCTGATCCGGAAGCTCCACTTGCTTGCGACATGATGTTCCTACACAAATTTCACAAAGGCGTGAGATGACGACTTGACTCGACGCTTAGACGACCATGGACGACCGACTTGACCATTGATGACCCATGTGGCAACTTACGGACAGCAAGACGACTCGACGGACCATGAGACGACCTTACCCATTTGACAAGCAACCAACCAACTCGACCAACGACTCACAAGCTTAACAACTAAATAACGACACGACCATCCACAACCGACGACCAACTCGACTCGCACGACCAACATATCCATTTATAATTAAAGTAATGACTAGGATTCAACTTGTGCATAGCTCTCATGTATAATACCTAAATGGACAAAGTAATACTAGCCAAGTGGGGGTATTAACTAAGGGTTCTAATAGGTAATGCAAACATTGGATTTGGTTATGTATCTTTTGCACCAAGAATCGTTTTTAAAGCTTATTTTCAAAAGACTCACTTTGAATATCCCTTAGACAATCATTTCGATCATTCCATATTAAATTTTTAGTTAGGCATAGTTGATCAGGCTATGCATAAGTAAAACAAGAATACTTTATGATCGACTCAATTGTTTAAGAAATATTCGACTCGTTTTGAAAATACGTAGGTTATAGCAAAAATTCTCTATAACCTCGTCTCTGATACCATTTTTTCTGTAACACCCCGACTAAGGCGGAACACGAGATGTCACAGAACGACATGGTACAAAAGATTTAAATATAAAACATCACCATAAAGTTTCAAATGCCATCCAAATTCAAAAGGTTACAAGTTCAAGCTGACGTTTAATAAACATTACATAACCAAATTCATTATCAAAAGATCAAATGTTCGCATTACTAGTCCAACATGCAACAAATAAACACATCATCCAAGAGGCGGTCCAAAGTGCTAACTTACTGCCCTAGACCTGAAAAGCATGAAGAAAAAGTGTCAACTACGAGAGTTGAGTGAGTTCATAGGTTTATTCTACCAAATATACATACAAACAATTCAATTTATGAAGTAGTAAATCATGTAGTTTCCAAGAATATCGTTCATATTATCCGTACCCAAACCGTATGTTCAATCAATAATTTCCATCCACAATAATAATGATTTCCATTCAGCCCAAAGGCATAATTCGATGAGTATATGCTTGAGCCACTACTACGACCATTTACATGTCCCAAACAACATAATATTTCATTTCAGAGCACAAGCTGTCAATCAAGTGCTTTAATCACAATTGGGGTCGTGCCATGGAGACGACCAATAATATATAAAGATAGTTAGAGCACCGCTCGGGTCGGACTGGCAATGAAGGTGGCCACCAAGGCAGACCAAACATTCCATCGTTACCTATTTAGTGGGTGAGTGGACGACTCCTAGTTGCGCAACCCTCTAACTACAGGCCTCCACTATCGGAGTTAATAGTAGTGTACCGAAGTATCTCAATTTGACAGAACTCAAGCTCATCGTATAACTTATAACACATTGAACATACAATATCCCATTTCATAATCATTCTTTCAAGAATCATTTCATATATATAAAGCCATTTTATTTATCATGCTTTTCACCCCGAAAGTAAAACACATAAAAGAGTTTGAAAGGGGGCTATGACTCACTTGATTTGAGAGTGTTAGGGGCTGATCAAATGCGAGATCTTCGTCTAGTCTTGTTGCTCCCCAAGCAAGCCTAAACCATGGTATTTATATATACACAACATAAGAGTGTGTAGCATGAACTAGTGTGCTAGATCATGAGATGTTTGCTAGTAGACTTGCCCATCTTTGGTTGTTACTTAATTGTGGAATTTAAGTACATTATGATGCTCTCATTATTTGGTTAAAAGAGATTGGGTGGTAGGAGTCGTTTTCTCATTAAACGTTTTTGTACGTTTATTGGAATTTCGGTAGTTTGGCTTTGATTTATATGATTTCCATTGTATACCTTGCTTAGTAATAATATTTGACATTAGTGGTCTTATAATATTAATATTTATGTATATTTCCTGATTTGTAATTATTTATTTAATTTAATAATATTTAATTACTTATTTATTCGCTTTATTGATTTATTTACTAAATAATTCCTTAAAAATACTTTTAAGTGTCATAATTGTCTTTATAAATTATGAATAATTTCTTTTGAGTTATCTTCTGATATATATGCTCCTTAATTTATAATTTCATGTTTTATACTTTTATTTGTGTATTTTCCATTAATTTTAATAACCATATTTAATTAGTTATTTTTACTTAATTATTTATCTTTAAATTATGTAACACATATCTCTTGACTCTTAACTATTTTTCTCCAGTAGGTTTTAGTTATTTTTATCATATTTATTAATTTAATGATGATTTAACCCCATTCTTGATTTACATAATTTATTTATTGATTTTTATGCCTTTTAATTACCATTTAAATTCATTAATTCATGGAAATTCTTAGAAATCACCACTAAACATTTTAGCCAAAAATCCCAGGCCCTTTAGGCAACTTTTATCAATATAAATTCATATCAATTCAACCTCTCTTGTGTCTTGCTCATTTTGAGGATTTTATGATTAAAATCGTTTACCGAAATAGTGATTTTAGCCTCATTTCTTAAGCTATTAAGGTACTTCAAAATGGATTTTCATTCTTATTTCAATATTTACAGAAAGTCCATCATATTTTGGTGTCCAAAGTCGTGATAGTGGTGGTGGTGTGATATGTGCAATTTAGTGCTTTCGGTTAGTGATTATTTGACCCGAAAAGGTGATTTTTGAGCTTATTGTTGTCATGTACCAAAAGATCTGAGTTTTATACTTTTATTTCAACTTATTTCCAGTAGGTTTATCATATTTCCTTGGTCATAAGATTATGGTGCATGTGTGTGCTCAAAATGCATTTTTGCGTGTTTTCGGTTTATGATTTCTAGCTTATTTTAACATGTTTTGGTCCAAGCTTTGTCTCTTTGTTATTTCATTAATTTTTCCAGAATATTAACATCATTATTAACCTATTTTTCACTTATAACAAGTCCATATCCATCTCATAATCCAACAAAAGATCCAACTTTCTTAAATCTAGCATACATGCATTCAAATCAACACTTTTTAATACCAACTTTTATAGATCTAACATTCAACAACATAAAAACATTTTTTAAATGAAAAATCTCAGAATATATTCTTCAAAAATATACAAAAACATTTAGATCTATCAAAAAGAAAATCACTTTAAAAGCTACTAATCTATAACAACACTTTTGGGTCTTAAACTTGTTGAATCCTTGGATTTTTCTTCTTAGATTCGACATGCATGAGCATGGAAAGAAAGATCTTATCAACTTTGCCCTCATTAAGTGTATATTACAAAGAAAACAAGAAGAAAGTATGAGTTTTTGATAAAACCTTTGAATATAAACAAAAACAAGATTAGATCTAGTAAAAAGGATGAAGATTATACCCTCTTGAACTTGGTTTTGATGGTGAAAAATGGGCAGAATTTTCGTGACTCTTGAAGCCTCCAACAACCTTAATCTAACCCAAAAACAATCCTTAAACCCTTGCTTAATATAACCCTTTAGTAATCTAACTTAATCCTTATTATTATTAAGTGTTTAACTTGATTTTTGTTGGTGTTTTCTTTGTTTGTGTTGGCCGAAAATGAGAAGAAGAAAGGAAGAGATGGAGAGTTTTTCTTGAGAGAAAAGAAGTGTGTGAAGAGTGTAAGAAGTGTGTGTTGGAGTGGTGAAGTGAAAGAGTGTAAGTATAGTTTTGAAATGAAGTGTGTGAAGAGTGTAAGAAGTGTGTGAAGAGTGTAAGAAGTGTGTGAAGAGTGTAAGAATTGTGAAGAGTGTAAGAAGTGTGTGAAGAGTGTAAGAAGTGTGTGAAGAGTGTAAGAAGTGTGTGAAGAGTGTAAGAAGTGTGTGAAGAGTGTAAGAAGTGTGTGAAGAGTGTAAGAAGTGTGTGAAGAGTGTAAGAAGTGTGTGAAGAGTGTAAGAAGTGTGTGAAGAGTGTAAGAAGTGTGTGAAGAGTGTAAGAAGTGTGTGAAGAGTGTAAGAAGTGTGTGAAGAGTGTAAGAAGTTGTGAAGAGTGTAAGAAGTGTGTGAAGAGTGTAAGAAGTGTGTGAAGAGTGTAAGAAGTGTGTGAAGAGTGTAAGAAGTGTGTGAAGAGTGTAAGAAGTGTGTGAAGAGTGTAAGAAGTGTGTGAAGAGTGTAAGAAGTGTGTGAAGAGTGTAAGAAGTGTGTGAAGAGTGTAAGAAGTGTGTGAAGAGTGTAGAAGTGTGTGAAGAGTGTAAGAAGTGTGTGAAGAGTGTAAGAAGTGTGTGAAGAGTGTAAGAAGTGTGTGAAGAGTGTAAGAAGTGTGTGAAGAGTGTAAGAAGTGTGTGAAGAGTGTAAGAAGTGTGTGAAGAGTGTAAGAAGTGTGTGAAGAGTGTAAGAAGTGTGTGAAGAGTGTAAGAAGTGTGTGAAGAGTGTAAGAAGTGTGTGAAGAGTGTAAGAAGTGTGTGAAGAGTGTAAGAAGTGTGTGAAGAGTGTAAGAAGTGTGTGAAGAGTGTAAGAAGTGTGTGAAGAGTGTAAGAAGTGTGTGAAGAGTGTAAGAAGTGTGTGAAGAGTGTAAGAAGTGTGTGAAGAGTGTAAGAAGTGTGTGAAGAGTGTAAGAAGTGTGTGAAGAGTGTAAGAAGTGTGTGAAGAGTGTAAGAAGTGTGTGAAGAGTGTAAGAAGTGTGTGAAGAGTGTAAGAAGTGTGTGAAGAGTGTAAGAAGTGTGTGAAGAGTGTAAGATTGTGAAAGAGTGTAAGAAGTTGTGAAGAGTGTAAGAAGTGTGTGAAGAGTGTAAGAAGTGTGTGAAGAGTGTAAGAAGTGTGTGAAGAGTGTAAGAAGTGTGTGAAGAGTGTAAGAAGTGTGTGAAGAGTGTAAGAAGTGTGTGAAGAGTGTAAGAAGTGTGTGAAGAGTGTAAGAAGTGTGTGAAGAGTGTAAGAAGTGTGTGAAGAGTGTAAGAAGTGTGTGAAGAGTGTAAGAAGTGTGTGAAGAGTGTAAGAAGTGTGTGAAGAGTGTAAGAAGTGTGTGAAGAGTGTAAGAAGTGTGTGAAGAGTGTAGAAGTGTGTGAAGAGTGTAAGAAGTGTGTGAAGAGTGTAAGAAGTTGTGAAGAGTGTAAGAAGTGTGTGAAGAGTGTAAGAAGTGTGTGAAGAGTGTAAGAATTGTGAAGAGTGTAGAAGTGTGTGAAGAGTGTAAGAAGTGTGTGAAGAGTGTAAGAAGTGTGTGAAGAGTGTAAGAAGTGTGTGAAGAGTGTAAGAAGTGTGTGAAGAGTGTAAGAAGTGTGTGAAGAGTGTAAGAAGTGTGTGAAGAGTGTAAGAAGTGTGTGAAGAGTGTAAGAAGTGTGTGAAGAGTGTAAGAAGTGTGTGAAGAGTGTAAGAAGTGTGTGAAGAGTGTAAGAAGTGTGTGAAGAGTGTAGAAGTGTGTGAAGAGTGTAAGAAGTGTGTGAAGAGTGTAAGAAGTTGTGAAGAGTGTAAGAAGTGTGTGAAGAGTGTAAGAAGTGTGTGAAGAGTGTAAGAAGTGTGTGAAGAGTGTAAGAAGTTGTGAAGAGTGTAAGAAGTGTGTGAAGAGTGTAAGAGTGTGTGAAGAGTGTAAAAGAGAGTGTATGTATATATATATATATATATATATATATATATATATATATATATATATATATATATATATATATATATATATATATATATATATATATATATATATATATATATATATATATATATATATATATATATATATATATATATATATATATATATATATATATATATATATATATATATATATATATATATATATATATATATATATATATATATATATATATATATATATATATATATATATATATATATATATATATATATATATATATATATATATATATATATATATATATATATATATATATATATATATATATATATATATATATATATATATATATATATATATATATATATATATATATATATATATATATATATATATATATATATATATATATATATATATATATATATATATATATATATATATATATATATATATATATATATATATATATATATATATATATATATATATATATATATATATATATATATATATATATATATATATATATATATATATATATATATATATATATATATATATATATATATATATATATATATATATATATATATATATATATATATATATATATATATATATATATATATATATATATATATATATATATATATATATATATATATATATATATATATATATATATATATATATATATATATATATATATATATATATATATATATATATATATATATATATATATATATATATATATATATATATATATATATATATATATATATATATATATATATATATATATATATATATATATATATATATATATATATATATATATATATATATATATATATATATATATATATATATATATATATATATATATATATATATATATATATATATATATATATATATATATATATATATATATATATATATATATATATATATATATATATATATATATATATATATATATATATATATATATATATATATATATATATATATATATATATATATATATATATATATATATATATATATATATATATATATATATATATATATATATATATATATATATATATATATATATATATATATATATATATATATATATATATATATATATATATATATATATATATATATATATATATATATATATATATATATATATATATATATATATATATATATATATATATATATATATATATATATATATATATATATATATATATATATATATATATATATATATATGTATATGTATTTTGTAAGGTTAATTGTATTAGTTTGTAGTGTAAGTTAATTTTTATTCTAGTATGTGTGTATATATATATATATGTCGTGTATATAGGTATGTATGTATATATTTTTGTGTTTTTAATTTGTTACATAAGCCTTAATTTATAAACTTGTATTTATTTTAAGCATATATATATATATACTTATTGTTATTTAAACACTTTTATGTACATATTAATTTATAAATATATACTATATATATATATATATATATATATATATATATATATATATATATGAGAGATATATATATATATATATATATATATATATATATATATATATATATATATATATATATATATATATATATATATATATATATATATATATATATATATATATATATATATATATATATATATATATATATATATATATATATATATATATATATATATATATATATATATATATATATATATATATATATATATATATATATATATATATATATATATATATATATATATATATATATATATATATATATATATATATATATATATATATATATATATATATATATATATATATATATATATATATATATATATATATATATATATATATATATATATATATATATATATATATATATATATATATATATATATATATATATATATATATATATATATATATATATATATATATATATATATATATATATATATATATATATATATATATATATATATATATATATATATATATATATATATATATATATATATATATATATATATATATATATATATATATATATATATATATATATATATATACAATAAGCTAATATAAAATCAGATGCCAAAGATAAAAACAATGAATCGAACAAAATTCGTTCATGGCATCCAAAGTATGATATTCATTACCAATACGAAACCAGAATAGAATCATGATGAACACAAGGTCAAAACCTAGATAGCAGGTTATAGATACATAGCCAGAAAGGAAACTGAAAAGTATCTTCAAGAACCATAGGATGTGTCTGACACGATGATTAAAGGCTTATCACCCTTAAGAATGGACTGGAGGAGGACCACCAGCACCACCTGGTCGGGGTGCTTGACCTGGCTTAGGTCCATCATCCTGAAAACAAACGAGAATAAGCATTATTAGTAGTGGTTAAACCATGAAAAGATATTAGAAGAAACCAAATTAACTCACAGAAAAACGGATACGAAAAAACTTCAGACTGACATTTTTTGAGGCATTATCATGTATTTTTACTGTATATGTGTCTTTTACAGTAGTAACATACCAAGATAATGTTTGTAAGCAGCTTTTGGCACATTAGTTGATAAAAATTGGATAAATATCAGCCTGAATGATGCATATTACACTCGCAGCCCAGTGCAATCTAAATTAAATTTTGCCAAGTTTGCAATAAAATATTACACCGGGACATTATATAGAAAGCTTTAATCTAATAAAAGTCCATTCAATTGAAACTCTTACAACTATAACTTCATTCTGGCAGCATTTACAGTCAAGCTAATGATGGGCCATCACTCATGATGGGCCATCACTAATAAAAAAAAAAACATGAGTGCATTTGGGGCAATGTACAAAACTAAGTTACCATTAAAGAAGCAAATAGAGATCAACATAAACTAAATGAAGTAGCACTTAAAACTACAATCAATTTGAAGTTGAAGAGGGTAAATCACATTATGATTTGCTGGTAACCAACAAGCCATAAAATATGCATGTACATTAACTATACCAATATAAAAAAGTTCACGACATAAAAGTTTAAACCAGAGCTTTTTAGCAAGTCACTTCAACAAGAAGACTAATTATACAAATAATAGTATACGACCATCTGTAAGAAACCTATACAAACAATGATCCTAGCAAAAAATTCTTAATGCTAAAATGATATATACAAGAAAAACTTTAGGTCAAGCACCAGCTATAATAATTGAATGAAATACATGGTTCAATATGGAGGTTGCTACTTAGGTGCGTATTTGGTCTGTAGTTTCCAGTGAATGCAAATAAACCTAACGTGGCTATGTGTGCCATGTATTTCATTCAATTATTTTAGCACATATCACAAGTTGTTCTAAAACATGGGTGTCAAATTCAGAGGACCAGCAGCCCAATCTTGTTTTCAAATGAAAAATGGGAACCCTTAAATGGCAGGTGTAACTAATACGAGAGGCCTCCATACTGCCTCACTAGTAGGTGACAAGAGGATTAGGAAAAAAAGAGTATTCTAACAAAGCTTTATAAATTGGGACCATTAAATGTCGGATGCAACTAAGAATATAGATGTAACGCTTAAAGGCAAAACTTTCCAAAACAAGAACCATTATATGTTAGAAAAAACGAGGCAAAGATTTACATTTGGTATAACAGGACAAATTGGAACCTTTAACCATGTTATCTGGTAGTAAGCAATATTCTACTAAATAAATAATATCTAACAAATAAAAACAATTGGATAACATATATATGATTCATACCCTTGGGCGAGTGAATCTCTTTGGGGGCTCACGGTTCCTCCTATCAGTTCGAGAAAGGACCCTGACAACCTTAGAGTGGATGGCACAAGAAACACAGTACTGCATCTTCAAGTACAGCTTAGGAAGGGTGTACTCTAAAACAAGAAGAAGAAAAAAACATACAAAATGCTGTCATATTCACCAAAAATAACTACATATATTAATAACTTAGAAGTAAAAAGACTTACGGTCAAATGCACAAGCTTCTTGAACATCCCTAACAGCAGCTTGCTCTACAATGTTCCTCACAAGGAATCGCTTGATAGCCTTGTCCTGATAACGACCATAAATGTAAAACACCAGATTGGTTGAATTGGTTATCCGTTCAAAAAAAAAACGACCATAAATGTAACAATTACAGAAGAGAAATCTTTCACAATAAACAGTGTTCACCGTTCAAAACCCATTTCCCAAAAAAAACACTTATTTAACACAATAATAGAATAAAAAAAGCGAAAATGACACCCAAATAGCAATCCAACTATCATAGTATGACACACAATACCTGGCTATGCATTCAAACGTTGAAAATCACATTACACGAGAGTAACCCAATAATCACGTCATCCTCATAACAACCAAGCTAAAACAAACCATTTTTTTTACTTAAATCCAAATTTTCAGCTTCTGATAACAATTATAAACTAGATCCATAAAAAAGACCTACAAACATGGCTACTCTTTATAAACATTAACTGAAAAACTGTCTGTGTTATAGAAACAACGGGTCAAACCTAGCTAACAGTGACATAGAAATACAAATGTTTTGTCCATTCATATTTTCATCAAGACATACAAAACCAGCAGTCAGAATCACACGATAACCAGAAACATCAAAAACCCGATTACTATAAATACTTGATTAATTACTAAAATGTAAGTCCATTACAAAAATGAGCCAAAAAAGTGTAACTTTACAGCTTCATCAATTCATCATATAGTCAATATTTAATAATTTTACAAATTCTCTACACAAAAATCCTACAAAATAAAAACACTAACAAAAAATATAATATTGAATAATCAAACACAAATCATCATAAATATTTTGAAAAAATAATAAAAAAAAAAGAGAAAGAGAAGGACCTTAGGGCAGCACTTTCCACAGTTAGAGCAACGAATGAATTTAACATGGCCACGTCCATGTTTGTTCCTTCCTCCATTCCTTCTCTTAAATGTCTACATTACACAATTTTTATATATATATATATATATATATATATATATTATATATATATATATATTATATATATATATATATATATTATATATATATATATATTATATATATATATTATATATATATATTATATATATATATTATATATATATATTATATATATATATTATATATATATATTATATATATATATTATATATAGCTAATTTATTTATTTATATACAATTATATTATATATCTATATATCTATATATAATTATATGATACTGATATATAAAAATGATGATACAAAAAAAAAGTTACCATATTATTGCCTCCAGAAAGATCCTTAAGTGGCCGTCAATGAGATTCCGGCGGTTTGATCTAAAGTTAGTGAAAGGTGTTGAAAGTTAGGGTTTTATATGGCGATATTTTTGGGAACCCTATTATTGGATTGGAGTATTGGACAGTATCAAAGTGAGAATATGCTGATAATTTTTTTGGGTCATTTTATTGGGCTTTTTATTGTGGGCCTCTGCAGTACTCCAAGTCTACACTTGGGTCAGTTCATATTTGTTATTCTAATAACTTTCAAGGAAAAAGTCAAAAAAGTTTTACCGTCTTAACATTTTTTTTTAACGGCGTGTTAGTTTTTGTTAGTGGTTCGAACCCTAGCAGTGACATCCAAGCGGGCAGTATGCTAGTGGTTGGAACCCGAAGGCACCCCTAGAGACCAAGATTGCGATAACACGGCCACAAAATGTTTTCATGTTTGAATAACGCGAGGTATGATTTTAGAGTGGTTAGGGAAAAATTTGTAAAGGGGTATGGAATACTTCGGTTAGACCATTTTACGTCTTAGTGAAAAAGATTTGTTTCTTTGATTAATCTGAATAGGAAAAACAAAATCCGTTTATCCATTTATATTTTGTTTATCGTATTTTTTAGAGGGCTGTGGATAACAAGTTAGAAAGTACTTCTAAACAGAAGTTGATTATGTTTCGGAGTCGATTGTTTTTATATATAAGAATTGCTTACATGTATAGCTGAAATATATAAGAATTATTATATTTGATTTTTGAAGACGGGTATTCAAATGATGAGGAGTATTATACGCGCTGCACTCTTTTTCCCTTCACCGAGTTTTTATCCTATTAGATTTATCTTGGTAAGGTTTTTAATGAGGCAACAAGGATCATCTTTGCGTATAATTTTTAGTGTGAATATCCAAGGGGGAGTATTATAATATTAAATATATATGGATATTCACTTCCATATTTATGTAATTGTATTTTCTCTAGAACCTTCTATTGGGGCTTATAAATACAATGTTATATTGTAACCCTAATTGATCATTAATGGAATTCTCTTCATTCTCTTCCAACTCTTCTTTTTACTCTTTTCTCAATATTATAACAAGAAGTACAATCTTGATACATAACTATAGAAGCAAGATTCTCCAAGAAAAAAGAGCCAATCAGATTACTAGCAAATGGAGAAAGATCAAAGCAGCAATTGCAAAGTTCAATGCAATTTAGGCAGGCTATGATGGGCACCGGATTAGTGGGGAGAACGATGCCCAAGTCATGGAAGAAGCGCGTTTAGAGTACTTTACTCAAACCCACACTCAGTTTAACATGTACGATTGTTGGTTGCTTGTGAAAGATAGGCCAAAGTTCTTCGCGCCATCCGTTCTTGATGTTCTGGGTTGAAGCTTGCATAAAAGGAAAAACATTGTTAATGTCGTTGATAGTGATGAGGAGGAGGAGGCCCAATTCGAGCACATAGACCTTGGAGAAAACGACCTTTTCGGTCCGGATACGTATACGCGCCCCCTACTAAGGCAAAGGCTTCGCGAACCTTCCGATGCGGGGTCGTCTCGTTCTTCTGCTTCCGACCTAGCTGCCCGGCTCGACAGACTTGGGTGCACCAAGCAAGCAGTTTTGGAAGAACAGTAACAATCCTTGGCCATGATTCGTGAGAAAGAAATGAAGCGCACCAGTACACGGCTCTTTCGTTTATGGGCCAAACCGAGTGTGATGAGCAAGAAAAGAAGTTCATCAAAGAAGTGAAGAAGAAATTGATGGCCGAGTACATCGGCTTCCTTTTCGGTCCCGACAATTAGTTTAGCTTAGTTTAGTTTTTTTTTTTTAATAAGAATGTCTTTTCTTTTTTTTTCAACTTTAGGTTGTGTGTTTTTTATTTATTGTACTTTGTTTTTTTTTATGTTCTAATGTATTTTTTTTAATGAAGTTATGTGTTTTATTTAGATTTTGTTTTAATGATGTAATGTGTTTTATTTATATTATGGAGGGTTAAAAGTGTAAAGTTTATAAAATGGTAGATTTAATAATTGGTGGGTCCAAGACTAGTCCTTTGTAGTGGGTATGTTTTGGGGGGATTAATCCTTGGAGTGTTTTTTTTCTGATATGGCGCTGACTTAGACTAGTCCTTCAGGGATGAGTCTTAACCATTGGGGAGCCTCTAACAAGCCCTTTTATGAGACCATATGCAAAAGATATATAAGACAACCCTTGTAAATACTTATTTTAGTAATTAGGATGGATGACAAAACTTTTCAAAACCTAAGAATGGATATAGCATATGGAACATATATCCTCGATCATTAGAAAGTCAAAAGTATATGCTAAAAAGTTAAAGTCAAAAAGCAAAAAATTTGAGATTTAAGCCAAAACTAGTCACTGTATCCGCACATTGTTATATAACATGTTTTTTACATGATAAATTTTGGGATATCAACAATATATAGTAGTATTAATGTAATACAAATATATTTTTAAGTAAGGGAAAAGTGAAGGTGGGGTTGTCTCACACATAAGTTGGGTGAAAAACCCCTCACATCTTGTTTTTTTATTTCATAAAATTCATGGCCCCCCATCATTTATTAATTATAAAAAAAGTATTTAAAAATAGTATGTGAGGGGTTTTTCACCTAAGTTAGCTGTGTGACAACCCTACACTCACTTTTCTCTTTTGTATAATATTCGAACCCAAATTAAAAAAAAAATTATGAAGCAATAATAAAAGTATCGTGTAAGATGAATAAAGATAAGAAGATATATGAAAATCATAGAACAAAACATTAATAATATTAAAGCAAATAATGACATTCCGATCACCGTGATGTTATGTAGTGTTTTACATGAATGTACATCGTCACAACGATGAAAATTATCAAATATTAAAAAATATCATATATAATGAAACGAATGAAGATAATCAAAACCAAATGTTTAAAGGTAAAACCGTAAACATGTGAAAGTAGTTTTAAAAAACATGAGAACCCAAAAGTTTGGTGTCAGAAAATTGAAAAGAAAACTTTGATCTTGGCAAAAATTAAAAGATACAAACTTTACCCCAAAAGAGGTAAAGGGAAAAATTAAAAGAAAACTTTGGTGTAATTGGTTTGTAGCAATCGGCAATCGGCAAATAGCGGCCCATCGATTCCACTACCTCCAACAAATTGGTAAGAATTGGCTCTCGGCAAAAAAAACACCCAAATCGGCTCCATGGGGTTGATTGAAATAAAGGTTGGTAGCATGAGAAAGTGTACGTTGATAAACAAACAAACCTCATCATTGTCGGAGAGCAATCGAAAATGGTTTAACGAAGAAGAAGACCATCGCCAAAAGTGCCTAAACTTCGGCATTGCACCATTGCAGCCACCATCACTGGATTAAATAAGGAATAGGATTACGACAACGGAGAAGAAGACCATATATACCACTATCCGGCGATGCTTCCTTCTTCTTTCCTCTGTTTTCCGATGACCTCGTTGGTGGTGGTGTGTGTTCAGTGTGTTTGTGTATATAGTAGATATATACAAAGATACAAGATATAAATATATATAAATATGATATTGATAGAGATACCTGTTAAATCTATTAACAAGAAAAAAAAAAGAACAGAATTATATAGATAAAAAGAAAAAAGAGATAGTGGTTGTATGGGTAAAAGAAAAGAAAAATAGATTAAAAAAAATAACCAATGGGTTGGTGGCTTATTGGTAAAGTCTTAGACTTTGGGGGGAAATAGATTAAAAAAAAACAGCCAATGGTTGGTGGCTTATTGGTAAAGTCTTAGACTTTGGGGGGTTCAAACCATAAATTATAAAAGGGGAAATTAGCCAATGGGTTGGTGGCTATTGGTAAGGTCTTAGACCTTTGGGAGAAATCACCAGGGTTCGAATCCCACTTCTTACATTTGTAGGAGTGGATTATTGGGGGGGTTCGAGAGTTGGATTATATATATATCGATATGAATATATATATAGATATATGAATACATATATTTGAGAGAGAGATATATAAAGCAGCAGAGAAAATATGAGAGATTACAAAAGAGGGTAAAAATATGATTGAATCATAACCCTAAAGCCAGAATAAGATGTATATATACATCTTTATTTTGCATTATCGACCCTCTACTTCTGGACTTGTACACTTGAGGCTCTAATCATCAACTTTAGCACTTGCACATCTTTAGTCCCTTGACTTCATAATCTTCAGTCATCCAGTCCATAATCTATACTTAAAACATAAGCATAATTAGCAAGAATAATGGATTTGGATTTGTACTTCATGACAGAGAGTCTTGGATTTCATCCCAGACATGCGTGGTTCGAGCTCTCCATATTGCTCAGTTGGATATCACCATGCTGTTTCGAATGCTAACTACTAACTCGCTGTTAAAAAAAATAGTTCATTTGGTTTGGTTGGTATAAATTGATAAAATATCCCTTATTAGTTGGTAAGTTTTGGCTTAAATTGAATTCTTTTTTGTTTGGATGTGATCTTGTAAAAATTTATCAAAATCTGCATTACTCTTTGGCCCTTATGGTGAAATTTGTTTTGTGAGCATCCTTGCTAACTTGTGGAATTCTGATGATTAATGAAAATCGATTGATCGTAGTATCTGTAAAATAGGGTACCGATAGCCATAAATGTTGTATCACCTTCACTTTCTGCAAAATAGGGGGGGGGGGGAGGTTCAGAGAATATATATATATATCGATATGATATATATATATATATCGATATGATATATATATATATTATACAGAGAGAATATGAGAGAAAATATCAAAAGAGGGTAAAAAATATGATGAATCATAACCCTAGCTTCCAGAATAAGATGTATATATACATCTTTATATTTGCATTATCGACCCTCTACTTCTGGACTTGTACACTTGAGGCTCTAATCATCAACTTTAGCACTTGCACATCTTTAGTCCCTTGACTTCATAATCTTCAGTCATCCAGTCCATAATCTATACTTAAAACATAAGCATAATTAGCAAGAATAATGGATTTGGATTTGTACTTCATGACAGAGAGTCTTGGATTTCATCCCAGACATGCGTGGTTCGAGCTCTCCATATTGCTCAGTTGGATATCACCATGCTGTTTCGAATGCTAACTACTAACTCGCTGTTAAAAAAAATAGTTCATTTGGTTTGGTTGGTATAAATTGATAAAATATCCCTTATTAGTTGGTAAGTTTTGGCTTAAATTGAATTCTTTTTTGTTTGGATGTGATCTTGTAAAAATTTATCAAAATCTGCATTACTCTTTGGCCCTTATGGTGAAATTTGTTTTGTGAGCATCCTTGCTAACTTGTGGAATTCTGATGATTAATGAAAATCGATTGATCGTAGTATCTGTAAAATAGGGTACCGATAGCCATAAATGTTGTATCATTGATTAATACAAAACAACAAAGATATATATATATATATATCGATATGATATATATATATATATAATATACAGAGAGAATATGAGAGAAAATATAAAAGAGGGTAAAAAATGATGATCAAAATTAACCCTAGTTCCAGAATAAGATGTATATATACATCTTTATATTTGCATTATCGACCCTCTACTTCTGGACTTGTACACTTGAGGCTCTAATCATCAACTTTAGCACTTGCACATCTTTAGTCCCTTGACTTCATAATCTTCAGTCATCCAGTCCATAATCTATACTTAAAACATAAGCATAATTAGCAAGAATAATGGATTTGGATTTGTACTTCATGACAGAGAGTCTTGGATTTCATCCCAGACATGCGTGGTTCGAGCTCTCCATATTGCTCAGTTGGATATCACCATGCTGTTTCGAATGCTAACTACTAACTCGCTGTTAAAAAAAATAGTTCATTTGGTTTGGTTGGTATAAATTGATAAAATATCCCTTATTAGTTGGTAAGTTTTGGCTTAAATTGAATTCTTTTTTGTTTGGATGTGATCTTGTAAAAATTTATCAAAATCTGCATTACTCTTTGGCCCTTATGGTGAAATTTGTTTTGTGAGCATCCTTGCTAACTTGTGGAATTCTGATGATTAATGAAAATCGATTGATCGTAGTATCTGTAAAATAGGGTACCGATAGCCATAAATGAAAATCGATTGATCGTAGTATCTGTAAAATAGGGTCTGATGATTAATGAAAATCGATTGATCGTAGTATCTGTAAAATAGGGTACCGATAGCCATAAATGAAAATCGATTGATCGTAGTATCTGTAAAATAGGGTACCGATAGCCATAAATGAAAATCGATTGATCGTAGTATCTGTAAAATAGGGTCTGATGATTAATGAAAATCGATTGATCGTAGTATCTGTAAAATAGGGTACCGATAGCCATAAATGAAAATCGATTGATCGTAGTATCTGTAAAATAGGGTCTGATGATTAATGAAAATCGATTGATCGTAGTATCTGTAAAATAGGGTACCGATAGCCATAAATGAAAATCGATTGATCGTAGTATCTGTAAAATAGGGTACCGATAGCCATAAATGTTGTATCACCTTCACTTTCTGAGAACTCGGCTGATTCGGGGGAGTTTTACAACCTTGTATAAAACAGATTATATATATATATATCGATATGATATATATATATATATAATACAGAAAATATGAGAGAAAATATCAAAAGAGGGTAAAAATATGATTGATCATAACCCTAAATCCAGAATAAGATGTATATATACATCTTTATATTTGCATTATCGACCCTCTACTTCTGGACTTGTACACTTGAGGCTCTAATCATCAACTTTAGCACTTGCACATCTTTAGTCCCTTGACTTCATAATCTTCAGTCATCCAGTCCATAATCTATACTTAAAACATAAGCATAATTAGCAAGAATAATGGATTTGGATTTGTACTTCATGACAGAGAGTCTTGGATTTCATCCCAGACATGCGTGGTTCGAGCTCTCCATATTGCTCAGTTGGATATCACCATGCTGTTTCGAATGCTAACTACTAACTCGCTGTTAAAAAAAATAGTTCATTTGGTTTGGTTGGTATAAATTGATAAAATATCCCTTATTAGTTGGTAAGTTTTGGCTTAAATTGAATTCTTTTTTGTTTGGATGTGATCTTGTAAAAATTTATCAAAATCTGCATTACTCTTTGGCCCTTATGGTGAAATTTGTTTTGTGAGCATCCTTGCTAACTTGTGGAATTCTGATGATTAATGAAAATCGATTGATCGTAGTATCTGTAAAATAGGGTACCGATAGCCATAAATGTTGTATCACCTTCACTTTCTGGCAACCTTTTATTCGGTTTTTTATGAGGATTAATTCAATAACCATATCACTAGATGTTACTAGCATTTAAATTTGTTGATGCATTTTTAGTTAACTCTATGTATTTTATACTTTTATTAATAACTTATAATAAAGCTTACTCTTTAGTGTTCTTTTTTTAACTCATGAGTTTTTATAAAACAAATATCAGAGGGGTACTTACACAATACGCCAGTGATGACGAAGACAAATGGCAGCGGCGGTGGTGACGACGGTGGCGGTAGCGTTATTGTGGTAAATTTAAAAATGTAAAAGTAATTGATGTAAAAGGGCTTTTAAGGGTTGAAGCTTGTATGCTGTAAATAAATTAGGTGAATATTTTAAATTAATAAATAAAGAAGAATGTTGTTTGGGTAGATAAGGTTTGGAACATATTTCGATGTATATTGGAAAGGTTTACTTTGTGGTTGAGAAAAAGTTAAAAGTTGAGGGGAAATTTAGGTGTTTTACAGACTGAAAAGTTAAAAGTTGAGGGGAAATTTAGGTGTTTTACAGACTGAAAAGTTAAAAAAGGGAAGAAATGATTTTGTAACATCCGTGAATTTGACCCGTTTGACTTTGTGTGTAATTCGACTAGCATTCTTATTTAATGATATGATTGATTTCATTTTGTGACTAAATGACTAGTTAACATGCTTGATGGGTCGATTGACCGACTTATTATGTGACTCGATACAAGACGAATGCTTAATTTAACTAGAAAGTGTGATGGGTCAACCCATGAGTTTAATCCAAGACTCAAACCCAAAACCCCAACCCAACCTTATCCCAACCTCCCACCCAATCCCTTCCATCCATTCAATTCACTCTTGCATCTATCTCTCTCTAGTAAATGCACACACAAACACAAGCTCATCTCTCTCTCTCTCTCTCTCTCTCTCTCTCTCTCTCTCTCTCTCTCTTCTCTCTCTCTATATCTCTCTCTAGTAAATGCACACACACAAACACAAGCTCATCTCTCTCTCTCTCTCTCTCATTAAATTCTTATATCAATTAATGTTCTTGGGTTGAATTAGTGTAAGAATCATCATCACCATCATTATATCTTCATCTCTCAAAAATTTGGAGTTTCAAGTTGCAAGAATTATCCATTTGGGTCAATTTTCGGGTTTGAGCTTTGTGGTGAGTTTTGGTAAGTAAAACTAGTTTCTATATCATCATTTTATGTTTTTAAGCACATTTCTAGTCAAATATAGGTACACATGAGTCAAATTTTGGGTCAAAGTACAACTAGGTCAAATTTAGGGTTCTTGGTGCTCTTGGTTTCATTCTGGCCGAATTTGGGGAAAAATTGATGTTAGGATTCGTATTCAAGACTTGGGTTATGTTTCATTTTGTTTCTAAATGAGTATAAAACTGATGACAAGGTATCGTGGGTCACAAATCGGGTGAAAAACTCAAAATGGGTCGGATTAGGGTTTATGTAATTTAAATTAGGTCAAAACCAAATTTGATGGTGATTTTGTTACTTGGGATTGTTAATTTGAGGTGGGTTAAGTCCAAACATGTCTATTTATGTGTACAAACGACCCTTTAACCCTTCTAAACCGATTATAGAGTCAAATGTAGTGTTTTGGGTTGAATTGGGTCGGTTTTGAGGTTGCTAGCTGCTACTGCTCGTTCAGCCCATCTCCAGCGTCCAAGACGCCAAGACCACCGTCCCAGACGGTGGTCTAGTTTAGCAACTTTCACCGTGCGAGCTCCAAAACCAGCGTAAGACAGAGGGTTCCACCGTAAAAGCAAAACTGAGCCACCGTCTAAGATGATGGCAGTACCGTCCCAGACGGTACTCCCCTTCTTGCCATTTGCTGATTGCTTCTTAAGCTTGCTTTCTTCATCCTTGGATCGAGCTGAGCTGTTGAATGGACCCTTTCTTGACTTCCACAGCCCCATATTTGAGTCGTAATCATTGTCTAGAGTTGAGGGTCAATTTAAAGCTTAAAATGGGACAAGTAATTAGACTCCATAAACACGTATAAATACATTGTATACATGAGACGATCTCGAGACGACTCTAACTCATTTCAAACTACCTCCTTGACTCTTCTTAAGTTGTATACGAGTCCCGGGAGTCAACCAAGTCACGAGTCACCTTCTTGAAGACCTAATTAGGGTTAAATTGTTACGTATTAATGTGTATATTATATATACTTATAGGTTTTGGACACGTGGAGCCTATTGAACGCTTATAATCTCATCTTAATTCGATATTAGCCTCTTTTGCCGATCAAGGTGAGTTCCGTAGCTCCCTACTCGCTTGAGATTCGGGCTGGAAAGTGTACATGTGTTTGTTTGATCGTTTGATTGATTTGATTGACGGTTTATTGATTGTTTGGTTGATTTTGCGCTTGATTGTGATATTATTATTATTTAGGATAGTTGTGCCTACATGGAAGTCGGTTATGCCTTCAAAGGGTTTTAGATGTGGTGGGAAGGCTGCGGGTGACCCTATATATAAGCATCTAGAACTTGATGAAAGTAAAACCCTCCGAAGTGTATGTACGTGTTGTTTTAGTGGAATGATGGATATTGGGATTGTGTTTGGAATGAACATTTACGCATTGTTACACTTGATTTGTGCGGTACACACGCAAGCTTACTTTATTTACGCGGTACACACGCAAGCTTACTTTATTTACGCGGTACATACGCAAGCATACTTATTTGTGCGGTACACTCGCATGCATACTTATTTGTGCGGTACACTCGCAAGCATACTTTATTTGGGCGGTACACACGCAAGCATACTTTAATTGTTGCATTGATGACGTGGTTGACATACATTTGATATACATTATGACCTTGCATACATACGATACATGATTTGATGTCGATATCACTTGTGATCATTTATTACACGTATTTACTTTACTCTATATGATCTTGTTTTGATTTGACATTGTGATTAGTGACAATGGTTCCTTGTGAACCATTACTACAAACTCACCAACCTCATGTTGACTTGTTAGTACACTTTTCAGGTAACCAGATGAACCCAAGACAAGACGCTTGATTGATAGATTGATTGGACCCGGGCTTAGACTTACATGGATCAAAGATTCATTTGCCCTTCTTTTGCATTATGCTTAGGATCGTTTGCCATCTTTTGGATTGTTTTGTAAACGCTTGATGGCTATTTGCTCCTTATGCATTTTGTGTTGTATTTGACTTAACTTGTTGAATTCACCAAATTCATTTATTTTCATTTAGTTGCCTACGATAATTCCATCACGTGCTATTTAATTTTCGTAACATTTCGAGCCCTAGCTCGGGGTGTTACAAATTTATTTTATCAGGAAGTAAAAATAAAGATAAAAAGTTGAACTTGTAGACGCATCATTGTTTTTTTTTCACAAATTTTTATTTCGACTCTCTTTTGATCGACAAGTCTGCGACTTTTTCATGAATCATATGTAACAGCTCATGGTCTAAACCTCGTTGTGGAGAGTACCTGTAGGGTTTTACCATTATATGGTGAAGTTTCTTCTGATGTCGAATACTGACTGACTGCTTAAAAAAAATAAGCATGTGTTTCGAAAGAAAAGAAAGATAACGCAAGCACACAAAAGTACTTAGTTTGATTCAAATCGTAATATGAAATTGCCATCATAACTAAGCAATATTATATATGTACAGTAAAACCTCTATACACAGTAAAACCTCTATAAACTAATAGTGTTGGGACCGAGATATTTTATTAATTTAGCGAGTCATTAATTTATCGAGTATATATAATACTTATCTTAAGTTGGGACTTGACAGATTATTAATTTTATCGATGTATTAATTTATCGAGTATTAGCTTATAGAGGTTTCACTGTATGTTAGTCCAAAAGGAGACTTAAATATTTAATAAGTTAAACAAACAGTTTTAAGCATCATTGATAATCGGATCACTTGTAAGTTGAAATCGAAAGAAAACTGATTAAAGAAATCTCTACTTAAATAGAATTAACTTTGAAGTCTAAAAGATACATCGAAGATGCAATCGAAAGTTTCCTCAACAAATGTTTTACAGAGACTTGATGAAATCATTCATATCTCTAACTAAGTGCATGAGAATGTAACTAACTAAGGCCGAAAAGTTATTGTGTGCATGAACTTACAGAACCTCTATTGTATGCATGAACCCTATCAGAAACGTTATGATATACACGATTGACCTGCTATTCCCTTAGCCGGTCACCCTTTTGACTTTTCAATGTTTTTTGCTTACGTGTACCGCACAACCGGCATATTTTAAATAAATAAATACAAAAGAACATATATATATATTATATGTATATATTATATATGAATATACATATACATACATATATTAAATAGAAAATGAAAGAGAGAGAAATAAGCATCTAATCATTTGCCAGCTCTTTGCTTTCATCAATATATCCGCCGGAATATCCCTTATCCACAGAAACTAACACCATGAGTTGGTGGTGGGCCGGAGCTATCGGAGCAGCCAAGGTATACATACATACATATACATACATATACATACATATTACATTATTATACGAGTTCTAATTACGTAACTTCTAATTTACTTATTAGTACTTGCAAAATTGCAATATTAATCTTTATATATCTTACTATATATATAGAATTAACCGGAATAGTCGGCAACAGCCTCGCCGAAAAGTTAACTATGGCGTGATGGTGTATGTGTGTGTGTGTATGTATGGAGGCAGTAGTGGTGATGGTGGTGGCTATGGAGGCGGTGATGGTGTCGCCGGAAAACCGATGAGGCCGGAAAACTGGTAACCCAGAAAACAAGATCATTCACATCTTCAATAGGATAAAATATTAATTTTTTATATCATATATCAGATATAATATTATAACCAGATCTCATATGGCCGCAAAACCGAAACCCAGATCGCCGGAAAAATAAACACATAGTTGCAGGTGGCCGGAATATTTGCAGGTGGCCGGAATATACATGACCAGGCGGCCTACAAAATGACCCAAAAAATAGAAGATCTGGTCTTGATCCACACCCCTTCAAACTCTCCTGGCAGATTAAAAACTAGGCCATGTAAAATATTGTGCCAAAATGATTTACATTTAAACTCTGCTCGTGCTATGAATGACCTATGAGTTTGTACATCATCATATGCTTACTATAATAACCCAATTTTTCATTGAGACATAATGGATATTGTTATATATGTGTAATTTTGCATATATATATATATATATATATATGTGTGTGTGTAAAAAGTTAGGGTTTAATTATGTGGGGATGAAGAATCGGAAGGGATGAAGATAACCGGGCCCACATCAGCCTCTAGCCGGTTTCGCCATACAATAGAAAATTACTAGGTTCATGCATACAATAGAGGTTCTGTAAGTTCATGCACACAATAACTTTTCGGCCTTAGTTAGTTACATTCCCATGCACTTAACAAAATTGTTGTCTATAAATATGTTTAGAAATTTTTTGATGTGGAAAGATCATATTTTATTTTAGAAGGTTTTATTTTTAGTTATGATGTCATATATACTTTGTAATATTTCCAATAAAAATAGCCCCTTAAATGTTTTAATAGAGAATTAGAGACCTATATAATATTATAAAATAAAATGTTTTTTTAATTACTTAATGGAATAATTACTTTTATTTTATAAATTATTATTGTGTTAGTTAATTCATTAACTTAATAATTGTTGTGTTAGTTGATATATTAGCTTTATATCATATTATAATGCGTCAATAACAAACATTACATATATTTTTACGAATAATATCTTTTTTTATTTCAAAATTTTAATTAACATACCCGGGTTGATTAACTAGTAAAAGAGAGTTAGAAGATTAAAGTAATGTAACTTTTGATGAAACAATAAGTAAATAAGATAACAATGGATATGGAATAGAAAATACATGCCAAAGAATGCTCATAATAACCATAAGGAAAAAAAAAGTCTAAGATGATACGGCTTTATTACTTCTATATAAAATAAACTATTCTTCTTACTTTTTTAATTTTGGGCTAATCATTTTTTAAGGTATCGAACTCGCAACTTATTGTTTTTGTAGGGACTAATCAATAATTTCGTATAAGTTGGGGTTTAAAGGGTCAATAAGCATATATATGGGGCCCAAAACCACCATCTAGTATTCGATTTCCGGTTTTGTGTGTGTAAATATACACGTCGGATGTTGACTGCCACCTCAGCGATTTTTTGGGCGGGATAATTTCCGTTGACCATTTTGTCGTATTTGTTAAAGTTTTAACCTTTAATCTTTTTAAGTATAATAATAACCTGAAATATAAATATAAACGATATATATATTATTAACTCTTCTATCACTTTCACACACACATACTTCTTGAAACCAGACAAGAGTTGTTTCCCAAAAAAAGAAGATCTTCATCGGTTCTGACAAGAAAACCCTAAAATAATTTCTTCAAAGTTAACTCATGCTTTCGATCTGCTATCGTATCCTTTGTTGAAGCTGTTAAGGTAAATCTTTATCTGTTGTTAAAAGTTTCAGTTGGGGGGTTTTGGTGGGTGTAAATATAAGTTGTTTTTTTTAAGTTAAAACACCGATCGATCGATTATGTGTGTATCCAGTAGTTGAACATTTATTTTGTTGATTTTTGAACATGAAATCGCCGTTTTAGGGTTTCAAATTCGGGGGTTTTTGTGGGTGTAAATATAACTTGTCTTTTTTAAGTTAAAACACCGATCGATCGATTATGTGTGTATCCAGTAGTTGAACATATATTTTCTTGATTTTTGAACATGAAATCGCCGTTTTAGGGTTTCAAATTTTTTATTTTATTTTGATAAAAAAAATAGCTACTTGCATGGGAATATGTCTTGAAGTACATGAGTACTGGTGGGGTTGGTGAATTTTTTTTTTGTTTTAATTTTTTTTTTAAACAGATGGCTATTGGTCAATTTGATTTCGATATCCATCACGATGGTGTGTTCTATTTTGGCCCTCTAAGGTATGAAGATGGAAGTGTATTAGGTGTTTATATTCATCAATTTGAGTCATTCGATGACTTTCTTGCATATCTTGAAAGATCCACTATGTCCATTGTTGCTGGTATCTACTATGTAATACCAGGAAAAAAAGTAGTTAATGGATTGCTAATGGTGCAAGATGATAATGACTTGAGTTGCATGTATGATATTGCTTATTGTTATGGTAAAATTCACATCTACTTGAACCATCTTCAAACCCATGAGGAGGCCATTCACTCTTACTTAGCTGTAGATTCAACTGCTTTAAACCCAGGTGAAATAGATGATGTGAATAATGGGAGAAATGTGGTAAGAATGAATCTGGGTAGAAACATAAATGTGGGTAGAAATGTAGCTGGGGATAAGGACATAGTAGAGGATCCCATTGCTGTGGAGGATGATGATTCACAGGATGGTTATGGAGGAGATGAGGAGGGTGATGGTGAACATGATGAGGGTGATGGTGATGGTGGAGTTGGTGCTGTTGGTTTAGATGATGTTCACTTAGATGATGCACCTAGGAACATTGTCAGGAGTTTGTTTCAGGAAAATGATAAGGGGAAAAACAAGGTGGTAGAACAGGATGTGGTTCAAGATAGTGAAGAAGATAGTGATTATGTAGTTGAAGAAGACTGTTCAAGTGATTCTGACAGTGATGCTGCATCAGTGGACTATTTGTCAGAGGGTGAGGATGAGCTGAGGGAGGTGAGACTTAGGAAAATTGAGAAAAAGAAACTCCCAAAAACTGCCAAACTGCCCTCCTTGGTTGTTGTTAGGATGAACACAAACCAGAGCCCAGAGGTGGAAATGGTTGCAGAACATGATGACTTTATTAGTGATTTGTTGAGGAAACTCAAATCAGATGACAATGAAGATGTGCAAGATCCCTTTCAAATGGTTGAGGAAGTAGAGAAGTGTCCTATCCACAATGTAGACACACCTTGGAGACTTAAGAAGCCTATTGTTGGAGAAAGGTATGAAAATCATCATGCTTTCAGGGAGTGCATGACATACTATGCCTTGGCTAATGGTTTTTCAATTTGGTATGAAAAGAGCACCCAAAAGAAGGTGATTGCCAGGTGTGGTCAAAGACCACCATGTCCACTGAAAGATCCTACACTTGGGAAGCAAAGAAAAATGAAAATGTATCCTGCAGTTCAGAAGGGTGAAGAACCCAAGTGCCTATGGAGGTGTTATGGAAAGAGAATGAATGAAGAACACTCATTCCAGGTGGTGTCTATGTGGGATGAGCATACATGTACTAGAAATTTCAGATTTGGATCTTTGGTGAGCTACAAGTGGATTGGCAGACAGTTTGGTACCAGGATCAGGGCAAATCCATCTATTAAGTTGGTTCAGATTGCAGACATGGTGATGAAGAAATACAAATGCATTGTCTCTCCTACTCAGTGCAGAAATGCCAAGAATTATGCACTTAATGAGCATGCAAGGTCCATTCTAGAGCACTATGGTATGCTGAGATCATACTCTGATGAGCTGCTAGCATCAAATCCAGGATCAACTGTCACTATTGGAGTAACAAGGAATCCAGATGGCCAAACCCACTTTGATAGGATGTATATTTGCTTGAAGGGGTTGAAGGAAGGTTGGAAAATTGGATGCAGAAAGGTTATTGCTTTAGATGGTTGCTTTATGAAGAGCCCAACCACTGGTGAGCTTTTGACAGCTATTGGTAGAGATGGCAACAACCATATTTACCCTATTGCATGGGCATTGGTAAGTGTTGAGAACAAGGAAAACTGGTTATGGTTTCTGGAGTTATTATCAGGTGATCTTGATATTGAGTTAGGTGTTGGAGTGACAATCATCTCTGATCAGCACAAGGTATGTGATATAATTATGTACATTTTCATTTAACTACTAAATTATTTGGTTGATACTTGATAGTAACAGCATATCATAATTACTTAAATTAAATACTTGGCATATTTATGTACATTTTCCATTAGTTAACTAGTAACTTAATTAAGTGTGGTGAGAAAGGACACAACAAAGCCAAATGCACACAACCTGAAAGGGAACAACCTACTAAGGTCCCAAACAAAGGTGGCAGGCCAAGAAAGGAAGCAAATCCAGGTGAACCCAATGTCCAACACAGTGTGCCAAGAAATTCCAGAGGTTCATTAAGTGTTTCTATGAATGGCCAACCAGTGGCACAAGCAACAGTTGAAGTAAATGGTAATTCTAGGGGTCAGGCCAGGGTCATACCCCAATCCAAAGACACACCCCAATCCAAACTCAAGAAAGCCAAACTAATCCCTCAACTCCACCAAGATTCAAACCTAGATGGACCAAAACAAAAATACTGTCAGATAAGAGTCCAGAGAATGCCACCAGTGCTGGTCCTTCAAGAAGGTATGAAGATAATGTTGTGCTTGGCTCACATAGTGTTTTAACCAGGGCAAGTGCTGCACTAGGTGTTACAAGTTTGGGATATCAGAAGGTGAAAGCACAAGGTATGTAATTTTCCATAAAAAAAGTTTAAATTATTTTATTGTTCATTTTGTTTGACTTTAACACCCATAGGAACTAAGTTGAAACATAAATATAGGTCCTAAGAGATTGCCAACTTGGTGGGGTGTAGGGCTTTGTGTTGACCCTATATCTAATGAAACATTTATAGGTGGTACAAACTCTATTCCTGTGCCAATCTGGCCCAAGGATGTTCCTATGCCTAGTGCAAGTGAAGAGTATGCAAAAAAACAGAAAGCCTTTGAAGCATTGAAGAAGAAGGCATATCATGAGGGCCATACTAGAGCTGTGAATGCAGTGAAGAGGATGTTAGAAAAGAACAAGGCAGGTGAAGAAACTATGAATGGTACTGGAAAGGCTGCAAGTGAAGGACAAAGCATTGCAAAGAAGAAGGATACTAGTGTTACAGGTGGAACTGGTACTGGAAGTCAATGTGTCATGAAAAAATTGGGAGGTGCAAATAGACAAGTGAAGAGCCAACCATCACCAAAACTGAGAGCACCAAGTCAAAGGATAATAGCCAGGAATTTATCCAAGCACATTGAAGGACCAGGAAGCACCGAGGAGACTGCAGTCATTGTTGAGTGAATCCAGAAGTTCTAATATTAATGTGTTGCTTTTGTTGTCCCTTTATTTTGTATGATCTATGTACACTTTATGTGACTAAAAACTGATCTAGAATGGGGGGATGTATGTATGTTATGTATGATGGTCTGGTTAGTTGGTTGTAGAATGGATAGACTGCCATTCTGCTATGTCAAAAACAATGGTCACTAATGGCTTTAATGCCTACTTTTGTATGTACGTTAACTATATATGCCAACTTTCCAGCTTATGTTATTGTCTTATTTCCCATTCATATTCAATATTTGTTAGTAGAAAAAGAACTTATCAACCTTAGAAACCCAATAATTTCCATTGATATTCAAAATTTTACAAGACAAACACACCAACTATTATACATAATATCATTATGACAACCAACATAAAACAACAAATCCTCTCATATACTGCCAACTTTGCTTTGTTGTTCTTGAAGTCTTCCTCAACCTGCTCTCTGACATACATTGTGGTTGAATCGTCCAAATTTTCAGACACATCCATATTATCCTTCAATTTCATCGATTCCAGATACTGATGGAGATCATACACCATTTCTTTGTAATATTCAGATGGTAGTTCATCATCTAAGAACCTATACGTGCCACACTTCTTTGTCGAATCCTTTTAAAAATGATAACAGCAAAAAAAAACTACTGTGATTTTTAATAAATATATATATATTCATATTTGATTAAGAAAATAATATGCTACTTACCATTATTGGACAAGAGATATATATATATATATATATATATATATATATATATATATATATATATATATATATATATATATATATATATATATATATATATATATATATATATATATATATATATATATATATATATATATATATATATATATATATATATATATATATATATATATATATATATATATATATATATATATATATATATATATATATATATATATATATATATATATATATATATATATATATATATATATATATATATATATATATATATATATATATATATATATATATATATATATATATATATATATATATATATATATATATATATATATATATATATATATATATATATATATATATATATATATATATATATATATATATATATATATATATATATATATATATATATATATATATATATATATATATATATATATATATATATATATATATATATATATATATATATATATATATATATATATATATATATATATATATATATATATATATATATATATATATATATATATATATATATATATATATATATATATATATATATATATATATATATATATATATATATATATATATATATATATATATATATATATATATATATATATATATATATATATATATATATATATATATATATATATATATATATATATATATATATATATATATATATATATATATATATATATATATATATATATATATATATATATGTATATATATAAATTCTTGATTTGTTATGTAGTTTATTATTTGGTATATGTGCATTATTGGAATACTATTAATTGATTATATTGATAATGAAGTTGAGTTTCTGAAATCAATTCTAAACCTATAACCTCTCTCTTCTTAATCTCTCTTTATAATGATTTTTATGTATGGATTAATTATGAAGGCTTATAAATGCCCTCATTCGATCATAAGCTATCTATGTTATGACTCTTATTTAATTGCAGCTTTCAAGTGTAGATGAAACTCTTTAACTTCCTACCATTATAAATATCCTTATATAATATAAAAATTGAGTCATGAATCAAGTCTAGAACTTAAATAATCTCTCTTCATAATTGTTGTTATACCTCTAATTGCATAGTTTACAAATGTATGTAGCATGGGTAGTAAATTCTTGATTTGTTATGTAGTTTATTAGTAGGTATATGTGCATTATTGGAAGAGTAGTAATTGATTATATTGATGATGATTAGGAAGTTCAAAGGGTGGAATGTGAAAGAGATTAAGTAATGTATATGTATATGTAAATGTATGTATATATGTAAACGTGAGGTTTGTGATAAATAGATAGATGGTTAATGAGAGTTTATTGAGTTGGGGGTTATAGAATTTGTTTGGTTCCTAATGAGGGTCTATATATATAAGGAATCCATCATTCACATCCCACTTTGCATTCTTCCCTCCTGAAAGCATTTAGTTTTCGTAAGTCTATCCCAAGCAAAAAAAACCCGTTCAAATGGGGAAGAGTAATGATATTGTTGCAAAACAACCTAAGCAAAGGAATGTTATTTTTTTGGATCAACTTCACAAAGAGTTTTCTGGCCCGATTGTTGTCATGATTTGTAGGCGTTGGGATGTGATCAGCGTGAATAACAAGTACATGAGTATCGACTTCATCATCTCTGATGAAAAGGTTTGTAGGCAGAATTGTTTTCTATAAAGATGTTTGTAAAAAGTGTATTATATTGTCGATTACTTCATTACATTCTATTTTCACATTTCTATCCATATTATAACTTTACTCTTACACACAGCTCAACATCGTATTACTATAGATCATTTTTAAACCACACGCTAACAATCAAAATAATACTTTTTAAATACAACTACTACGCGGAAACAAATATAATCCATACTGGTCGTGCAACGCACGGGTCTTTAAGACCTCGTAAAACTTAAAAGTCTATTCGTCACCATCGCATTAAATAAAGGTCCCCAATCTCATCTTATCTCATTAAATATAGAGGAAAGGAGCTTGATGTATTTCTTTTTTGGAATGGCAATATAGAGGAAGGTGCTATAAATGGTATTGCATTCTTGACACTTTCTCTGCTTCCATACGAAAAAAACATCAAAGATGAACACGATTCAGCCACCACAGTCGCAAATGACGGAAACAACCGCCACGATATTCACAGGGAAAGCACAACCAGTCTTTCGCACCATACCTGCAATGATGTTTTTGCTTGGTTCCGCACATCTCAATGCTCTTATCATTATCGCTTCTTGCTTTTTTCTTCCTTTTCATAAATCACTCCTGTAAGTATTATTTTGGGGTGATTAGGAAAGAAAACTTCTTCTCCCTCTCCTTTCCTTTCCACTCTTAAGTTAACTAAACAATACAGTGTAAATTTGCTTTTATTATTATTATGAAGAGTAGTATTTATATGATGCTACAAGTTCAACATTTATTTTAAAGGAGTAAAATGAAAAACAGTATGTAAGAGGCTCATACTATACGTTCGCTTGACTAAACTGATTATTAAGAAAAATGTCAAAACAGAGACAATGCTACTTGTTTTCATATATCTATATACTTCTATATCTATACTTCTATACTATATCTAATACTATGTTATAAAACATTTTGCCTATAACTAATATACCCCTCTTTTTTATTCACTAATTTAAACATCACTACCTAATATACCTATAATACCCTTAAATCTTAACCACTCATTTTCTTCTCTCTCCTCAAATCTCAACCACTCATTTTTTTCCTCTCCTCCATAAATCATTTTATTCCTCTAATTCATTCAAAATCTTTTATCTCAAAAACCGTATATCGATAAATTATAAAAATTGTATGAGTGTTCTTAAAATTTCATACTCTTTCATTAGAGATGTCATTCGATATACTTTCGTCGAATTTTTAAATCCGATGGCGGAGCCCGTACGGCTAAGGCATTTGGCTATCATACTCTATGACTTGACCTATCACCCACACCATCTCACCGCCGCAACGCGCGAGCACTATCTCTCGTTATAAAAAAAATAACACTTTATTTTTGGAAGTGTTCAAAAATATGTAATACTTTCACTTAACCAACCTTAAAATATTTCCATTAACCCTTTACATCAATTATTTACACCACTCAACGCCGCCTCCACCACCAACAATCACCCCCACAGCATCGCTACCACGACCACCGCCGCGTTGCGCAAGTACCGTGCTAGTATATTTTAATAAGTATGCATCTCCCCTTCGCACAAAGCATTCATATCGTTTCATTAACGCACGTATTTGATAAGATAAAAACTATATATGTTTGTGATGATCTATAACTACTGTACAAATTGTACCAAATGATGAACAAACAATAAAGTTGTTTTTACTGTGAAAAAGTGATGAATTTTGTTTTCTTAACCTGTCTTGACCTGGATTTGAGTCTATGACCCTTATTTCCTAGTGGATTATATAATTAACAATGCATAAATATAGTTTGTAATCCTCGATAGTGAGGTATAACGCTAGTAGTAATTTTCATACTTGTTCTAATTTTCTTTTTCCAGGGTGTTGGTAATGCTTATAATCTTAATCGCGGTTCCAATTAACGAGGGAAGCATATGGGGAAAAACTCTAGGCAGGTAACGAATTTCCAACCTTAGTAAGTAGCACCCAATGCCATCTTTCATAAGTTTTGGGCACAATATCTCGACGTTATATAGGGAGTTTGAGATGTAGGCGACCTTACCTCTACTTAGATTAGTAGACTCCTTTCAGATTTTATCTAAATGATAGATTAATATCTCCGGCCTTTGTATGAGCGGTTTCCAACATTAATACCCTGAAATAGTGCAGACTATTTAGGATATCTCCAATAGAACTCACAACTTCTTTTTGCCCCTTATCTAATTAACAAGTAAATAAATCAAATCACATATATACACTAGCTAGGAACATCAGCCGAAGTAAACAGTGAAACAAGCAACTTCGTTGGTGGTTTGATAATAATTCAACAATCTAGCTGGATGAATATTTTTTTGTGTGAAGGTAACAGTATATAACCTTTATTTAGCCATACACCTCCAAACGTGCTTCACAATATTAAAGGGTGTATGCATATAGATTAAAGTAATTATATAAATAATTTAAGCTTTTTTCTCCATTTTCAGGTATATATGCAAGCACACTGTTGGGTTTTTTCCTATTACTCTGTACGTAGAGGATTATAAGGCTTTCAACCCTGATGAAGCATATGGTAACTAATTCCTATTTTGCCTAATTTAATCTATTTTGATATGCAATGACCGAGTGTTCGAGTGTCCAAAGTGATAACGGAGCGGTACCGCACGAGACACAGACACCGTCCCTACCCTGTGTGACGCCGTGGGACGGGACAAAAAACGTGACCTTGGTTACGCATTCTATCTTGTACACTCTCTCCTTTATTTTGAATGTTGAGGTGGGATGCCTTTTTTTGAAAAAAATCATTTCAACCAAAACAACAAAAACACAATATAGAACACCATACCTTCAACCAAAGCCAACCCAAAACCGTGGCTCGACTCAAAACAACGTAGACCCAAGTCGAACCCAACCCAAACCTCATTACGTCTTTCCCCATGGGATCCGAAATTTTACTCTCCCGAGTTTTCCGAATACTTGACAAACTAATAAGGTTTTGCCCAATTTTCAAACCAAATTATTTTTCATAAGGTTTTTAGACCAATCTGGAAACCAATACAATAGTGGTCAGAAGTTTGAAAGTTTGTATAATGATTATTATTGGTTGAACCCACAAAATGAAGATGAAGAGGAAGACGAAGAGGAACCGCATGTGGAAGCAAAAGACGAAGATGAAGAAATATACTTGAGACCCAAGAACTTTGAGCTCCACCAAAAAGCAGAATGTGTCGCACTTGGTTACAAGTCACGGAAGAAGAATCTTTGGCAAAAGCTTGGCTCAATGTTTTTGACGGCTTATACATCGGTAACAATGGTAACAATGTCAAGTTTAACACTCATTTAGGCCACAACTCGAACCATAACCATGATACGGCTAGGTCAAAATGTAAAGACTTGAATGGTAAGATTAGTCATTTAGGCCATGACTCGAATCGTAACGATGATACAGCTAGGTTGAAATTTCAGAGATATGAATGGTAAGATTAGCCGTTCGCCAGGATTTTTAACAATAAGAGATTAACATGCGTAGTGTAATGAGCGACTTATATATAGGTGTTCAATTCGTCTGTGCAAGCATACATGAAAAACACGGTACAATATCATTTCGACATGTGTCGCGTGTAATGTTTAGAAAGAAGCCCCCAAATGGTGCGAGGTAAAACCATTGGAAGAAATGGAAAATTTGAGTTCTAAACCAACATGAAAAAGGCAATTAATCGCTCGGTCATCTAAAGCAGATCATATGCCACTTGAGAAAAAAAGGATTAGATGATCAAGGAGACCAATGTAGCCACCAAGAAAAGGAAGATGAACCACCGACAACATCAATGTTGTCTCCAAGACAAAAGGGAAAGCAACCGGTTCAAGCATCATCCAACACCAACAAAGAATTATTGAAGATTGTGGACAGGTAGCAAGTCGATGTTGATGATAAAAGACGGGCACAGGCCTAAATGCTCTGGTCGGATGAAGACATGGAAGATGGATGCTTACCTCAGAATGGAGGAAATGCGTTTGGCCCGGGAAAAAGAAGTGGTTCCCCCGTTCCAAGGAAGCTTCCAACTTTGCTGTCTTCATCTGAAGCTTTACGACCCGAATCCATTGTTTATCTTCAATGTTGACTTGCAAGTTAGCCACAATCTTCAAGAATTCTTCGTTGTTGTTGGACGTTGCTGAATCGATTGCTTTCCCTTTTGTCTAGGTGGCTGCATTGGTCTTTCTGTTAGTTCATCTTGCTCTTGGGTGGCCGCGTTAGTGTTCTTGGTCACTGATCATCATTTAATCAATCGGCATAGATCTGCTTCAAATGACCATGCATTTGACTCTGCTCGTTTTAGCTCATTTGGAACTCAGAGTCTTTTAATTCTTCTAATGTCTTCACCTCACACCATTTAGGGCTGCCTTTCTAAATGTTCCTTGCCACCACATATGGAAACCCATTTTTTGTGCCATATTTTTTATTGTACGCTTGCACAGCCGAGTGGAACACATCTTTGTTGTTCACTCCACAACGCATGTGCGACTTCTGGTTTATGTAAATTCCAGCAAAACTACTAATCTTGTTGTTCATACCTTTAAATTTTGGCCTCGCCATATCATGGTTTTGGTTTGAGTCGTGTCCCAAATGGGTGTTGAACTCGACATATACTCCAAAATGAGTTTCCGGTGTATGGTTCTTCAAAAACAATGTGCAATCTTTTTTCCAAGACCTCTTTTTTCCGCTTGTGACCAAGCGCGACATGGTCTTCTTCCGAACTTCTTGGGTCTCCGGTTTTTGTTCATCTTCATTCTCATCTTCGACTAATTCATCTTTATCTTCATCTTCCTCTTCGTTGACGTTCACCCGATAATCATTATACCCGGTTTGATTCAGGAACCACTATCGTATTGGTTTCCAAATTGTAAAAAACCTTGTGAATAATTAACTTGGTTTGAAATTGGGCAAAACCTTGTTGGTTTGTCATGAATTCTGAAAATTCGGATGTCTAAAAACCGGATCACATGGTGGAACACGGAATGGGCTTTTGTAATGCTTGGGGGCAAGGGTTCAAATCCCGCCAAAGACATTATGTAATGCTATACTCATTCAAAACATAAGAGAGCAAACCCTTTAGGGCATTACCAGGATTCGAACATGTGATGGGCACACCAAGTAAGGGTGTGTTGCCAATGTTTCTGCCGTTAAATAAAAAAAAACACCTTTTGTTTGAAATTTGTCTTTGTTAGTAATATAAATTAAGGTAGAAATCATTTTCCATGCAGTTTTTGGATTTGTGCCTCATTCAGTTATGCCTATTGGGCTTGTTGCACTATCAAATCTTACCGGTTTTATGCCTCTTCCCAAAATAAAGATCCTTGCGAGTACCGCTGTAAGATAAACTATTGATGCTTAAAAATTTGTAGACATTCTGATGGTTCTCCACATTGTATACATATATACGTACCTTATTAGAATATATGATGTCGATGCAGGTGTTCTATACACCGATCCTGAGGCATATATGGACATGGGTTGGAATGACAGTAGCAACTAAGGAAAATTTCTCCTCTCATTTGAAAGCTGGTTATAGTTGCATAATTGTTCCTGGTGGTACGCAGGAGACCTTTTATATGGAGCATGATTCAGAGGTACAATTTTAAAAATGTATCCAATATTAACATCAGAAGGACTAATTCTTAAATAAATTGTGTATAATACACTTAATTTTAAACTAACACCTTATAATTGTAACCATAGCCCTGATTTTAAGAATTTGAAAACTACTTGGATCTCAATTCTATTGGAGTCCATGTATACGTATTTTCGAGACAGTAGTTTTTGAAGTTCGACATCAAATGTTGTCCTAACTTCTCGAAAATATCGAAAAATTAGTCTTATGTTGTAGTCTATTAAGTTCTTTTGTGTTTCTTAAGCGTGGGTAAGTCCAAAATTGGAGACAGCCTAACATAGCTCCATATATATATTACGAGTACATTTCAATATATCAAATATTTTTACCTTATTGGTAGTTTCTTATGTGGTGAGGTTAATTGAAATTAAAGATGGTCTGACATATTATATACCATATCACTATAGAATGCCTATCTGAAAACAAGGAAAGGATTCATACGCATTGCGATGGAGACCAATAGCCCCTTGGTTCCTGTTTTCTGTTTCGGTCAGGTATAAATCGTCATGTTTTCTATTCTACCCATATATCTTCCACGTTGAATATAATATATTTCCGATGTGGCCCAGTGGTAAAGTGGTCTGCAGATATTAGAAAAGACCCTGCTGGTTCAAACCACCATGGAAGATATATTTTGATATGGCCTTAAGATAATAAAATTAATTTAAGTTCGAACCTCCATCTCACATTTTCAGATGTTCAGGAAATTGAAGAGGCCGAATGGCCGATACAGCTATGAGAATACCGGTTAAGCTGTATACCCAGAGCCAAATGCTTGACTCTCCCTATAGCATAAACAATAATTCCTTTCTAGTTATCCGTTTTTATCCATCTTCCAAACTTTTACATCTTGATTATGTGTTTTGTATAGATTTTTAGAATGCACTGACTTGTTGGTTACTTGACTCTATTAATAAGCAAATTAATGTCTTTTGTATTGCAGTCGAATGTTTACAAGTGGTGGAAACCTCGTGGGAAATGGTTCTTGAAATTTTCTCGGGCTATAAAGTTCACTCCGGTTCTATTTTGGGGTATCTTAGGGTGCGGGCGTTTTTTAGAAAATTTATTACTGTATTTATTATTGGGTCCTACTAAAGGAACACCCTAATTCGGCATAAACACACAAACACCCACCTTACGGTAAGTATACATCGATTCTTCTCGTATGGTACTTTGACTTTTCTGGTCAAAACCAATATATTACCTGTATAAAAGCATACTTACGGAGAGTATATACTCCCGTATGGTACGTGCGGGAAGTATACATCAATACTTCTCGTATGGTACTTGACTTTTCGGGTCAAAGCAAATATACTACCTATATAAAAGGATACTTGCGTATACTTGGTGTTTAAGCCGAATTGTTGGGTGTGTGTATAAACGTTCTTAATAGATTTAAAAACATATAATAGCATCATATAGCGGTTTGGGTGTTTTTTTTAGAAATTTTTTTATTGCAGGTCTCCATTACCTTATCGCAAGCCAATGTATGTGGTGGTTGGCAGGCCAATAAAAGTCAACAAAAATACGACACCTACCATGGAAGAGGTATTCTTGCTAGTAATTCTATTCTGCTCTTGTTAGTTGTTATTATGCGCATATATATGAACCTTTTTACATATTTCGGTCTCTAAACACACTTAAGAATATACATGGAGTATACATATACAAAACCCCAAAGATAGCTAGCACAATATTTGGGGTTTTGTATATGTATACTCCATGTATATTTGGGGACGTACATTGATGTTGCCATTTATCTTAATAAGTATTAGACTAGGATATATTTTATACTATTATTGTAATTATTGAAACATTGAGGAGGTTATGTGTATATTGTATCTGTATAAATATTCATGAATAATGGAAGGGAATTCAGTTCGGCAAATCAATTCTCTCATGGTATCAGAGCGCCCTTTGATTGCCCAACCCTAATCTTCCTCAAAATCACACGAAAAGTCTCCTCCCTCTTTCTCCTCCTTCTCTTCTTCATGGCTTCTCTACACCCTGCTGTTACTGTTACAAACATCAGAAATTATATTCCTATCACCTCGAAGCAGAAAACGGGCAATACACGTCGTGGGTCGAACTTTTCAAGATCCATTGTCGTGTGTTCCAGGTTTCCGATCACATTATTCCCTCTCCATCAAAACCGTCTTCTTCCACACCCAAAACAGATGCCGATAAAGAGAAGGTTGTAGATAAAGAAGAATGGGCTCGACTTGATGCAATAGTCTTGCAGTGGATCTATGGTACAATATCTAAGGATCTTCTCATCACAATCCTTTCTCCCAATACCACTGCTGCTGATGCATGGACAGCACTGGAACATATTTTCATTGATAGCAAACCCTCTAGAGCAATATATCTCAAACAAAAGTTTGCCAATACAAAGCTCCAAAGTTTCCCAAACATGGCTGCCTACTGTCAAGAAATCAAGTCCATTGCTGATCAACTCGCTAATGTTGATGCTCCTGTTGATAATCAGAGTCTGGTTCTCCAAATAATCACGGGTCTTTCACCTGAATATGATGGTATAGCTACTACTATACAACAAACCACACCATTACCTAATTTTTATACAGCCCGGTCCCAACTCTGTCTTGAAGAAACAAGGAAAGCAGCCCATAACCCTCCCCCGACTGCCCTACAGGCAGCTTCTATCCCGGCAGCCCCACAGGTTAATTACAACAGCAGCAACACTAGTGACTATCGTGGGCAAACGGACCAGTCCTATCGTGGCAGGGGACGCGGAGGTCGTGGTCGTGGCCGCGGACGCGGTCGTAGTCGTGGTGGCTACTACCAGAATTCATCTTACTATCCGTCACCGCGACAGGCTCAATACCAGCCATGGAATTCTGCTCCTTGGCAGAATTCTGCTCCTTCATGGCAGACACCGCCGGTTCCATACCCAACGGCCCCACCAGCAAGGTTTCAGCCCCGACCGGGATCATCTCCGGGTATTCTTGGTCCCGCACCATCTCAAGCATATGCTACTTCAGAGGCTTCGTACACACCAACCAACATAGAGCAAGCTTTGCATACCATGACACTCCACCCTCCTGATCAGAACTGGTACATGGACTCAGCGGCCACAAATCACATGACCAACACGGCAGGTAACATCTCCACTTATTTCAATAAAAATAGCATGACGAACCAAATTGTTGTAGGTAATGGTGTCCACACTCCTATACACGGTTCTGGCCATACCACCCTCAAACCACCCTTCCCGCCTCTTTTCCTTAAAAATATTTTACATGCCCCTCATTTAATCAAAAACCTTATTTCTGTCCGCCGTCTCACCACTGATAATTCTGTTTCCATTGAATTTGATCCGTTTGGTTTTCTTGTGAAGGACTACCTGACGCGGATTCCTATCCTCCGATGTGACAGCACCGGGGAGCTTTATCCACTTTTATTGCCAAATACACGTGTCACAAGTCCTTCTGCTTTTGCTGCAATGTCCCAAGACCTTTGGCATCATCGATTGGGTCATCCTGGCTCATCTTTATTACGTGTTTTGAATAAGAACAATGATATTTCTGTTTCTTCTTTTTCTGATAAACATCTATGTCAGTCGTGTGTATTTGGCAAACATATTAAGCTTCCATTTTCTACTTCTGTTTCTTCTACCCTACTTCCATTTGATATTATTCATAGCGACCTATGGACCTCCCCCGTTCGTAGCTCGGAGGGTCATCGATATTATGTGTTGTTTATTGATGACTTGACTGATTATTTGTGGACATTCCCTATTGCCAACAAATCAAATGTCTTCTCTATCTTTGCATCTTTTCATAAATATATTCAAACACAGTTTGGTAGAAATATTAAATCAATTCAATGTGACAATGGTACCGAATTTAATAACAAACCGTTTCACGATTTCTGTACCAAACATGGCATGACGTTTCGCTTTTCCTGCCCTCACACATCACCACAAAATGGCAAAGCCGAACGTACCATTAGATCTATAAACAATGTCATGCGAACTTTGTTAACTCACGCTTCTTTACCTAACAAATTATGGCACCATGCCCTCCAAATGGCCACCTATCTTCTCAATATCTTACCCCACAAAACCAGAAACTACTCTACACCCACTCGACTCCTCTTTAGCAAGGATCCCACTTATGATCACCTTCGGGTCTTCGGGTGCCTTTGTTACCCACTTATTCCTTCCACCTCTATCCATAAACTTGCCAATCGTTCTTACCCGTGCGCCTTCCTTGGTTTCCCGTCAAACCATAGGGGGTATAAATGTTATGATCTTTCCTCCCACAAAATTACCATCAATAGACATGTTCTCTTCGATGAACATGTTTTTCCATTTGCTCATCTCAATGCTCCTTCCCAATCGTATGACTTTCTTCAATCTTCATCTCCTCTTCATCCCTCCCTATGGCACACGGCTGGTTCCCAGCCTCATCTTTCCACTCCCACATCACCTCATACGCCTACATCTTCACTCGTGAACCAGAACCCATCATCTTCATCGCCTCCCACAGTTATCACTTATAGCCGTCGCATTAAGACCATTAACCCCAATCTGATCCCTCCACATACCTCTTCCCCGGCTCTCGCCCCTATGGACCACCCAATTGTCCAACCAGCCACGTCTCTACCTGCCCAGACAGCACCTATAGTCACCAATACAGCCAACAATGTCGTTGACCAGGCAACCCCGCTAGCTGTGTCTCCCTCTCAACCTTCAGCACCACAACCCCTAACTACCAGAACCATGACCACCAGAAGCATGTCTGGTATTTCTAAACTTAAACAACCATTCTCTCTTCACACCTCCCAGACTATAATCCCAATCCCTCGTAACCCAACTGATACCTTAGCCATACCCGTGTGGCGCCATGCTATGACAGACGAGTTTAATGCTCTTATTGAAAATAAGGCATGGGATTTGGTGCCTCGTCGCTCGGATATGAATGTTATTCGGTGCATGTGGATCTTTAAACACAAGACTAAGTCTGACGGGTCTTTGGAACGATACAAGGCTCGTTTGGTGTGTGATGGTCGATCTCAGCAGGTTGGTATCGATTGTGATGAAACTTTCAGCCCTGTGGTCAAACCAGCGACCATCAGAACTGTTCTTAGCATTGCTTTATCTCATGGTTGGGACATTAGTCAACTTGACGTCAAAAATGCTTTCTTGCATGGAAATCTTTCAGAATTAGTTTTTATGCATCAGCCACTAGGTTTCCGGGATCCCAAATACCCAAACCACGTATGCCGATTGAAGAAATCGTTATATGGTCTAAAACAGGCCCCGCGTGCATGGTATCAACGCTTCACGGACTTTGTTCTTACTTTGGGGTTTCGACACAGTGTTTCCGATCATTCCTTATTTATATACCGACACGGTAAAGATACGGCCTATTTGTTGCTTTATGTCAATGACATCATCTTCACTTCTTCATCAGCCTCGTTAAAGCAGACTATTCTTGCCCGTCTTGGGGCTGAATTCTCAATGAAAGATCTTGGACCATTGAGCTATTTCCTTGGTATTTCAGTTACTCGGCATCCTCACGGTCTCTTCTTGTCTCAAGAAAGGTACGCCTCTGATATCTTAGCCCGAGCAAAAATGACTG
>CM067173.1:46334527-46344527 GCA_034093135.1 Erigeron breviscapus | reverse complement strand
CTCTCTGTCTCTCCTATCCACGGCGCCGGCGCCGGCATAAAGGGCGGAGCCCGTACCGTATCAAACCGCCACCATCTCTTGGATCGCCGCCCATCAAATCCATACGATTCCCATATGCGTCCGGTGACAACCAGTTTAGAACGGATGAGGGCAACGCCCGTACCGTATCCACCCGAAAACGACGCCGGAGTAATTCACCGGAGTTTTTCGACGGCGGTGATGATTACCAATCAAATATGATTGGATACTGGTTCGCCGGAGTCAGATCGCTGAAGTTATTAGACGGCAGTGGTGACCGGAGTAATCGCCGGAGATGACGGATGGAAAACGACCGGAGATGAAGATTTCCCTTTTAATCTTGAATATTCATAGATTTGATCCAATGGTTGAGATTGAGCCCTTGTTTCACCAATTTTGGTGGTTTATCATGAATACAACTCTATAATATCATATCATGCTGCTCATCAAGATGATTGAATGATATTACCTTCCAAAATTATAACATATAACATCAAAAGTGGCTGTAAGATCATACTGCTGGTGAAAATTATTTGAATGATAATACCTTCCAAAATTAAGGAGCAAGTCACATTATGCCTATCACGCAATCATATATTTTTTTTAACGACAGAAATAACATATCACGCAATCATATTTCATTGGTTTTTTTTAATTTGATTCAAAAAAAGGGTTTAGCACTTTGCTTCAAAACATGTTTATCCGGTATAATCACATAATAACGCACCAGCTCTTCAATTCTTCTTCCAACTTTTTATAATTTTCCTCAGCCTTCAGCCGCGCAGCCCGCTCTTCTTCCAATAACTTTCCAAGCGTCTTGATTATCTCAATGAGCTGCGCCTCAACCAACAACTTATCAAATTACTTTTAATACCAATAGACATTAACATATTTTATTTGACATAGCGGCGTTAAAATGGTTAACCAAGTTAACCATTTTAAAGTTAACCATTTTAACGCCTTGCTTCAAGTAACATGCAAGGACATGTTGCTCACCTTTGCTTGAGTAAACATTTCACAGGAGTATGGCTTTCCACCATTCTTTTCTAGCACTGTATTTACAAGTGAAAGAAGTTCTTGTACTTGCTTCGCTTTTTTAACTGGATCCCTCGTCCTGTTATCAAAAAGAACTCGGCGATTCCCACAAAGAAGAAGAATTTCCTGAATAATTTGATTAAAAAGTTCATATATATAGCAAATAGTAATATCAGCTTTAAAAACCAAAAGGTACTCCATAAACAGTTAATTACAAGTTTCTTATGAAAAAAAGGAGGATTTATTAGTACAAACTACGTACAAAGTATCTAATTACTATATGCAGTCTAGCATTAAAATAAAAAATCATCAGGAAACACACCAGAGAGTAGAATCAAATGAGCAAAGGATAATTACCAAATGTGTGTAACTATATGCACCAGTGATTGTAATGTGTAAGGATAACTATATCGTAAAATAGGTTCACGTAGGCAAAAATATGTGACGATACAAACAAATATAAATATTTTTGCCTACTTTAATTACCTTCAATTCATCTGGAGAATCAGTCAAGAAATCTTCAAAACTCTTCTCCTCCACTTCAAGTTCATCACCACCAGTAAAAACAATTATCGCATAATCATATATTTTGTCCCCAAACAGAGTACCCAAACTACGTATTGCTGCTTGGTCCCCCTCTAAAAAGCGGCTACAAACAGAGAAGACGGCTAAAACGGCATGAATGCCATCCTTTGACATATCAATGCAACTGACAATCTCGTTCCGTATAAAATTAGCATCAGCCGATAGATCAAAAATTCCTGCCAGTGTCACCATATTTTTTATAATAATAATAACATGACTTTTTAAGAGTATAATTATAAAAAAGGATAAGTATATGTGAATGTAACTAACTTTGGACGAATGTCTATAATGTGAAAAAACTTAAGTTGTGTTTATTGTATGAATAACTTTCAAATTTTGTTTATTGTATGTAATAACTTTCAAATGTTGTCTATTGTATGTATCCGACCTATTATATTATGGTGCTATATATGTAGCAGTAATTATTAACATGAGTATATATACCTGGAGTGTCAATGACGTTAAGAATCTGGCCATTTTCCAACTTGGTAGTTTGCAACTCAGATTTCATTGTAACTCCATGCAAACTGCGCTTGGATTCAAAAATCTTGGTCCCTAAGATGCTGTTTCCTGTCGCGCTTTTCCCATTTCCGGTTTTCCCAATCAAAACAAGTGTCAAAGGAGACTGATCATCTGCCACTGAGCATCCACCCATTGTACGTAACTAAAAGATACCAAAAACAAATTCAAATAGTCAGTTTAATGTATGTATATGTATAATAAAAAGCAAAAGTGATGAGGATTTTGATGATACAAAAATTTGTAATAAGTAAATGCCTGGTCCTTTCCAAAGAAAAAAAGAGTAAATGCTTGGTGTAATTCGAAAGATGATTAATAATGCAGTGCATATATATATATGTAAAGTGTGAAGCCAAACAGTCACCATGTAAAAGAGTGAAACGACCGTTCAGTAACCTACAATTTACATTTTTCTATTTTTTTAAATGACAAATTTCAGCCCACAAATTTACACTACTACAGATTTTTGACGATAGAGACCGGTTAAAAATAGAGACCGGTTATTTTCTATAAGTGTGGTCTCTAAACTTATACAACCGGTCTCTATATATACCTAAGTATAGAGACCGGTTACCATTATGGTCCCACTTAAAAATCAAGAATAGAGACCAGTTAGTTAGAAAAAAACTGGTCTTTAAACTTTGTAAGTATAGAGACCTTTTGTTTTTAAACTAACCGGTCTCTATGGTAAATAAAATGCCACCACTCGAACCTGTTAAATGTTTTGAACTTGGAAATTGAAAACTTGAAATCATTTTCAATTTTCATTTCCCCCTAAAATTTCCCCCCAACACTCTTTTTTGGTCCCTAGCAATAACCACATATTTTTAATCTATATTATACTATATATATCTGATCTTTTGCATCTCTTTTCATCCTCAAAACTAAAATCCACCACCAAAATAACACCTAAACAACACTAATGAAAGCATCATTAAACATTTAAACCCTACACACTTACTTACATATCTATTATTCTTTCAACTCCGAATACAAGAAAACCTTCTCCAAGAACAACATGGCTCAAAGCATGAAACCATCATGAAACTGATCCATCAAAACCCCTTTTAAGTTTTTTTTTTGGGTTTATTTTTCTTGGTATATCTAAAAGGTTTTTGTTCTTTTTGTATAGATCTAAGAATTATCTAAGTGCACTTGAAGATATATTTGTTACAAATATCAAGCCACCGCATAGACAGATCTTCACTGATGTTATGTTGGTTTCTCTCTCCCTCTTCTTCTTAAATTTCTTTTGTTTTTTATGCGATTCTTATATATCTTTACTTCGATTTCATGTATTCCTGTAAATGAGCTTTCATAGTTTCATATTTCATATTTTTAGTTTTATAACAGTTTCATGTTCCAATAATTGAGGTAGTTTTTTTGACAAATTTCTTGTTTTCATACTTGTAGTACATCGTGGAGGCCTTTGCCTTTGAGACACCAGTGGCTGAAGAAATTAGGAACCTTATCCATTTGAAAAGAGCATATGGACCGAGACAATATCTTTTCAGATTTTTGTTTATGTTTGTATGAATTGATATTGATAAATAATACATATTCTTAAGTTGTTTTGTATGGATTTAAATGGATAATGGTTAAAAATTGAAATTATTTGGATATATCTGGACGGGTAATAGAGATTATTTGAAATATATATATATTTTTTTATTTTAAAAAAAAAGCATAGAGAACGGTTTGTATGTATATAACAGGTCTCTATAAGAAGTATAGAGACTGGTTGTCAATCGGTCTCTATTTGAAAGACCACTAGACATACAGACCGGTTGTACAACCGGTCTCTATGAATCCAATAACCGGTCTCTATTGTTTTTTTTTGTAGTAGTGTTAATTGTTTGCTATTAGACTATTAGTTTTGTTTCAAATAGATATTTTTTTCCCCCCTAATTGCATTACAACTCACTATAAAATGATGATTGTCATATAACCGCAAATTGACATCTTCAAAGAATAACCCCACAAACTTAACATATCAATAATCCAAAGGATTAAACTCATGAATGACTAGAAAAACACCCTCAGATGCACTGCAGCCAGCTATAATGACTTCATTTGCATATACTACATACATAAGTAAGCTGATAAAAGTAACACTCAGTACATTCTTTCACGAGTTATGGGCCCTAATATCTTCTACGACGGTATATATATAGAGAGAGGTAAGATGTACAAAGTTTATCCTTACAATCTTATACTATAAGGTAGGTTGCTTTCAGATTCCACCTATGGTAGAAAAAACTTCCTGACTTGTAAATAATCCGTACATCATTTTCTTAGTTAGTTTTTTTGAAAAAAACTATATACGGGTTAATTATATAAAATAGTGATGTTGCAGAGGATGATGTGACAAGTAATAAATAATAGTGAAATTTTAAAAAGTAACCACTGACCAGTAAGGAAATAATAGGTCATTCGTTACATAAAAAATGTAAAAACGAATACAATTCGATCTAATCAATAAGGCCATTTCTTCAAACAAAAATTAAGATAAATATATCAAAATCAATGATAATTTCATAAGTACCAACTAATTATTTTCTATCAGATGTAAAGAGACATCTACAATGCTAAACTTTTTGGATATATAAAATTGTTACTAGTACATCATATATTATGAGCTTTTTATGAAATAACACCAATATATAATAACTCAAAAGCAGTACGTTGCTGATCACATTATGTTAAGGATACATATTGCCAAAAATTTTTGCCAAAATGAAAAAAAAAAAAAAACAAAAAAAAAAAAAAAAAAAAAAAAAAAAAAAAAAAAAAAAAAAAAAAAAAAAAAAAAAAAAAAAAAAAAAAAAAAAAAAAAAAAAAAAAAAAAAAAAAAAAAAAAAAAAAAAAAAAAAAAAAAAAAAAAAAAAAAAAAAAAAAAAAAAAAAAAAAAAAAAAAAAAAAAAAAAAAAAAAAAAAAAAAAAAAAAAAAAAAAAAAAAAAAAAAAAAAAAAAAAAAAAAAAAAAAAAAAAAAAAAAAAAAAAAAAAAAAAAAAAAAAAAAAAAAAAAAAAAAAAAAAAAAAAAAAAAAAAAAAAAAAAAAAAAAAAAAAAAAAAAAAAAAAAAAAAAAAAAAAAAAAAAAAAAAAAAAAAAAAAAAAAAAAAAAAAAAAAAAAAAAAAAAAAAAAAAAAAAAAAAAAAAAAAAAAAAAAAAAAAAAAAAAAAAAAAAAAAAAAAAAAAAAAAAAAAAAAAAAAAAAAAAAAAAAAAAAAAAAAAAAAAAAAAAAAAAAAAAAAAAAAAAAAAAAAAAAAAAAAAAAAAAAAAAAAAAAAAAAAAAAAAAAAAAAAAAAAAAAAAAAAAAAAAAAAAAAAAAAAAAAAAAAAAAAAAAAAAAAAAAAAAAAAAAAAAAAAAAAAAAAAAAAAAAAAAAAAAAAAAAAAAAAAAAAAAAAAAAAAAAAAAAAAAAAAAAAAAAAAAAAAAAAAAAAAAAAAAAAAAAAAAAAAAAAAAAAAAAAAAAAAAAAAAAAAAAAAAAAAAAAAAAAAAAAAAAAAAAAAAAAAAAAAAAAAAAAAAAAAAAAAAAAAAAAAAAAAAAAAAAAAAAAAAAAAAAAAAAAAAAAAAAAAAAAAAAAAAAAAAAAAAAAAAAAAAAAAAAAAAAAAAAAAAAAAAAAAAAAAAAAAAAAAAAAAAAAAAAAAAAAAAAAAAAAAAAAAAAAAAAAAAAAAAAAAAAAAAAAAAAAAAAAAAAAAAAAAAAAAAAAAAAAAAAAAAAAAAAAAAAAAAAAAAAAAAAAAAAAAAAAAAAAAAAAAAAAAAAAAAAAAAAAAAAAAAAAAAAAAAAAAAAAAAAAAAAAAAAAAAAAAAAAAAAAAAAAAAAAAAAAAAAAAAAAAAAAAAAAAAAAAAAAAAAAAAAAAAAAAAAAAAAAAAAAAAAAAAAAAAAAAAAAAAAAAAAAAAAAAAAAAAAAAAAAAAAAAAAAAAAAAAAAAAAAAAAAAAAAAAAAAAAAAAAAAAAAAAAAAAAAAAAAAAAAAAAAAAAAAAAAAAAAAAAAAAAAAAAAAAAAAAAAAAAAAAAAAAAAAAAAAAAAAAAAAAAAAAAAAAAAAAAAAAAAAAAAAAAAAAAAAAAAAAAAAAAAAAAAAAAAAAAAAAAAAAAAAAAAAAAAAAAAAAAAAAAAAAAAAAAAAAAAAAAAAAAAAAAAAAAAAAAAAAAAAAAAAAAAAAAAAAAAAAAAAAAAAAAAAAAAAAAAAAAAAAAAAAAAAAAAAAAAAAAAAAAAAAAAAAAAAAAAAAAAAAAAAAAAAAAAAAAAAAAAAAAAAAAAAAAAAAAAAAAAAAAAAAAAAAAAAAAAAAAAAAAAAAAAAAAAAAAAAAAAAAAAAAAAAAAAAAAAAAAAAAAAAAAAAAAAAAAAAAAAAAAAAAAAAAAAAAAAAAAAAAAAAAAAAAAAAAAAAAAAAAAAAAAAAAAAAAAAAAAAAAAAAAAAATGTAAAGAGTGAAAAACGACCGTTACAAATTAGTTTACCTATGGCAATAAGTTATCGATTGAATTTGATTAATTTGGTTTTTCTATGAACGATATAATTCAAATTCAAATAAAATAATAAACAAAACAAGAATGATGTAAATGACACAAAGCAACCTAAATTTGAAAGTTAGTATGTTATCTTATAAACTATATTCTCTGAGTTTTTATTAAAGGAAAAGCAAGAGAAGATTGGATAGGAGAAAAAAAGATAAAAAATTATATTTATAAAATGCATTCTTGAGTTTTATCATTTAAAAGAAAGGAAAGTGAATAAAAGGATTTAAATGAATTCTTGAGTTAAAAGAGAAGGATAAGAAAGGATAAAAATATGCAATTTTACATTTATAGCCTCATAGGTAACATAACCCATATAAAAGTTTGAAGGGTATATTGATAAATTTATAACCTATCCCTCCAAATCATGTCAAATATGGAGAGAAAGTTTTTGGCTCCAAAACCCCCTACTTTTTCTTTCCATCACTTTACTTTCTTTTAATAAAAAAACTCAAGAATACAAAACATAAGTTTTTTTCTCCTTCCCTTTCTTATCCCATAAAAATAAAACTTACCGGATCATAATTCCGGGTCTGCATAGTAATTTGTTTCGATGTTACTGACCGTGAGCAAAAAAAAGTAAAATATTGACGGACTTTAACTATACCAAGATAAAGAGGCTATTTCCTCCGTCCTTTAAATGGGATGAGAATCGAACTTTTGACCTCTGTCACCAGAGGCCAAGATGTTTATCACTTACCGTGAGCACTCGATCGTAAATAACTAACTTGCCGTTCTTAAAAAATTGTATGTTTGAACTTCAACACTAAAAATAAATCCTGGCTTTCAATTTTAGCGATCAACTACGTACAAGCTTCATTTTTTTACTTAGTTTTATTAAACATACCCAAAATGCAATATTATATGTTATCCATTAACAACTATATATTTTCCTTTTTTTTTTTGAAATGCAGAAGGAATAACTGGCCATCACCGACATTGGTGCACCCACTTCAGGTTGGATTCCTTTCTAACCAGTAACGGATGAGTGACCCATAATACAAATATTTTAACACTGGCCTCTCATCCTACAAAGTGATGTTAACGGTTATATTGTTATGATTTTTAAGCATTTTTTAAGTATTTTTCGCTATTTTTAGCATTTTATAAGGATTTTAACACTTTTGTTAGTTTATTTCCTCATTTAGTTATTCAAATACATCAATGTTTTCATAACCGGACCGGATGGCAAACCGGTTTGCTTACTGGTTATTGGTCGGATCGGTCGGATCGTCATTGGATCCGTTCACCCACTCACGTGCCATGCATGCGAGGGACATTTATGTCTTTTCACTCGTCTTTATGGTTTGTCCCTATGATTAAGTGCAAAATTCGTCCATATCGTTTGTCGTTTTTGCATTTTTCATCATTGTCTTTAACAAACCTCCAAACAAGAACTTAATCAAAAACCAAAACAAACTCAAATCAAAAATCTATATATACCTACATATGAGGATCTAATCAATCACCTTCAAATCCAAAAATCCATGCAGGTTAAAATGGGAAAGATGACCAAATCCTCATATGTAGGCAATGTTGGTGTGGTGATTTAATCCGGTATTACCGTATTATCGATACCGAAAATAGCGTCCAGTACGGATAATTTAATTTATTTTTTTTTATAAAAACTTTATTAAACTTACTACAATTTAACGAAAATAGTCAAAATATAATTACAATCCACTCAAAAATAATACCAAATAGGTACTTTATAACAAAATATAAGTTTTAAAGTTCACAAATTACAAAAACAATAACATTAAACTATTATAAAAATAATTTTGAAAAAATGAGAATACCGTACAAAATAACGGGATAGTTGTACTGGAGTACCCTTCGATACCGGTATTACCGGTAATATCGACCGGCATATACCGGTATTTATTAAAACATTGTATGTACGTGTTTGCATTTGAAGGTGATTGACTAAATTATAAAATGTAGGTATATATAGGTTTTTGATTTGAGTTTGTTTTGTTTGGATTAAATTCTTGTTTGGAAGTCGAAAATGAAAAGTTCTCCTGAATTTGTTAACGGCGAGGATGAAAAATGCAAAACCACAAACCACATGAACGATTTTTGCACTTAAATAAGACGAAAAGGCCCCTCACGTGACTTGCATGTGAGGGGGTTAACGGCAAGGACGAAATGCAAACCACGAGTATGATTTTAGTCAAAAAGTTTACGGCGAGGATGTAAACTGTAAAATTGAAAAACCACATGGACGAAAAAAAGTACTTTGGCCTTAAACATACGTATGAATACCATTTCGGTTAATTGATTTAAATGGCGCTCTTCAAACTTATGTTCAGTCCGCACATATTCAGTGCACTGTTTCTCCTTCCAGGCTTGAAATGCTTCTGCTTGCTCCTTGTCTTCCTGTCAATAAAATAAAAACCAAGTTAGCGTGACAAGTAGTAGCTTGCGTTATAACGGGCCCCACATAAATTTACAAAACAAGGTAAAGAACAATATTGGTGTAGTGGCTCACCTTTGCTTGAGTAAACATCTCATTGCTCTCTTAGTTTGATCCGTCGTCTTGTTATAAAAAAGAACACGCCGATTTTCACACTTTTCAAGTGTTTCCTGAAAGAAGAACGAATGTAAATTTATCAAAAAATAATTAGATGAAACAACACAAATAATCTTTAGAAGTAAAAACTGTTCCAACTTCTTGGCCTACCTTTAATGTTTCAGGACAGCCATTTAAGAAATCTTCCAAGGTCTGGTTATCTTCATCAAGTTCGTCCCCACCCGTAAATACCACTATCATGTAATCATATATTTTTCTTCCAAACAAAGTCACCAAATTTCTTATCGTGGCTTCTTCCTCTTTTGAAAATCGATTAAGGACCGAGAATACTACTAAAAACGCATGAATTCTATCCTCAGCCAAAGTCAAGCAATGGATAATCTCCTTCACAATAGATTCATTATTGTCGAGGGAAGAATTAACAAATCCTGTCACACAGACTGTGTTATTGTCCACAAACTAAAGGGCTAAACTGCGCATGCAAATCAACAAAAATAATTTTTTCCGCAAAATTAAAACTTCAAAGTGAATATATACCAGGAGTATCAATGACATTAATCATTTGACCATCTTCGAGTTCAGCTGTTTTTAACTCGGATGTAATAGTACGCCTGATGAACTTCGTTCTGAACGAAATACGTTTGCTCCGAGAATGGTGTTCCCAGTGGCACTTTTGCCGTTACCCTTCCTTTCTACTAAAACAAGTGTTTGTGGAGAAGTGATCTCAAAATCGCTGTTAGATGCATTTCCAGCCTCCATCAAACTAAACGTCTACCAGACG
>CM067173.1:46322027-46332027 GCA_034093135.1 Erigeron breviscapus | reverse complement strand
ATAAAACAGTAAGTTTTGACTGTCACCTTCAGTTCAGTGAAAATCTCATTGGTATATGGCTGTCCATTGTTCTCTTTCGAAACCATGTTTACTAGATAAACAAGTCTATTTACTTGATTAGCCCTCTTACTCTGATCATTTGTCCTGTTATCGAAAAGGATACAACGATTTCCACACAGGCAAAGAAGTTCCTAAAACAAATAATCATATGTTTATTAATAATGAAGCAAGAATTTAGACGAAAAAAGTTACTACTTTACCTTTAATGATTGAGGACAATCATACAAGTAACCTTCCAAAGTTTTGTTATCTTGATCAAGTAAATCAGCCCCAGTGAAAACTAGTATAATGTAGTCGAAAATTTTTGTTCCAAACAATGCCAACAAGCTACTTATTGCAGCTTCTTCTTCTTTTGAAAAGCGGCTGCTAACTGAGAAGACGAGTAGAACTGCATCAATACCATCCGTGGCCAAATTTATGCAACTCACGATCTCCTTTCCAACAAATTCAGAGTCAACCGAAGTATCAAACAAGCCTGCAAACGCATCCACACCACAATGCATAATTAAACTGCATACATACAACTTTAATAAGTAGATTACTTGGACACATTACAATCTAGAACGAAACCTTATACAACGTATGATAAGATATAACATCCGTACCAGGAGTATCAATCACATTAAGCTGCTGACCACTTTCCAACACCATCGTCTTTAACTCAGAAGTTTTTGTTATGCCAGATGAATGGCGTTCAGATTGAAATATCTTTGTTCCGAAGATGCTGTTCCCAGTTGCACTTTTCCCATTACCTGTTCTTCCAACAAGAAGAAGAGTTTTAGGAGAAGCACACTCCCATTCCTCGTCGAACGTAAATCCCCCCATCACACCAACAGGAAAAATCTATATATCATAAACAACCTTGAAGTCAATTTGCATAGCATGTACATAAGTAAAACTAAGTGTACAACATTAAAAATGATATGCACAATACCACACAGATAACATTTACAAAATGGTATCAATGGTTCATTAGGAAGGTAATTTCAGTTGAACTCTTACCAAATGAAACAATCTATTCCGCTACTAGTGTATGTAAGTGACCTACTATAACATCAAAAAACATGAAATGTGACTTCAAAACATAAAGAAAACTTGTTCATCATATATGTTAATTTTACATTTGCAGAAAGTTCATAGCCAGCAATGAGTCAGACCCACAGGCCCCGCCCCAAGGAGCATATGACTCACATGAACTAAATATAGCACTCTTCCAGCTTGAAAACATGGCCATATATGCAAAGTCCTCTCTGGAACCAACTCAGACGTAAATAAGGTCAACTTAAGCACTAACAATGATCTAATAACAGAGTGGTGGCATTGTTCATACTCCATAACACACATATTATCATATAACATTTATAAGATATGACTTGGAATTATTTAGCAGACCCAAAAGGTATTATAACCCGACCCCTATTGGAGGTTGCAACCCGGACTAGATTTTCATAGTGGCAAGTAGACACGGCAGGATGAAGGCGGTTGGGCACAAAGTTGTCAGCAATGGAGTGGATACTAATCCCAGGTTGGCTGCAGAATATCAGATTGTATAGAACTCGGCCCATTAGCTTTCCTTAACGATCAATATATAGTTATAAATACCCATAGCTAAAGTTGGATCATGTAACACTTTTTCATAAATCGAATAAGCACCACAACGATTATTACATTTCCACAATTTTTTTCGTCGCATTTTCAAAAATAATGTCATCCACTTGTTCGCATTTTTAACATATACACTTGTTCGCATATGATATATGTTCACACTTATACATAATTGATCTTTACACTTTGAAGGAGCAAAAATTACATTACAATATTTTGAATTCCCCTTTGTTCACACTTAATAAGTGCAAACAAATAACCAATTCTGAAGACTGAACGAAACTCAATTTTACTAAGAAAAAATTTGAACCTAAGACTTTATGGTCACTGAACCTTATCTCACTTCCTGGATGCCCGTTGATCTAAATCACCGATTCACCGACAACCAACAATAATTATACGTACATGAAATAACAATGCTACACATAAGACATGTGCAGTAATGCAACAAATGCTAGTTTCATATGGTTTCATGTAAGCCCTAGCTAGCCAGTAGTAGTAAGATCGATGTTATGATTTTGCTACAACTAAACAGTATAATTCAAAGCGATATTGTATAATATTGATGATACAAAAAGCAAAAAGTAATATATTATTACCTAATTGGAGCTACAAACTTTCAGGGATTTATAATGTAAAACAACAATGAATGTTGAAAAATTCGAGCACGAATATTATAAAAGTAGCATGCTTAAAAGTAGGATAATTAGTTGTAAACTATTGAAAAAATCCATTCTTATATTGCATTTTTTAATATTTATACTTACACACTTACAAGTTGTGCAGGTTATGAAGGAAAAAGCAAAGTTCAAGGACCAAGAATGAAACATTGGAAGTTTGGGCTACAATTGTCAAGAAGAAGAAAGATGGAGGGCAGAATTGAAGATAGAAGAACTTAGGAGTATAAAAACCCAATTAGGGTTTCTGCTTGATTCATTCTGAATCAATCGTTTCACACACATATATTTCTCTCTTATTGTTCGATATATTTTTCTGTATTATTTGATCATCTAGATCAAATCTATTCTGTAATCAATCTCAAACTTATTGTTTGAGATTGTGATTTCTGCTTGTAAACAACATATTAAACAATAACTTTAATAATAATAAGGCTATTACAGCCGACTGGTTAATTACAAATTGATTCTGCTTTCTTTTATGGTATCAGAGCCAGGTTACCTCTGATCGGAGTTTATTCTGGTGGTGTGGTTTCCGATTTAGGGCGTATTTCATCTCAAAACCCTAAATCTAAGAAACCCTAATTTTTAGGGTTTTTTCATTGTTCGATCGTTGATATTCCGCTGCGTATTTAGATCTTCGATCTATCTCTTGACTAAGCGAATCAAGAGTAGATCTCTTCAGATCCTGGATTTATCTCTTGACTAAGTGAATCAAGAGTAGATCTAGGGTTCCTCATCCTTCTGCGTTATAACACTGTATTGTTATCTCATTCCTTATTCTCTTATTATTTGTTTTTATATAATTTTTTTTATTCTATTTTCGTAAAAACGAGTGTGTTATCCTTGTCCGGCCTTCATTGAGAGGCTTAGGAATCTTGTCACTGGCACATTCGTGAGAATAGAATATTTTTTCAAAAAATTTTAAAATATGTTCTTTATTTTTTGTCTGGTTGTTATTGAAGTTTTTTATATCTTTTCTGAAATATTTGTGTTGATTGATTGTTCTTGATTCTGTATGTTTATGTGTGTGATATTCTGTGTCTTATTTGATTGTTTGAATATTATCTGTCTGATTTTGTGATTAAAATTGTTTGAAAATGGTGAATACTCCACCTGGTTCTGTTCATACTGGTAATACTCCACCTGGTTCTGTTCATACTGGTAATACTCCTCCTGCTTCTGTGCATAATGAAGAATCTGATAATGAATCTGAATTTGAGAGTAATAATACAAAGATAAGTAAGTTAGATTTTGGTAATCCATTGTATCTGCATGCTAGTGATATCACAAATACACCTCTTATTAGCTTAAAGTTAAAAGGAACTGAAAATTATAATGTGTGGAGTTGTGCTATGTTGCTAGCTTTAGAAACTAAGAATAAGAAAGGTTTTATTGATGGAACATGTGTTAGGTCTATTGATAATGAAGTTTTAGCACAACAGTGGGATAGATGCAATGCAGTTGTTTTGTCTTGGATTCTCAATTGTGTAACTGAAGAATTATATTTAGGACAAATATTTTCAAAAAATGCTTCTGTTGTTTGGAATGAATTAAAGGAAACTTATGATAAGGTTGATGGTGTTGTTACTTTTAATCTGCATAATAAGATCAATTCATTGTGTCAAAATGGTACTACATTATCTGAATATTATCATAAGCTTAACTCTTTGTGGAAGCAATTTGATGCTTTAATTAAACTGCCTGCTTGTGTTTGTCATGCTGCTAAAGACTTTCAAGAACATAATCAATTGATTAAACTGATGCAATTTCTTATGGGATTAGATGAGTCTTATAATTCTGCCAGAAGTCAAATTCTTACTAATGATCCTCTGCCTTTTGTGAAATCTGTTTATGCTTTGTTGTCTAGAGAAGAATCTCATAGAAATGTGTCTGTTAATTCTGTTGTCAGTAAAACTACTTCTAATGCTTTTGCTTCTAAGTTTGTGGATAATAAAAGGAGGTTTAACAACAATAACAACTTTAGTAGAGGACCTAACACCAACTTAAACTGTACTCATTGTAAAGGTGTAGGACATACTATGGATAGATGCTTTGAATTAGTTGGTTATCCACCTGGTTATAAAAGGAAATCAAATTATCAGGGTTCTCAACATTCTCAAAGAACTATTTACAATAATAATGTTGTTTCTGATAAGTGTGTTTCTACTGCTGATAAGTCTGGTGCTAGTTCTTCTACTCTTTTTTCTCTCTCTAATGAACAGATGACAAGGCTTATGAATCTTTTGAATGATAAACCTGAGATTTCTGGAAATCATGCCAATATGGCAGGTACTTTTTATAATGCTAATACTTTCTTTAATCAAAATTTTGATAAATTCTTTTGTGCCAACAATGATAGTTCAAAATCAAAACACACTGGGTGGATATCTGATTGTGGTGCAAACCAGCATATGACCTTTTGTTCTGAAAAAATTGAAAATGGAATTGATGTGTCTAATCTTAATCTTACTGTTGGTCATCCTAATGGGACTGTTGCTAAAATTGTTAAAATTGGAGATCTTAGATTAAATAACATGGTTACTCTGTTTGATGTGCTTGTTATTCCTGAATACTGTGTAAATCTTTTAAGCATACATAAGTTAGCTAAAGATAGTAAGAGATTCATTGGTTTTGATGAGAACAAGTGTTATATTCAGGATTTGAAAACAAGAACCACTCTTTGGACTGGTAGTCAGAGAGGTGGTCTTTATGTTGTTGATGATCATGCTACTTGTCAAGATGTGTCTAATAATAGTATCTTTATTTGTTATGTTTCCCAGTCTCTTTGGCATAGTAGGCTGGGACATCCAGCTGATCAAGTTTTAAATGTTCTGAAAGATAAAATTAAAGTTGATATCAACCCTGAAACTGTTCCTTGTGACATCTGCCATAAGGCAAAACAAACTAGGGAACCTTTCCCTTTAAATGATCATAAGACTAATAATGTGGGAGACTTGATTCATATGGACTTATGGGGTCCATATAGGATACAAAGTAGGGAAGGGTATAGATTTTTTCTTACAATTGTTGATGATTTTTCTAGAGCTGTTTGGACTTATCTTATAAAGTCAAAAGATGAAGTTTTTTATAACTTTAAAGAGTATGCTTTACTCTTAGAAAATCAATTTGAGAAAGGAATTAAAATTATAAGGACTGATAATGGAACTGAGTTTATAAATGCAAATATGAAACAGTTTTGTATTGAAAAGGGTATTTTACATCAAACAACCATTGCTTATACTCCTCAACAAAATGGGGTTGTTGAAAGGAAACATAGGCACCTACTTAATGTTGCTAGGTCCCTTATGTTTCAGGGGGGATTACCTCTTAATATGTGGACTGATTGTATTCTTACTGCTACTTATCTAATTAATAGGACTCCTTCTTTTGTGCTAAATGGTTGTTCTCCTTATTATATGATTTATAAAGTTGATCCTTCTCTTGTTCACTTGAGGTCTTTTGGTTGTCTTTGTTATGCTACAGTTCTTAATAATACTGATAAGTTTAGTCATAGAGCTGAAAAATGTGTGTTTATAGGGTATGCAAATGCTAAAAAAGGTTATAAACTCTATAGTCTAGATTCAAAACATGTTTTCTACTCTAGAGATGTTAAGTTTTATGAAACTGTCTTTCCTTTTAAAATGAAATTTTTTGAAAAAGAGGTTCTAAATGAAACTGAAAACAGCTCTATAAATCATTTAAATTTCTTTGATACTTGGTTTTCTGATAATAATAATAACAATGACAATACCAATGACCATCCTCCCAATGATGAAGAGAAGGACAAAGACAAAAGTGAGGGCAAAGGGTCTAACTTGTCTGGCAGCCCAAGAACTCATCCCAACTCTACCATAGACCATGAATTTGATAATTCTAATCTGTTTGGCAGTAATGGGATTGACAATTCTGGGGCTACTACAAGGCATGATCCAAATGCAACACATGATGATAACATTAATTCTGAGGGATTGGATGCAAATGTTTTTGATGAAACTGTAATGCAAGAACATATAAATGAAATGGCAAATACAAGAAAGTCTGAAAGAAATTCTAAGTTACCAAAGTATTTAGAAGATTATGTTGTGAGAAATGTTAAATATAGTATTGATAAGGTTGTTAATTACTCAAGCTTGAGTACTGAAAATTTTTGTTTTATTTCAAACCTGAACAAAAATGTTGAACCAAAAAATTATTTTGAAGCTTCTAAAGATATAAATTGGATTCAAGCTATGAATAATGAAATGGAAGCATTGCATAGAAACAATACTTGGGAAGTGGTTGATCTTCCTGTAGGAAGAGAGCCTATAGGATGTATATGGATCTTTAAAATTAAGTATAAGGCTAATGGTGAAATTGAGAGGTATAAAGCTAGGCTAGTAGCTAAAGGATATAGTCAAAGAGCTGGTTTGGATTATGATGAGACTTTTTCACCAGTTGTTAAAATGGTAACTGTTAGGTGTTTGCTTTCTATTGCTGTTTATAATGAATGGCCCTTGTTTCAGTTAGATATTAATAATGCATTTCTCTATGGAGATTTGCATGAAGATGTTTATATGTGTCTTCCTGAAGGTTATTATGATACAAACAGTAATAAGGTTTGTAAATTGATTAAGTCACTTTATGGACTTAAGCAAGCTCCTAGACAGTGGAATGAAAAATTAAATCAATTTCTTTGTGAATATGGTTTTGAGCAGAGTAAGAGTGATTACTCTTTGTATGTGTATAACAAAAAATTTGTGTTTCTTGCTTTGCTGGTTTATGTGGATGATATTGTTCTTACTGGAAATAATGTGGATGAAATAAAAAAGGTAAAACAGTTTTTACAAACTAAATTTTTGATCAAAGATTTAGGAAAGCTTAAATACTTTCTTGGAATAGAAGTTTTGTATAAAACTGATGGAATTTGCTTATCTCAAAGAAAGTATTGTATGGAACTTTTGCATGAATTTGGTTTACTTGGTTGTAAACCTATGAATACTCCTATGGAGATTAATTACACAATATCTAGGTCTTCTGAAAAGGATTAACTGCTGGATAATATTGCAGTTTACCAAAAGCTTATTGGTAAGCTAATTTATCTTACTTTAACAAGACCAGATATTAGTTATTCTGTTCATGCTTTGAGTCAGTTTATGCATGCCCTTACTGATGAACATTTAAAGTTAGCCTTCAGGGTGTTAAGGTATTTGAAAAAATCCCCAGGAAAAGGTATTATGTTTGACAAAAATGAAAAACTTGACCTTTGTGCTTATGTAGACTCTGACTGAGGTAGATGTCTGAATTCAAGAAGGCCAGTTACTGGGTTTAATATATTTCTTGGGGGATCTCTTGTATCCTGGAAAAGCAAAAAGCAACACACTGTTGCCAGGTCCTCTGCTGAAGCAGAATATAGGGCCTTGGCTTCAGTGACTTGTGAAGTTCTTTGGATCACTCACTTGTTACATGACTTAAAGATTGATAATGTCCTTCCTGTTAGTATATTCTGTGACAATAAATCTGCAATACAGATTGCAGGAAATCCAGTTTTTCATGAAAGAACCAAACATTTGGAGATTGACTTACATTTTGTTAAGGAAAAAATCAATGCAGGGTTGGTTAAAGTCATCAAACTTGATTCAAAGGAGAACATCGCTGATATTTTTACAAAAAGCTTAAGTTTTGGTCAACATAGTTTTTTGTGTTCTAAGTTAGGCTTAAAGGATTTTTTCAATATTAAGGTTGAGGGGGGATGTTAAATTTACAACCTTAATATTGCATTTTTTAATATTTATACTTACATACTTATAAGTTGTGCAGGTTATGAAGGAAAAAGCAAAGCTCAAGGACCAAGAATGAAACATTGGAAGTTTGGGCTACAATTGTCAAGAAGAAGAAAGATGGAGGGCAGAATTAAAGATAGAAGAACTTAGGAGTATAAAAACCCAATTAGGGTTTCTGCTTGATTAATTCTGAATCAATCGTTTCACACCCATATATTTCTCTATTATTGTTCGATATATTTTTCTGTATTATTTGATCATCTAGATCAAATCTATTCTGTAATCAATCTCAAACTTATTGTTTGAGATTGTGATTTCTGCTTGTAAACAACATATTAAACAATAACTTTAATAATAATAAGGCTATTACAGCCGACTGGTTAATTACAAATTGATTCTGCTTTCTTTTAGGGTTTTTACTTTTTACCACCAATCACTGTTCAGCATCTAATATCAGTGTCACCAGTGGCGTACCCAACATTTATACTTTGGAAGAGCCGAAACAAGAAAATAAGTATCAAAAGATATTCGAAAAATGTTACGAGTCTAATGTTTGTGTCTTTTTTTGTCACAACTCTTCAAATAGTACATAGTACAAATCACAACACAATTATCGAATCATGAATAAACCTGAATGATGCATAGCAACAAAAATCTTGCAACTATTAAAATCGTAATTCTAACAGTGAAATATTAACTTTAAAAATCAAACAAATTGTTAAGATGTAAAGCGAACATATTAAATAACACAGTTAGCAATCTATATTGGATGAGTTTAATTTTAAGAAATAAATTGTATTGCTGTGATTTGTAAAAAATGAAGAAATAATTCTAAAGTTTTCAAAAGAAAACCTACTACCTTTAACTTTCAAAAACGGTAATACTTCAATTGGTTTTCTAGAAACTTAATTTTTTTTTAACAGCAAATCTACTATACTACTACACAAACCTATAAACTACATAATTATACACCATTGTCAGGATTTGAACCCTGATCTTTTTCCAAAAGGCCAAAGGCTCTACCACCCCACTAAGTGGTGATAGCTTTCTAGAAACTTAATTGAAATTATAATCCAAATTATACAAAATCTATTCCGAGGAGCGTAGGACGACCAGGGCAAACAGGGTAACCCCACCAGGGAGTATTAGCGGCGACGTCGCCGCTAATACTGTGGGCCCCATCTGACACACAGCAGGGACTTTTGACCTTTGACGAGGACCTTTGACTTAGTATTAGCGGAGCTAATGCTCAAACCTCTTTTTCGATATAAACGGGCGCAAGGAAGCCAGACGACCAGAAACATAAAAAAAAACCCCTCTCCACTAGAAATTCCGGCCACCCGATCAAATTTAACTCTAGAAATTTAACTCTTTGTCTCTATCTATCAAGAATCCTGCCATCAAGTCTTTGGTGACGAAATTTCGGGAACCCGCTACAAGTTCCGGCCATCAAATCCGGCCACCCCTCCAAATTCCGGCTACTTTTAGCGGCGACTCTTTTCCCGGCGACCCGCTTCCAAATCCGACCACCCCACTTTTCCGGCGACCACTTTTCCGATGATTTCTTTGTATGTTTACTAACACTCATTTACATTTTATTGTTGTTATTATTTTTAATATACGTTATTAGTTTTAGAAATGTTATATTATTATTAGGTCAATATGATTGCAAGTATTATTGTTAGAAAAGAAGCTTATAAAAATAAGTTGAAAAAATGTGGTCATTTTAGGTATAATAAGTAAAAAATGATTATACAAAAAGTTTTGTGTCCAAAATTAGTGTTAGAAAAGAAGCTTATAAAAATAAGTTGAAAAAATGTGGTCATTTTAGGTATAATAAGTAAAAAATGATTATACAAAAAGTTTTGTGTCCAAAATTAGTGTTAGAAAGGTTAT
>CM067173.1:46312027-46317027 GCA_034093135.1 Erigeron breviscapus | reverse complement strand
TCCTCCTACTGCAAATAAGGAGGATGGCATATCAGTGTCCTATGCTGCGAAAGTACAATCGGGAATGACGAAAAAGCAAGCAAATTTCAGAACTCTTGAATCGAATGAATCAATGGAAGATGTAGACATTGTGCTGCCAATGGAATCTGTCAAGATTGTGCAAGACAGGTTCGCTAATACTCTTTATGGCTATTTCTTAGGTAAGAGATTATCGTTTCCTGTTGTCGAGTACTTTGCTAAGAATGTTTGGGCTAAATTTGGTGTGGTACGTGTTATGATGAATTCACAAGGGTTCTTTTTCTTTAAATTTAGTAATAATGAGGGTATGCAAAAAGTGCTAGAGGGAGGGCCCTGGTTAATACGTAATGTTCCCATTATGCTTAATTCATGGTCGCCCAATGTTATTTTAAGAAAGGAAGATATAAAGAGCGTTCCGGTTTGGGTAAAGATACACAATGTGCCCATGGTTGCTTATACTGAAGACGGTTTGAGCATGCTAGCAACTAAATTGGGTACACCCAAAGTTCTGGATGCCTACACTAATACTATGTGCATGGAGTCTTGGGGCCGTAGTAGTTTTGCCAGAGCTTTGATTGAGATGTCAGCAGATAGAGAATTAAAAGAAGAGCTGGTGATATGTCGTATTTTATACCCATTTCCCACAACGAATTTAGTTGGCTTTGTATGGTTTTTGAGTCGTTTTCGTATACATTTGGTGCGTTTATGGTATTTGTTAGTGTTTCAGGGAAATAACAGGTACTTGAGCGTAATTCTGGAGAAAACGACATCTTTAAGGTGAAATAAGTGCTAACGGATGATTTTCGAGACATTTGGATGAAGATTACAGCTGGTCAACAAAAGTCAAACTGAAAAAGGAGCCATTGCGCCGCAACCATTCATTGCGCCGCAACCAGAAAACAGAGAGTTTAGTTGCGCCGCAACTACTCTAGTTGCGCCGCAACGCGTTCAGTCTCCAGCCAGCCTCGGTCAACGGAGGTCAAAGTCAAACAGTGGTCAAAGACCCATTGCACCGCAACTATCCTAGTTGCGCCGCAATGGGTGCCGATTCTGGAGTATTTTTTAGGAAACTATATATAGCATGCAAAATTATTCTTGAACCCTACCTTTTATTATTTCAGCCGTTTTTAAGAGTTTTTAGAGGGGTTTTTCATCTGGAGAAACATCTTTGAGGATCAAGAACACGATTGGATCATTCTCGTTATTTGCTTCCATTTATTTGTATTCGGTAACGATGAATTCTCTATATTTGATTTGTTATTCTTATTTCAATATGAGTAGTGTTTGATCAAATAATCGCACTATGACTCAATCGGAGGTGTGAGTGGATTTGGGGGTGTTTCGTTGGCGATTCCCTTCCGGTCAGAGGGTCGAAGACCGCTTTACGCCTATTGTTTACTCTCAGCCGTTTAAGGAGGCTGAGGGTTTCTCTGCGGAGGTCGAGAATGTTGGTTATTAGTGATTCTAAGTCGTTTCGTGCGACTTTAAGGTTTATAGAATAGTTTAGGGTTTATTCGGAGGTTGAATATGTTGTTGTGATTATGTATCGAGTATATTGTTATATGATGGTGCATAAATGAATAATCCTGCCGTATGGTTCTTCCTTTATTTAGATAGAGGGTAAAGTCTTGGAGAGGATGATAAAGATTTAAGGTAAATCTCTTCCTCTTTTGTGATATATCCTAAGTAAGGAAGATATATCTAGGACTCTTGGATCGTATCCTAGTTTATAGGAGTTATTTGATTTCATTCCCTTATGGGGAGTTTTGTGTCCGAGTTTGTCGGGCTTTAATTATGTTATTTCGCTCAGATAATCATAGAAAGAATCTAAATCCGATTTCTTTGTCATATCTTCCTTCGGAGCTGGGTATTTATTACCTCAAGAGCTCCGGAATGATTGTACTGAACGGAGATCGAGCTCCGTTCTGGGTATATGGATAAGTAGTTTTACCTGTACGAAGGTGTCTTCGTATTTTGCTTCGGGTACGGAGTTAGGGCTCCGTATAGGGTATATCATCAAGCCCCTCAGTCTGATGGGAGAGGCTATCTGTAGAGTATCCCATTAGACTAAAACAATAACCATTTCTTTAGGTTACCTCTACGGAGGCCCCTTAAAAAACAACGTGCTTGAATTGGACCAAAGATTGTGAGATACGTATCTCATACTTAACCAACGGTGAGGATTTGAGTAGCGGCCTCTGCCGAAATATTCTCAATATATATATCCTGTTTCATATTGTGGCCAAAAATAAAATATTTTACCTTCTGCCGGCGATATCTTCTGCAACAATTCCTTCACCGCCTATCTGATTCCGTGATTACTTTGATTGAAAAAGGTATGTAATTCTGACTGGATCCTTCTTTCTTTTGTTGGGGATGCATCTTGAATTTTCTTTCTGGAAACCCTAATCGTGATCTTTGGCCGATAAAGGTCTGGAGATCCGAATCCCTCTAGTATATGTGCAGCCTTGTCAGTTGTTCTGTTAATGCCGTCTCATTTGTAGATCTCCTTTTCCCCTTTTGTTCTTTGCCCCTACTTATCCATTAAAATAGGGGAATGTTGTTGGTAGGTAGTGCTTTTTAATTGATCGCCCCTCTCCCTATTATAGACTCCGTCTAGGGTTGTTGCGTGTTTGTTTACGCCCGCATTTTGTATTTCCTATAGGATGGCGTTTAAACAAATGATCAATAGGCAGCCATTCCTTGCCCAGCTTGTTATGAAGGCTGCTCCTTCTGCTTCAGGGTCAGAGACTTCTGCCGGGGGTGTTGACCCTGAAGCCAACGACCGTGCGGGGTTGGAGGCCATATGCCAAGCGGGTGAGGCCATTTCTCATGAAGCTGGCTCGGTTGGTCCTCCCGTTATTGAAGTTTCAGAGTACCCTACCAGCGGGGAAAATTGTGATCAGCCTGGGGACGACCAAGGTACTGTTGCTGGTCGTCTTAGGAGTAGGAAGAAGACTTCTGCAAAAAGATCCAATGTTTCTTCTTCCAGAAAGAAGACTAAAAGGTCTGACGAAACAGGGGAGAATTCTGGTATGTGGTCTTATTCTCCTTGAAGATGTCGCCCTGTCATCTGACTTTGTTTATGTAATGTATACTTATGTTTTTTGCTTTTTGCAGGGTTCAATCCTTTATTCCAGGCTCCTGACGGGCGATCTTGTCATCATAGCATTGGGTCTGTTGCTCCTCCTGAGTGGAATGCGAAGTTACTGGCCCTGGATTCGGAAAAGCTTTCTGAATTGTTCAATCAGTCCTCCTTTTGTGCTTCCATAATTGGTAATGTGATGGACTCAAGGTTGCGGGAGCTTTCGGATGATGCAGGTCCATCGACTGAGCAAATTGAGAAGCTGAAGGCAGAGAAGTTATCTTTGGAGTTTAAGGTGTCTGATCAAGAAGTGAGATTGACTGCGTTGACTGCAGAGCTTGAGGCTGTTCGCGGAAGCGTTCGTTCGAAGGGGGAGGAGATTAGTTTGCTGAAGGAGGATTTATCCGCCAAGGATGTTATGCTGGATAGTGACCGTTCGGCCCTTGTGGATCTGAGAGGAAAGTATAGGCGGCTTGTTACTGAGGTGATCCTGTATGTCTGCAAATCTTTCTTGAATGGCCCTGAGGTTGGTGCGAGGATATCCAGTTTGTGTAATGCGAATAGGATGGACGCCGAGTCGGAGCTCATCCGTGTTCTTGCTGCAGAGGGTCGCATTGCTCTTGGTGGTTCCGAGCTTGTGAGAGATACCGTAAGTCCTCTAAACAAAGCAATGAGTGACCTGGAGGATATCCACTCCCAGTAATTATGTGCTCTTTCCGCAGATCCTGATGCCTCCCCTTCTCAGCTGTTACAGATTCCCAATGCGTGAACTGCTTTTATTTCTTGGACAATTTATCTGATTTCTGTCTCTATTTACCGGATATATTTGCTGCTTTATTTGTTGCTTGCTTGGATCGTTCCCCTGTGATAGCAGTCTCTTCTTCTCTCTTTTTTTTTTTTATGAATTTAGCCTTTATTTGGATTATCTAATGGCGTGTGCCTTTTCAAGATGCTGATCAGGCTATCTACTGGCTTTTGCCTTTTCAAGACTTATTCCATTAGGCTAAAATTTTTCACCAGACTTGCCTTTTTGATCTTTTTGTCGCAAAGGCTCTGTCCGTGATTTAAACCGGGCTTCTTTCTTAGTTAAGAATTATCCACAGTTTGGTTGAGGTTCATATATTGTCTTATGACAGTCGCCTTATGACGTAATTGTCTTATGGCAGTCGTCTTATGACGTAATTGCTCTATGGAAGTGTTATCGGGCGTCCCCTGAGCTTCTCATAAAGTCTTTTTATACATGTATATTTTGCGCGCATTTCGTATTTGGACTAATCTTTTGAAAGCGTTTTTATTTTCGAAAAAATAATCGGCAGAAGGCCTTGACATAGTAAGGTCCCAAACTGCTTAGCTTTCATTGATTGTCTTTGTAAGTGCATGATTCGGTTGACAACAGCAACAGCGATTTGATCAGTATGTTTATGTCTTGTAATATGTAATCATAGACTTATGTTATGTTTAAGCTTGTTATTTGGACTTAGATAATGTGAATGATTACCTATTGATCAGAGGTTTGGTATGTTTATTGTTTACGACTTGTATGAATGTGATTATAAGTAACATACGGATACAAGTGATAAACTAGTCACGTTTTAAGTAATTAAAGTATACTTGAAAGATGACAAAAGAAAGTGTGTATAAACTCGTGCTACAGTAACACGAGTTTGACTAAACTCGTGCTACAGTAACACGAGTTTGTCTAAATACGTGGTCATCACGTGTTTACGTATAAAACACGCGTTTGCTAATGGGCTTTGGGCTTTAAGGTATACGGTCCATAATTAGCACGCGTTTATGAACATTAAGTATAAATACTCACACTTAAAACGTAATTAAGAACAATTAATTAAGAGATTACGACTAAACTCTGTCAATTAAGCAAACCCGCGCGCTTCTT
>CM067173.1:46218566-46311027 GCA_034093135.1 Erigeron breviscapus | reverse complement strand
ACAAAAGACTCAATTCCTGAGGCAAGTTGCCTGAGGGAACAAAAGAGTCTAAAGGAGGTTCTTCTCAACCTAACAAGGAAGAGAAATTGAAAGGTGTTGCTTAAATCAGTCTACTCCTTATGGTCAGAAAGATAGTATTGTACACTTTACACTTCATAAGAGTAATAGGGTCTATACTGAGTTAGAATTCCCATTAGAATCTATTGACCCTAAGAGGATTGATAAAGTCTGGGATGTAGCTATTGAGGATATGAAGAAATTAAGTCAGCAACGTCTCACTCCATTACCTAAGCAGTCTAGGATTAGAAAATCTGAAGATAACTTAGCCGTTAATGAAGAAGCAACTAAGGTTTTAAAGCACATCTTAATGCCTGCACTTAAGAAATCTTCAAGTAAAGATAGACATGAGAAAGATGGTGCTAGGAAGTCTAGGATTTCACCAACTAAACAAGACCCTGAAAAGGAAAATCAAAGAAAAACAAGTAAGTCAGTGGACACTAGTGCTAATAATGAATCTGTAGGTACCGATAAAAAGGTAGATACAAACAAAAAGTTCAAGGTCCTCTCTTGCTTTGCTTGTCATGAAAAGGGTCATGTTTATAGTGTATGTCCAAATAGACCTCGAAGATCAGGTTCTCCTTCAAAGGCTTCCACTTCAGAAGGAAAAAGGGGGTTGGGTAATAATAAACAGGTTTATGAGGTCAAAGTTCAATCTTCTCCAAAACCGTTTACTATACCTCAACGACGTGAATCTCCACTGAAAGGTTCCTCAGGAAATGTTCATAGGATTTCAAATCGTTTTCAAACACCTCTACGACCTGATCGTTCTGTTCCTAAAAGTCAAAATTCATTTTATGACCAAATTTATTCGAGTGTTCGATCTTCTTATGGCCCTCATTCTCCTAGATCTTCTCCAACGAGAGGTCAGAAGTCTTCTCCTGTGAGAAGACAAGATGAGAATCATGTTCCACCCACGGCTTCTAGCAATGGGTATTGGACTGAACTGATTCTAAGGGATGAGAAGGGATGACCCAAACCTCAGAAGGTTTTGAAAGTGCAGGGGACCGATCGATTCGATTCCTACGACTATGTAAGTGCGGAATCCAAACATAATCGTTATTGAGGTAATTGAATGAAACACATATATATGAACACGAAATCAATAAGAACAGGAGATATAAATCTGATTCCTTTATCATTAGTCGAATGATTATAATGAATAAATCCGTTTACAATACATCTACGATGATTACGGATTACAATCAACGAGACGACTCTTGATAATCGAATAATATGGTGGACTTACGGACTGAGGTTTGCGCATACCTCAGCCTGCCATGAATGAAATCTGTTGCAACTAAAATCATTACCTAAAACCGAAACCTAAGAACACTATATATAGGCTAGAAATGGGCTGGGCTTCAAACTCGTGGGCTTCCAAACGCGTGTAAACAGTAACACGTGTTTGGTCTAAACACGTGACACTATTCACACGTGTTTAGTCTAAACCCGTGTCACTATTCACATGTAGCAAAACAGCCCATTAATTGAGATGCATCGGACACAAATTGTGCACCAAAACGTGCACTTACAGGGTCCCCAATGAAAACTAATTTTTCTCATTTTTTGTGCAGGGAGTTCCTAGGAAACCAATCCATTTATGGTATCTTGACAGTAGATGCTCCAGGCACATGACAGGGGACAGGAAACTCTTGTCCAATTTTACTGGTATAAATGGGTCGTATGTTTGTTTTGCTGGATCCAAGGGCGGCAACATCACCGGTCAGGGAGATGTCGTCAATGGACAACTTACTCTAGAAAGAGTAAACTATGTGGAACAACTTACTCATAATCTAATGAGTTCATTTCACAGAAAAGGAGGCATTCATCTTGAAGCCGGGTTTCGTTATTCCAGAAGAATGGATTATGCTCAGAGCTCCTAGGAAGAGAGACATCTATGGCTTAGTTTTAGGTGTTGATAATCCAACGGAGCCCCTCTGTTTGTTGAGCAAAGCAAATGAGTCTGAATCACTCCTTTGGCATCGAAGAATGGGACATATTAACTTTCGGAAGATGAATGAACTTGTTAGTCTTGGATTAGTTGATGGTGTTCCAGTTAAGAAGTTTGGGATGGAAGATAAATGTGTACCATGTTTGAAAGGAAAGAAACACAAGAATCCTCATAAATCAAAGGTGCACAACACTATATCCAAACCATTCGAACTACTTCATATGGATCTCTTTGGTCCTGTGAACGTAAGAAGCATTGGAGGGATGTTCTACTGTTTGGTGATCACTGATGATTACTCAAGGTATTCATGGGTATTTTTCTTGAAGACAAAGGACGAGACCGCATACCGGTTTATGGATTTTGTTAGACAAGTTGAGAATGTCCATGAAGTTAAAGTTAAGAGAATTAGGAGTGACAATGGCACTGAGTTCAAGAACAATACTCTTACGGTTTTTTGCTTGACCAAGGGTATTCAACATCAATTTAGTGCACCGTATGAGCCACAGCAGAATGGAGTAGCTGAGAGGAAAAACAGGACTTTGATAGAAACAGCTAGGACGATGCTTGCTGATTCAGGGCTTCCTGTTACTTTCTGGGGGGAGGCAGTGAATACAGCTTGTCACATTTTAAATCGGGTTTTAACAGTTAAACGTGTTCAAGAAAACTTGTTATGAACTTTTGCACAACAAAAAGCCCAATTTGCAAAATGTTGAGCCATTTGGTGTTCCTTGTACTTTTCTTACGGTACTTCCTCAGGGTAAATTTGATCCTAAATCAGAGGAGGGTTTCTTTTTAGGTTATGTACCTAGTACACCAATTCGGTGTGTGTACAATCAGAAAACTGGCAAAGTAAATTTTGGTACAAATGTGGTAATTGTCAGTCATAAACCTGCTGTACACATTGGTCCTGCAAATGACTTCGATTATGATGGTGTTTTCACCTCTTTTCGTGGTCCTGTTTCTTTTACAGGTGTTCCGATAGTGGAAGATGTAGTTACTCTTCATGATCCACTTGAAGGCGGTCCGGTTCCTGTCTCTTCTCCTGTTTCTTCACCATTCATTAAGCCTACTTCTAAATCTGGAGAGTCAAGTGGGACCAAAGAAGCAGACTCTACTTTAGATACTGCTCCTAAAAATCTTACTGATCCTTTACATATACCGCTACCTGATGATCCTTTCTATGATACTGACGACACGGAAGGTGAAAATCAGGAAGAGCCTAAAACTCCAGAACAACATGTCCAGACTAACTTGGGGAATGATCTTACAGTCGACACGGTTCCTCAAACAAGAGTCAACAAGGATCATCCAGTAGACCAAATCATTGGTGATGCTTCTGCCTCTGTTCGCACGAGAATCAGAATAGGAAAAATTTGTCAAGTATGTTTGCTGAAGTTAAGGATTCTGGGGCAATTACTTGGTTCTTGTACTTTTGCTTCATCTCTCAGGTTGAGCCTAAAAATGTTGGAATGGCTCTTAAAGATCCGTCATGGGTTGAGGCGATGCAAGACGAATTGGCTCAGTTTCGGAAGCTTGATGTATGGAAGTTAGTTGACTTACCTCATGGTGAATCTCCTTTATCTACGCGATGGGTTTTTCGTTGTAAAAAGGATGACAAAGGTGTTGTCACTCGCAATAAGGCTCAGTTGGTAGTTAGAGGATTTGAGCAACAAGAAGGGTTTGATTACGATGAGACTTTTGCACCTGTAGCTAGACTAGAAGCTATTCGATTATTTCTGGCATTTGCTAGTTATCAAGGTATAAAGGTGTATCAACTTGACGTAAAGAGTGCCTTTTTGTATGGAGAAATTAGAGAAGAAGTGTATGTAGATCAACCTCAGGGGTTTGAGGATCCAGATTTTCCCAATAGAGTATATCGTCTTGATAAGGCTCTATATGGTTTAATCAGGCTCCTCGATCATGGTATGAAAAACTGTCTACTCATTTGCATGAAAATGGTTTTACTCGAGGTTCTATTGACAGCACATTGTTCATCAAATGGAAAGGGAAGGACTACTTGCTTGTACAGGTTTACGTTGATGATATCATTTTTGGTTCATCTGATAAGAACATGTGCAAGGAGTTTGAGCAGAGCATGAAGGCTAAGTTCGAAATGAGTGCTATGGGGGAATTAACTTTCTTCCTTGGATTACAGGTGGATCAACTGAAGGATGGGTTCTTTATTCATCAGAGCAAGTATGTTCAAGATCTTCTTACCAGGTTTCGAATGTCCGATGCTAAAGATGCAATTACTCCCATTCAGACTAATCATGGGCTGTGTCCTGATAAGACTAATGATCCAGAAGTCGATGCAACTCAATATCGGGCTATCATTGGTTCCTTGATGTATCTGACGGCTTCACGTCCAGACATTACCTTTGCTGTTTGTATATGTGCTAGATATCAGGCTAATCCGAAAGAGTCACATTTGAAAGCTGCGAAAAGGATTCTTCGTTATGTGAAGGCCAAGCCTCGTCTAGGGCTTTGGTATCCCATGCATGGTTCCTTTGAATTCAAAGCTTATACTGATTCGGATTATGGTGGCTGCAGTTCGGATAGGAAATCTACGTCAGGTGGATGTCAGCTTTTAGGGGGGAGAATTATATCGTGGCAGTGCAAGAAGCAGACATCTGTTGCACAGTCTACCTGTGAAGCAGAGTATATAGCTGCTGGTCAATGCTGTTCTCAGGTACTTTGGATACAGCAACAATTGCGCGACTATGGTATGGATATCTCAGACTCTCCTATTTGTATTGATAATAAGTCTGCCATAGATATTACTAAGAATCCGAAAAACTTTAAAGTCACCAAGCACATAGATATAAAGCATCACTTTTTGCGTGACTGTTTTGAGAAAAAGCTTATTCATTTGGAAAAAGGTTGTTACTGATGATAACCTTGCTGATCTTTATACTAAAGCTTTTGATAGACCTCGTCATGAGTTGTTATATCAACTCAATGGTATGAAGAATGCCGAGTAGTTTCTCTCAAAGAACTTAAATTTTTCTTTTTGTGTTTTAGTAGTTTAAGTCGTACATAGATAGAGTCAAAAATAAAAAAAAATAAAAAAAAAGTTGTCTTAGTATAAGTCTGTATATATCTAGTGTCAGAAAAATACAAAAACATCTGAAAAATAGAAAATCCAAAAATATAATAAATAAAGTAAGGTTACTGCACTACATGTTTAGACGTGACGATACTTTAGCTTTTAAGCCTACTTAATTGTACTTTAAAATGCTCAGTTCAGTGATACCATTATATGATGTATCGATAGGCACAAAGTACCAAGGTTTCCTTATAATCTGAACTTAAATGTATACAATGTTCTTATGGGAAACGTATTCAGATATATGGCTGAGAATACTTGTTCTTAAAATAGGCAAGTCCTTTAAATCTTATGAAAGATCTTGCATTATAATTATGTATATTTGGTCTTTATAAAGAAGGTCTCGGGTACATATATGTGTATGTACTGCTTTTTGGATGTATATTTGTGACAAAATATTCAAATTCAAATATCAAATAAATCTGTTGAAAGTATGAAGCTAATGTGGCCTTTGAGATTCGAACAAGTAAGTCCTTGGGGTGTCTTTGTATACCTAGCCTACCTAAAGTTTCCAACTTGGGATAGGTTGTCAGAAAGTTCGCTACACGGGTCTCATAGAAAGTCACGGGCTTTCATAAGTGCTTTAAAGTAAAATTAATGTCACAAATATGCAAGTACTTGGCATTATGCAATGTTAAGTATATTTCCGTACGTGAGTCAAGTTATGTCGCTTTCCGTGTGAGGAATCACCGACCTGTCACCGCTGACTTGATTCTTAAAGACTTTCTCACTTTAATCACCAAATGTCTTAATCTTAGTGCTTGTTTCGATTATGAGAGTGTATCTGAATATGGGGCACATAAGTTCGCAAACTAAAATTGTGGCATGAGTAACTTACTAGGTTACATGGCGACTGTCCTTGGCTCAAGTAATACGAAAGTGCCACAAACCAAAAAGGAGACTGGAAGTACCGAGTGTTTAAGAGGAAAAACATATTGGTAATCGTTTTTGGATCACTGTTCATAACTAATAATAAGAGAATTATTTCTCGCTGGTAGGCTTATGTAAATGCTAATCTGATCTGATCAGCAGTACCCTAGTCACTTGTAAATAATGAATAAATTAAGTTAACTATTGTGTATAGAATAGTTTATGATTCTGTAATTTTTATTCTAATTTATTTTTCTATTTTATTGAGTCAAAATAAGTATTTTCATAAGTTCTTATTGCACGAGAGATTCTACTTAAATTCTGTTGAGTATATGTTTTGCTGAATTCATTCATTTGAATTCTTGATGAGGTTATGTGTTTAGTTCAAAAGAAGATTTTCTGATATGGACATTAATTTGTTTAAGTTTAGAAAATGATCTTTTAAATCTTATGTGACAAGTCAATGTTATTTGAAATCTCACAAGTTTCAGTGTTTACAAGTTATGAATTTAATTAATAACTTGGTGATCTTTAGGATTTGACAATGGAATGACCTCCCTTGATCTTTTATTAGAATATTGAGTATTTCGTAATTGTTAATCCTAATTTTGTGTGTTTTCACTTGAATTTTCTGCATTATTGTGCCTTTGCTCTTGTTGCGTTAATGAGTTTTTGGTAAGTGTGCAGTGTTCAGGTTTAAGAAGATAAAGTTGGAGTGCTGATCTTTGTTGCAATACTGTGTTATTCATACTGATGATATCGTGGAGACAAGATTTTTGGTGTGAAATGACAATATTGTGATGCAAATATGAGCACGTGAAGGAAGAATACATGAATCTGTCTTTAGAGTATTTATTTACTTTACATTTCATGTATTTAGTGAAAATAATTAGTGTTGATACGTGTTTCTTTTAATTTCCGTACCTTGACTTATGACATGATTTCGGAAACTTTACAAAGTTCTTCATTGGATTTTTGGACTACTCATTGTTTGTTAGTTTTGTAGACGGCATCTAATATGGGACTTAAGTGTTTCAAGATGGTTTGTCGTCAAGCATCTCAATGATTAGAGACATACTCTCCGTATCATGGTCGTGGTTGGTATCGCTGTTAATATATTCATTGATTATTTTCAGGTTTGTTAATGGTTGATTTTAGACCTTGGGGTTCTGTTTTTAATTCAAGATTATAATGTTTGTAAAATACTTACATTATGATGATGATTTTCAGATAGTGGCACTTTTTGGTACAAGGCATGAACAAGTTGCTTTTAACGAGTTGTTGCTATGTACAGGATTAGGTCAAAGGGGTCGCATCGTGGAAAGTTTCGTGATGACGAATCTTGAAAAATTTTCTAAGTACAAACTTATTCTTACGAAGATAATGATTAACTTCGTTTGGAATTTGTCTTCAGAAAATTGAACTTATTTTCGTTACATCTAAATTTCGTTCTATCTTCGTTCATTGTTAACCAACGAACTTAAAATCTATTTTCGTTTATTGTTATCTAACGAATTTAAAGTCTATCTTCGTTCGAGTTGTTTTTACGAAGGTTAACTTAGTTCTACCTTATTTTCGACCGACTTTCTAACCGACCCGGTTTGACCCATCTTTTACCCATCTATCTATATATATACACTTAATTCGTTTTATGGTTTTCCTTGCCAGAATTATTAAAGAATAACGAACTTAAGCTGTTTAAACCCCTATCTCTTCATCAATCAAATAACTTGATTTCACTTGATTCTCTGCTTGTTGTTTCGATTTTTGTTGAAATAAGTGATTCAGGTATACTATCTAGCATCGTCATTCACAAATCCCCAATTCTTGATTCTTGTTTTTGCCCTATTTTTACATCAACTCAATCGGTTTTATAAATAATTTAGATTTTAGGGTTTAATTTCGTTTTGTATTTTAATCTATTGGATCCTTAATTTGTTTGTAAAATCGATATGGTTTATGCTTCTTTTAAGTGTTACAAATGTTTTTGTAAATTAATTTTGGGCAAATTAAGTGTTCCTCAATGTTTTGAGAATCAAATATTTGATTTTGGCACACACAGTCGTTCAGAATGGCTACGAACTTAGACTTCGTTCAACTACGAACTTAAGCTATCTTCGTTCATTGTTAACCAACGAACTTAAAATCTATTTTCGTTTATTGTTATCTAACGAATTTAAAGTCTATCTTCGTTCATTGTTAACCAACGAACTTAAAATCTATTTTCGTTTATTGTTATCTAACGAATTTAAAGTCTATCTTCGTTCATTGTTAACCAACGAACTTAAAATCTATTTTCGTTTATTGTTATCTAACGAATTTAAAGTCTATCTTCGTTCATTGTTAACCAACGAACTTAAAATCTATTTTCGTTTATTGTTATCTAACGAATTTAAAGTCTATCTTCGTTCATTGTTAACCAACGAACTTAAAATCTATTTTCGTTTATTGTTATCTAACGAATTTAAAGTCTATCTTCGTTCATTCTTAACTTACGAACTTAAAGACTAATTTCGTACAGTTCAAACTTATGAGATTATTGATTAAGTTCATCTAAGACTGCTATTCATTTCTTGTGCTAATCCTATAATTGATTTTTCAATTATGATTTGTTTTTGCAGAACAGTCGTTCAGAATGGCTACGAACTTAGGTTCAACTCTACGAACTTAGGTTCTCAAACAGGACTTACGAATTTAGGTTCTCAAACAGGACTTACGAACTTTAGGTTCTCAAACAGGACTTACGAACTTAGGTTCTCAAACAGGACTTACGAACTTTAGGTTCTCAAACAGGACTTACGAACTTTAGGTTCTCAAACAGGACTTACGAACTTAGGTTCTCAAACAGGACTTACGAACTTTAGGTTCTCAAACAGGACTTACGAATTTAGGTTCTCAAACAGGACTTACGAACTTAGGTTCTCAAACAGGACTTACGAATTTAGGTTCTCAAACAGGATTTACGAATTTAGGTTCTCAAACAGGACTTACGAACTTAGGTTCTCAAACAGGACTTACGAATTTAGGTTCTCAAACAGGATTTACGAATTTAGGTTCTCAAACAGGACTTACGAACTTAGATTCTCAAACAGGACTTACGAACTTAGGTTCTCAAACAGGACTTACGAACTTTAGGTTCTCAAACAGGACTTACGAATTTAGGTTCTCAAACAGGACTTACGAACTTTAGGTTCTCAAACAGGACTTACGAACTTTAGGTTCTCAAACAGGACTTACGAACTTTAGGTTCTCAAACAGGACTTACGAACTTTAGGTTCTCAAACAGGACTTACGAACTTAGGTTCTCAAACAGGACTTACGAACTTTAGGTTCTCAAACAGGACTTACGAATTTAGGTTCTCAAACAGGACTTACGAACTTAGGTTCTCAAACAGGACTTACGAACTTTAGGTTCTCAAACAGGACTTACGAACTTTAGGTTCTCAAACAGGACTTACGAACTTAGGTTCTCAAACAGGACTTACGAATTTAGGTTCTCAAACAGGACTTACGAATTTAGGTTCTCAAACAGGACTTACGAATTTAGGTTCTCAAACAGGACTTACGAACTTTAGGTTCTCAAACAGGACTTACGAACTTAAAGACTAATTTCGTACAGTTCAAACTTATGAGATTATTGATTAAGTTCATCTAAGACTGCTATTCATTTCTTGTGCTAATCCTATAATTGATTTTTCAATTATGATTTGTTTTTGCAGAAATGGCTCTTGCTCCACGTCAGTTCTTTAAGAAGCACAATCTGGCCTTAAATCTGGATCCAGATCAACATAATTGTGAACGCTATCATGAAATGTTTGATTTTATTGCTCGTTCTAGGCTTTCTTTTGCATTCTGTGATTCACCTAGATTGGTGAGGCAGTATATCGATGACTTCTGGAGGACTGCTCATCAGGTCATGGTTAATGGTCGTAGCTTTGTTAGAGCAACTGTTGAAGGAATAACTTTTGATTTTAATGCTGCGATACTTCGTGAAATTCTGCACTTGGGTGATGAATCAGACGAAGCAGTAGAATTAGCTTATGATTTTGACCTTATTCGTCGGTGTTTTCAAAGAATGGGTTATGTTGGTCAAATTAAGCTTCCTTTTGATAAGAGTGGATTTCAAGGACGTTGGAGATACCTTGCTTATGTGTTGTTAGTAAGTCTGAGCAATCGTAAGGCTGGATTTGATCAGCTTTCTGCTCAGATTTCTTCGCAGATGGTTGCTTTGGTTTATAATCGACCTTATCCGTTTTCTACATACTTCTATCATGCGTTTGTTGATCAAATCAATGCCAAGGCGAAGAATAGGTTTCTATTATATCCTCGTTTCGTTATGGCGATAGTTAGACATTTTTGTCCGAACTTGGTTTTTGATCAAGGTCCACGCTATGTACCACATGCTTGGCCTCTACGTATATTTGCTGATTTAGATGCCAATACTCGAAATGTAGCTGGTCTAAATAATCCACCCTTGTTTGGTCACTTAATTAATCCAAATTATCGATCTCGTTTTGAGAATGATATGTTAGTGGATGATGAAGACAATTCTGATCATGAGGATGCAGAGAGTTCAGATGATAGTTCGGATGGTGATTCTGATGATTCTGATAGTGGGAATGATGATGGTGATGATGTTGTTGAAGCAGACACAGATGAATATGATAGTGTCGCTGCTGATTCTGGTAATGAGCATCGAACTAAGATGGCTCATGATGTACCTGCTGCTTCAGGAAGTGATAATTCATATCACTTTTCTCGAGAAGATGTACTTGGTGCTTTACGCCGAGAGCGTCGGAGTAAAGCATGTCATTCTTCACCGGTTCTTTCTGAAACGAATCAATCTGTTCAAGAAGAAGTTAATCTGGATGAGGATGTTGGTGCTGAACAAGAAGTTGTATCTGATTATCAAGAACAATTGGAACATAGAGATATGGCATCAAGTCCATTACATGAAGGTACAAGTAATGTTGGATCGAAGAGGACACTGGATGCTCCTCTAACTTATCGCAGAGCTAAGCGTGCAAGAATTTCTGAGGATACTTCAGTACCTGCAGCTGCTGCTGATATTCCTGCTGTCTCAACAGCACCAGTTCCTACTGTTGCTGGCAGTGTACCATTACGTCCACTTTTGCCTCCTGCCAGATTAATATTGCCCAGATTGCCTACTTTTCCTCCTATTCCTTCAGATTACTCCCTGGTTAGGCGTATAGATGTTCTTCAGGCTCGTGTTGATACGTTAGAGTCTGATCTTACAATTGTCGAACTTGGTTTTTGATCAAGGTCCACGCTATGTACCACATGCTTGGCCTCTACGTATATTTGCTGATTTAGATGCCAATACTCGAAATGTAGCTGGTCTAAATAATCCACCCTTGTTTGGTCACTTAATTAATCCAAATTATCGATCTCGTTTTGAGAATGATATGTTAGTGGATGATGAAGACAATTCTGATCATGAGGATGCAGAGAGTTCAGATGATAGTTCGGATGGTGATTCTGATGATTCTGATAGTGGGAATGATGATGGTGATGATGTTGTTGAAGCAGACACAGATGAATATGATAGTGTCGCTGCTGATTCTGGTAATGAGCATCGAACTAAGATGGCTCATGATGTACCTGCTGCTTCAGGAAGTGATAATTCATATCACTTTTCTCGAGAAGATGATCCACTACATGAGATTGATAGACTTGTGCCTGGTCAAAGAATCAATGATTATATAGTCACATGGGATACTTTGAAACCCATCATGTATTGGACTCATATCTCAGATAAAGATGCTGCAAGATATAAGACAATAATCTGGAGTTGGTTTTATAATCGACCTTATCCGTTTTCTACATACTTCTATCATGCGTTTGTTGATCAAATCAATGCCAAGGCGAAGAATAGGTTTCTATTATATCCTCGTTTCGTTATGGCGATAGTTAGACATTTTTGTCCGAACTTGGTTTTTGATCAAGGTCCACGCTATGTACCACATGCTTGGCCTCTACGTATATTTGCTGATTTAGATGCCAATACTCGAAATGTAGCTGGTCTAAATAATCCACCCTTGTTTGGTCACTTAATTAATCCAAATTATCGATCTCGTTTTGAGAATGATATGTTAGTGGATGATGAAGACAATTCTGATCATGAGGATGCAGAGAGTTCAGATGATAGTTCGGATGGTGATTCTGATGATTCTGATAGTGGGAATGATGATGGTGATGATGTTGTTGAAGCAGACACAGATGAATATGATAGTGTCGCTGCTGATTCTGGTAATGAGCATCGAACTAAGATGGCTCATGATGTACCTGCTGCTTCAGGAAGTGATAATTCATATCACTTTTCTCGAGAAGATGATCCACTACATGAGATTGATAGACTTGTGCCTGGTCAAAGAATCAATGATTATATAGTCACATGGGATACTTTGAAACCCATCATGTATTGGACTCATATCTCAGATAAAGATGCTGCAAGATATAAGACAATAATCTGGAGTTGGTTTTATGATGAAGAACTGAAGCTGTTTGTTCTTAAAAGACCAGAAGGTTGTCAATATCTAGCATGGCATGAGAGACATTTCAGAAGTTTGTGTGAAGAAGACTTACATGAACTAGGAAATAACAGGATTATCAATCCAAGTAGTTATGGTCTTGCAGATGTGATTGGTAAGAATCTTCATGAAGATTTCAAGTTGAGGTCGAATATGAAAGACTCTGAAAAACCAAAGTTTCATATTGAACCAAGACGAAAGAAGAAGGTGGTGAAGCCAGATAAAAGTGTTGAGTATATTCAACATGATATCAAATGTATGATCAAAGTCCCTGCCAAGAAATGGGCACAAGATGTCTTGGATAAACTGGATAATTGGGAGATTGATCGAAATTCTGGTGAAGCTAAAATGTATGCAGACTCAAAGAAGAAGATATTGTTGAGAAGGATGTATGATCCAATGCAGTTGGTGAACTTCTCAAGAAATGATCAGAGAAAATTGTACGATACTGAATGCTCATTTTTACCATTTTGGAAGAATGAAGAAGATAAATATCGTAAGATTCTCCAAGTTTGCTTACATGAAAATATCCATGCAAATAGTAAACGATTGTTATTTGATGGATGATGAAGATTTTTTGAAGACTGAAGAAATCGAAGATGCTGCTGTCAAGAGGGAGTTTGTTGATGCATGTTGATGTGACAACAGCAACTTAGATTTGATTATGTCTTATTCATTTATATGTAATTGATAGATTATGGACTTCGTGTTTTAGTAATGATTAATTACATGTTTTGGTGTTATTTATATGTTTATATATGATGTTTGTTATGTATATCATACAAGTACAAACATAATATATGTTAGGTTTCTTGTACATAAAGTACTTGGAAAATAACTAAGCATAGATATTGATGGTATTTAGTACTAACGAAGATAATCTTCGTTAGGAACTAACGAAGATAATCTTCGTTTTATGGGCTGGACTGCTAAGTTCGTAAGAACAAAGCCCAGCAAGCCCAATATCGATCGTGAACATATATAAACGATTGGAAACCCTAAAGTGAGGATTCCAGTTGATCACACACACACCAAAGGCGACTAAGTTCGTTTCTATGCTATAGAAAACGAATATAGATTGCATAAGGCTGATTATATTGAGATAATTAGCAATATATACGATAACTAATCAAACTAGTTATCTCGTGAGGATTCCGCACTCACGACATAACAATAGACGATCTCGAGAGCGATCAGTAGCTATCGAGGGACTCACATGCTTCCATGTCAGCATTAAATGCTACGACGGCTTATCTTACCCACGCGCCCACTCACTTTTTGTTTTCCAATACAAACAGTTGTCAGGTACTAAAATGGTTTCAAACACGTCAGATTACGATATCAAGTGGTTTAAAACACTCGAGTATCATCACGTGTCACACATATTGACCAAGTATTTGTAACGTTATAAAAATAAGACAAGACTGAACCTGGTAACTGGAGGATCAGTCCAGTACCAGTTTCCAACTGGAGAGTTCTCCAGTTGCATTTTCAAACAAAAACGAATTTTAGTCAGAAAATTATTTTGAGTCTTTCCCCCTAAAATGATGATCCAGGAATCAATTAGTGCCAAGATAGTATCACAAAGGCGTTCGATAGCCTGGCGAGCAAAGATTATTTGGACCTCCTCAACTGGAGAACTTCATCAGTGTCACTGACGCGTTCAATAACAAAGAAAGCTCCAGTTAACGGTTTAACATTCCCAGTTCGCTGATGAGATGTTTAAAGGTTTCTCATCGAGAGGTTTAGTAAAAACATCAGCTAACTGTTTGTCAGTGGGGATGAAATGAATTTCAATATCTCCTTTCATAACGTGATCTCGAATGAAATGATACCTGATGTCAATATGCTTTGTTTTTTAGTGCATCACTGGGTTGTGAGATATAGCAATAGCACTGGTGTTGTCACAAAAGATTGGGGTCTTGGTATACTTCTGACCATAATCTAGTAACTGGTTCTTGATCCAGAGAATCTGGGCACAGAAACTGGCCGCAGAAATGTACTCTGCCTCAGCAGTGGACATAGAGACTGAAGTCTGCTTCTTGCTGGTCCAACTTACCAGTTTTCCTCCAAGGAAATGACAACCACCAGTTGTTGATTTTCTATCTATCTTACAACCTGCATGATCAGAATCTGAATAACCCATTAGATCTAATCCTGAGCCTTTGGGGTTCCAAAGACCAAGATTAGGACACCCTTTCAGGTATCTAAAGATACGCTTTACAGCGTGCAAATGTGATTCTTTAGGGTTAGACTGAAATCTGGCACATAAACATATTGCAAACATTATATCTGGTCGACTGGCAGTTAAGTACATCAGTGAACCAACCATACCTCTATAGTCAGTTATGTTAACTGGTTTGCCAGTTGGGTCAGAGTCCAAATTTAATGGTGCTGCAATAGGTGTGTTTTTCGATGGGATTGAATCATATTTGTGTTTTCTTAACAAATCTCTGACATATTTTCCTTGGTTTATGAAAATTTCATTTTCAGTTTGCTTAATCTGAAGACCTAAGAAAAATGTTAATTCACCCATTAAACTCATCTCATACTCAGATGACATGATTTTAGAAAACTTTTTACACATTGCATCATCAGTTGAACCAAAAATAATGTCATCAACATAAATTTGTACCAATAAGATATTACCTCTTTCTTTCAAGATAAACAAGGTATTATCTATTGCACCTCTTTAAAAGCCATTTTTAAGAAGATGTTTAGTTAAAGTATCATACCAGGCTCTTGGGGCTTGTCTTAGACCATACAATGCTTTGTCCAGTCTATAAACCCAATGAGGATGCTTCTCATCGATGAAACCTGGAGTCTGCTTAACATAAACTTCTTCTTCCAATGTTCCATTAAGGAACGCACTTTTGACATCCATCTGGAAGACCTTGAACTGCAGATGGGCTGCATAAGCCAGAAATATTCTTATGGCTTCAAGTCTTACAACTGGAGCAAAAGTTTCATCAAAGTCAACGCCCTCTGCTTGACAATAACCCTGGGCAACTAGTCTGGCCTTGTTTCTTACAACATGGCCATCTTCATCCATTTTGTTTCGGTAGACCCATCTGGTACCAATAGGTTCTTTCTTTAACCCTGGCGGACAAGGAACAAGCTCCCAAACATTGTTCCTTTCAAACTGGAGGAGCTCTTCTTGCATAGCTTCCACCCAGCTTGGGTCTGCCATAGCCTCGTCAATCTTCTTTGGTTCAATTAGAGATAAGAAGGTGGCGTTTAAGCATTGCTCACTGGTGGCTCTTCTAGTCTGAACCCCACTAGTTGGATCACCCACAATTTGTTCAATTGGATGGGCTCGAGTCCATCTAGTGTATTGACTAGGCTGGGGTAACACAATATCAGTGCAAGTCACCTGGCGATCTTCTTCAGTTGCAACAGCATCTGGAGAAGGATCAGTCCAAACAACTTCTACATCCTCATCAGAGTCAATGAGGTCTCGATTAGCGTCATGAAATTCCTCATTAGAAGGCATTTCATGAAGAACTGGAGAAGTAGATGTTTGAACTGGTGCTGATATTGGAGTGGCACGTACATCAGATCCAATCACCAATTCTTGTGGTAAGTTGAAATTGATGGAGGGATAGAATGATGTGTCACTGGTGGTGTTCTTCTTCTTAACTGGTTCCAGTTTGTTGTAACTGGAAGCATCTTCTGGTGAAACAACTGATCGATGAACTTGGTCAGTTTCACCAAAATTAATTGGAATGACTGGAGAAATATCAAGGCTTGGTCTCTTGTTGATTGCTTCAGTTGACTCATCAAATGTGACATGAATTGTCTCATGAACCTTTTGGAGTCTATAATTATAAACTCTAAAGGCATTTCGAATATCTGAATAGCCTAAAAATACCCCTTCATCAGCTTTTGCATCAAACTTTCCAAGCTGACTGGAATCGTTTAGTATATAAACTGGACAACCAAATACATGGAAGTATCCAATATTTGGTTTACGATTCCTGAGTACTTCATAGGCAGTCTTCGTATGTCTATTGATGTAGACTGACCGGTTTTGGGTGTGACAAAGAACCAGATTCAGATAGCATACTTCTGGCTGCTTCTATCAGTGTACGATTCTTTCTTTCAACAACTCCATTTTGCTCTGGAGAGTGAACTGATGAGAAGTTTTGAGAGATGCCAGTGTCATTGCAAAATGTTTCAAGTACCTTATTTTGGAATTCAGTACCATTATCACTTCGCAACTGACAAACTTTTCGAGTATACTTGAGCTCAATTCTTTTAATGAGAGAGATGATTTCAGCAGATGCATCACTTTTGGATCTGATGAATACCACCCAGCTGTATCTGGTGAATTCATCAACCACAACTAGAGTGTACTTCTTTCCAGCTCTAGTTTGAACATTCACTGGACCAAAGAGATCCATATGTAGCATGTGAAGAGGTTCAGTGATGCTAAAATTTTGCCTAGTTTTAAAACTGGCTCTTTTCTGCTTGCCCATCTCACACCCTGGACATGGTTTTTCTTTATTGAAAGAAATCTGAGGTATCCCATCAACCAGTTGTTTGCGAGACAACTTGTTAATGTTTTTGAAATTAAGGTGGGATAACCTTTTATGCCATAGCCAGTTGGTGTCCTCATCAGCTTTGGTATAGAAACATTGCTCTTTTGGAGCTGGTTCCATATCCATGATGTACACATTTCCTTTTCTTGGTGCAATCATCACCACTTTCCAATCCTTGTTAAATATGGTGCCTTGTACAATATCGAACAATACTCTGAAGCCATCATCGCAAAGTTGGCTGACACTGATCAGGTTGTATTTCAAACCATTCACAAATGCAACTCTTTTGAATTCGACTTGTCCATTATTGAGCACACCATATCCTTCAGTCTTTCCAGATTGATCGTTACCAAACGTCACTGTCGGTCCATCTTGGACAGTGAACTCTTCCAGTAGGGGCTTACATCCGGTCATAGTTCGGCCAGCAGCGCTGTCCAGATACCAGATATTCTTTTTTCGATCGCCCTACACACACACAAAAATCATTAGTTCTTTTTGTGAACCCGTCTTTTCTTGATGGGTCCACTGGACTTCTCTACAGAAGCCACAGTTGACAGTTGTGGTGTTGAACTGGAGGCTGCATCTGGAGCTTTATCACCAGCTCCAGGTGCAGGAGTAAAAACAATTGGTATTTGATACTTACTCCCTTTATTTTTACCAGATTTTGTTCCAGAAGGAACATTCTTTTGTTTAGGTATTAAAGAGAGTGGATTAATATTTTGTTTGAAAACTGGAGGTAATAAACCTCCTTCCAGATTGTTAATCCGGGCAGTACAACTCTGAACCTGCCGAGACAAAAGTTGGAGTTGACTTTTCAGATTAACCAAAATATTATTTTCTTCAGGCAGTTGAACCTTGGACCTAGGTTCAACTGGTGCTTTAGTCTGTCGGGTCTTGGGCACCTTAGACTTTTGAGGTAAATGCTTGTTACCAGTGGCCTTTTTGACTGGAGCTTTAGCCTGTTTGGCTCCAGTTTTAACCTCAATGGGGGTGGTCTCAAAGGTTTCAGTTTTAACAGCTTCAGATTGATCATAAGGTGTTTCAATCTTGAGAGCTGGAGGCAATGCATGAAGATCTGGTATGAGAGCTGCCATCTCCAGATTTCCATGCATTCTTCTGGGCATCGATAGTTCTTGAAAATGCATCATAGTTTTTGCCAGATGCTTTTACCCATGACTTGATAATCTTTTGTTCTTTTTCAAGATCAGAAAATAGTTTTTGATTATCAAGTTCTAAAGCCTCAATCTTTAAAACTGACTCCTTGAGAGCCAACTGGACACTTTGCAAATCATTTAGTTGTGGTTTAACATTGTTCAGTTCAATTAGGATAGTGTCAAGATATCTTTCACTATCAGCTCTTACAGTTTCCACAAATGCCAAATCACCACTTAATGATTCAGCCAGGTCCAGTTTTAGTTCAGGGTCAACCTGGTTATCATAGTCACATACCTTCTTCAGTATGATGTCCACCCATCTTCCAGAGATGACATCTTCTTTCACCACGTGTTGCTATTGTTGATCTTCCAAGGCCATGAAGCACATGTCCCTTTCCTCTTCTTCATCATCAGATGAGTCATCAGAGTACTCCCATTTTCCCTCAGTTTGTGCCATTAAGCACTGATCCTTTTTCTTTTCCATGGGCATGAGGGCAATCTGGGCCTTAAGCTTCTTGTATTTAGCTTTGTAGCTATCATCAGGCCGATTGAAATTAGGGACAGAGGGGCCAGTTTGGTTGTTCAACTGACTAGATCTGCATTCCTTCATAAAATGACCTTTCTTACCACACTTATAGCATGTAAGATTGGCCTTATCCAGAGAGCTGGAGCTGGAAGCATTGTTGGGGCCATTAAATCTTTTGGATTTATGCTTAAACCTATTAAAGGTTTTAGCAATCATGGCGACCAGATCATCATCGTCAGTTTCATTACAACCATCACTGTTTTCAGTGGTCAGTCCAGAGTTTAAGAAACTGTTCAACATCTCCTTCATCGAGTGTACCTGGACACTCTCAGCAGACATTAAAGCAGCACAAGGTCGCTCAGTTACGCTAGCAACCTTGGGACTCTGGGCATGGTTCATGGCATCTTGCTCAGCCATAAGTCTTGCAGCATTATTATCTTCAGTGAATCTGAAGGCTCCATAGAGCGATGCAAGAGTATGAGTGTGCAAGGTTTTACCTTGTCTCAAGACAAGAACCATGTTTTCCCATTTGGAAGGAAGAATATCACAAAACTTCTCAAGAAGAATATCCTTATCCTTCTCTACACCCAAACCTCTCAACTGATTGATGAGGCTAGAAAATCTTGTGTATGTACCAGTTAGACTTTCATTGGGCAAGGCAAAGAAGGATTCATACTTCTTGTTCAAAGCAACTTTTCTGGTGACAATAGTGTCATCACCTCCTTCAAACTGAATAACTAACTCGTCCCACATAGATTTTGCACTGGGGAACAGCACAAGTGTTGGAATTAGATCTTCAGGAACAGCCCCAAGGATCATGTTCTTGAGTCTGGTGTCCAGATCAACAAGTCTACGATCCTCATCAGACCAATGGTCTTCTGGCTTTTCCCTTGAACCTCTTCTTCCAGTTGGATCAAGAAGAGGACTGACCCCAAGGGACATGGGTATATATGGTCCATCCTTAAGGATTTTCAACATATACCTTTCAATCCCACCAAAATGCAAAAGCATTCTAGCCTTCCATGTAGCGAATGTCTCACTGTTTCCATCAAATTTTGGAACAGGAGTGTTAGAGTAGTGTACATGGACATGGTTTGGGGCAGTAGGAGGAGGAGGGTTGGTGTTAACATTTTGAAAAGGTTGTGCATTAGTATTCGAGGGGTTTTCACCTGAACCAGAACCATCTTCACCTTCAGTAGTGTTCATCTTAGCAGATCTAGGCAAGTTTATTAGCCTTCTGCTCTGATACCACTTGTTAGTCCCAACTCGATAGATGGTACTACTGAAGACACCTCTATGTCGATGGTGGAGTTACTTTGCAATATATGCACTGAACTGGAGACGGCCAGTTGCAGTGTGTATATACCAAGTTCTAGATAGATTACTTATATAAAAGACAATAAGTAAAGAACAATGCAATAATACAAATAACTTGTAAGATAACTTGATGAGACAATATGTATTTTTCAATGTGTAATTTATTTATTGATATTAAACAAATTACAAGGTTGATGCGGAACCAAGATAATACACGAATGTAAATATCCTAACAACCTATGAAATACAATTGATCTATACTCGGAATTTCTCAAGACAATCGAAACACTTAAAGTTGTGAAATGTTCCTTTTAGCGATTGAGAGAAGATTGCACAAGTTCACCAAGAATATTGCAGGTTTGCAAAGTGTGAAGTTATTCGTCTTTGTGAAATAACTTAAATTCTTGGTTGTGTAATGACTTGTATTTATAGGCAAAGTTAACATTGGGATGTTAACTTTAGCCGTACAAATGTGGTTGAGAGCATTTAAGGAATAGCATTTAATTCCTTAAAAAGCAGTGTAAAGTCGTATGATAAAGCAACTTTACACAACCACCTTTATGTACCTTTTATTACTTAAATAATAAGACAAGGCTTATTATCTGGTAAAGGTACATAAAGTATACAAGTCAATTCCTCGTAATCAGTGTAAAGCTTTGTAAGGGCTTTCCACTGATGGTCTCCAGTTTGTAACTGACTAGTATGTCAACTGGGCTTCGCTGCCATTGTCATTCTCTATCTTCCATTTGTTGTCTTCGACTTCAACTGGAATGATTCTTCAACTTGGTCAGTTCTCAACTGGAGGAAGTCTTCAGTTGCGTTAACTGTACGGTGCAACTGGACTTCAATATATTTCTGGACAAATCTTCTTGGTCACCAGTTTTACTGGGTCACCAGATGCAACTGGTGACTGATCAGTGTGAACTGGTGACTGGCCAGTTCCAGGTGAACTGGTCCTAACATATTGCCAATCACCAACTAATTTGAAACCTATTTATTTCTTTTGATATACGTAATAAAAAGAAGAAAAAAGATATTTCACTCATATTCAACAACACAAATCCATCCATTACGAGTCACACGCAATGATAGCATAGGTACATGTGGTGTAGAGCACCATTAGTCCACATGTCTTGTGATGCCCATTGCCTTAGCGCCGTCTAAGAAAACCACCCACATATTCAGTCATTGAAAAACAATTACACACGACTATATTTATTATTTTATCTTAAATAAGTATTATTTTTGCCTTTGGAAACAATTACTTTAACCACTTGATCGACTTCAATTTTGCAATAATTTTCTTTAGGAATGATGTCCACCACCGATACCAGCTGTTATACTAAGATATTTTATTTTTTTTGTTGAGGTTTCTAAGTTTAAACAAGGTAGTAACAAAACAATGTTTCAAGTAGAGCATAAAAGGGATAAAATAACATCTATATCGTTCAAAAAGAAAAGTAAAAGGTCTAAAAGTAGTTTGTTAAATATCCAATCAAACAATATGTAGTTTTTGTCTTATCTAATAATAAAAATCTTTATTATATGTGTGTGGGAGAGAAAGGGAAACCATGTGGTGTATTTTAAATATATAATAATCTTGAGAAAATTATTCCAAAAATATCGAGTCTCTTTTTCAGTTTTTCTTTTAACTTTTCTCGTTGAACACCTCATCCAGATTCCAACTACTTATATTGGCATGTTATTCTCCTTCTTCTTGTCTTATTTTTTTTCTTTTGAACAGTCATATGTTTCAATTATTAATGACATATTATATGTAGTTTTAATTAGAAGTGGTTACAGTTTCATAGAAGTAAAAAAAGTAAATAAAATCCAATATACAAGCATGTGTGGCTTTAACAGGAGTCTCTCCTCTTGTGGGCTTAGGGTGCAGCTTCACAGCCGGTCTTGCCGCTTTAAAAGCTGTCTCATGCAAAGTGGCCAAACACGAGAAGGCGTGTCTTGACAACCAACACGTATTTATACCCTTTGCATTTGATACCTTTGGATTTCTTGCACCTGAGGCCGTCGAGCTACTTGGAAGGGTCCAACGGTCATGCATAGTAATGTCATGACACCGCGATCGATGAATGTAGTTTTTAAACGTCTTAGTTTTGCTATACAAAAAGAAGTGGCGGCGCAGCTTGTTGCCCGTTTGCCTTTTATTTCTATGTAAATTACTATATCTATCAATGAATTATGGATATTATATATTATATCAAAATTTTGATGGATATACAAGTACTTGTGTTGATTGACATCACTTTGAGAAACTTTAACTGGTTCAAATCGAAATAATCAGTTATTTTAACCAGACTTACTACATCCAATGTTGAATAAGCATCTATAAAAGCCCTCCCGAGTGGAGCTAATGGGGATCTGATAACCTTTTGGGTAAAACCTAGATACGAGTTGATCCCAAAATCATTGACATTTTGACAAACGTGTAAAATGGATTATATGTATGTTGCAACTTACATCTTTAAATGCTTTTGTGTTTGGTCATCTCTATCTAAGAGCCTATAATTAGCTAGCATGATGACATAAAGAAGTGAAGTATTTCCGAGTAGATCATATTATTCCGTTATTAGAAAGGTGAACATTTGTAGTTAATTTTATATGGTTCAAAGATGACCTGTGAAATGATCATATTGACGTCTCTGTGTCTTCGAAAAAGTTATAGATGCTTCATAGCTATCATTATCATCGGTATTGAACTATCGATCAAGGGGTCGAAATGTGAAAATATCAAAATAATCAAGGTTATATTTTTAACTTTATAGATTATATTAATGATATCAGAGACAAACTTGAGATAATCAGGGAATTATTAAGTGGTTTGAGATTCACCTGGACACTAGCCTGGCTGGGGGATTATTGGGTACCAAATGGTACATTGGATCAGGGGTTCCCATCCAATTACCTTTTTATTTTATTTTTATATTAATGATATGATTAAACTTTGGTGTTGAAAAAAATGGATAAACCAAAAGTTATTCATTGTTAGGCTACTTGGAAAAAGTCGAGTCTTTTAACCATGACATACGTAATCTGATCAAAAACATTTTTTTTTGGCCGCAACCAAATCGATTTATCGCCCTCGTCACTAAAGAAAGAATTACCACTTTCGCTATATGTTAATATCAAATTTCTAGCCTTATTTGTAAGTTTTCCGTTTTATCGGTATATGTTATTTTTCTTTTCACAAGGCAACTTGAAAGAATTTATCATAGTACGAAAGTAAAATAGTTGAGGGAACAAACGTAAAATAGTTGAGGAAAATAAAGTTGCCGACTATACTTCAATGAGACAATCTTATGGTCCACAATCCACATAGTAGTTTGTAAGAGTCTAATATCCCAATCTATCATCGTATAAAGTTCAAACTAATAAATCAAGAAAATCCTTTCATAGCATTCACCCCAATATATTAATGCCCATATGGTCATATCACACCGAGGTCTCAACTATAGATTATCTCTCCATGGCTTATAAATTCGACTTTAACAAATATAAGAGATAAAAACCTGAAATGTCAACGATATCTATCTTCTCAAAACTTTAACATGCTACAAGAAGGTAATTTATTTACAATGTCTTAGAATTTAATTCCACTAGGATTGGGACCTTAGTGACAATGTGATATTTTTTCCTGTCATACACACATGAAAAGCTTTCTTAAAAAATTCTCTTAAGTCATTTTCTTAGACTAAATTCCAGAAGAAAAAAAAATGAAACTTCAAAATGCCCGAAGCATTAATTCCACTAGGATTGCCAATGGGTTTAATCCCCAGCGGCATTCCGAAGTCTTGCAATGATGCTTGGATCCTGGGAGACCAGGGTTCGAGTCTGAGCAGGCGAGGTTTTACCTCCAATTTAACGTTGTGCCTTCTGTAGCGGTTAAATTGGTGGGTTTTCCCTCCCCTGTGGTCCCTGACTTCGTGGATCGGTCGCTAGTGACTGTCTGCCCAAATGGATGTAAAGGTTAGCCGTCCCGTGACACGAACGTTAAAAAAAATTCCACTAGGATTGGGACACCTATCTTAGGTTAATCATAAATTTAAAGCTAACTATTCATACACTTATTTAATTTAGTTGTTTTTGCGAACATGGCAGACTTATTTAATATTGGATTGGTATACGTAGCCATTTACACCTAGTCTTTGTCTCAATCAACAATGAAAAAAGGCACCAAAGTGAAGAAATTGTGTACAAAAATTAAAAGCTTTTCACCTACATGGATTTTCATAAACGTTGACCTTTCTTATCCATGAAAAGATATAGGTATTCTATTCATAACACTATAACAGATCCTATTTATGACTATGTCGTTTACGTAGTTACATACCACTTTAAAAGCTAAGAGTTCGGTTCACATAATCACATGCGAATATAAAAATGTACACAATATATTATCGGATAGTCAAATTTTATTTTAAGATAATAATAATAATGCATACATGTGCTACCAAAATCAAAGTAAACATTACGTATGGTATCCACCCAAATATAAGCATTCACTAAGGCTAAGAGGAGTGGGCGGTTAGTGAGACTAACATTGCATATTCGTGCCATTACTCGTTTAATTGCCGTCAGTGACAAAGTTATGTGGAGGCTAGTGTGAGACATGATCCATACATAGTGTTGTGTATTTCTCATATCAATTTTATGTATTAGTTTAGTTTAAGTTAATTAACTAAAACTAATCAATAAAACATCAAATTGTGTTCGTCTCCTATACATTAATTTTCGACTACGCCACTAATGATCATAATATTTAATTTTGTTTCAGTTGTCATAATCATGATGACCATTATTCAATTCATTTTTATACTTTCTGCTTTGTGATTATTCATACATAATGCTCATGTTTATCATTTCACATATATTTGTAATATCAAAACAACTAAGATCAAAATCTTATCATTGAAAAAAAGAGGTGTATGCTCTCTTCAGTGTGATTACTACTTTCCCACCATCATATCATTCCGTTCCATTACACCATGTATTAAATTTTTCATAAATCATTTTATTGAATTCATAAAAGTTATCTAATTAAATATAGCATAAAGATACTATAATATGTTTAATTTTCTTTTTATTTAAGGTATAGTGTATTTTTTTTTAAAAACGACAGGTATAGTGTATTATTAGGTGGAAATATTCTAAACGTATGTGGCCAATCCATCTAGAAATTTCACATTTTAATAAAAAAGTTATTTGTAACACCAACAATTAAATTACATTCCATTTCATTAAAAAGAAAAACCTTAGTATTTTAACTCTATAAAGTATAAACTCTTAACATTAGTGTTGCACCTATTACAAAATACAAACCATACATTTATAAGTTTTTACAATACATCCAAAATCCAAAAATAAGATATGTCCCATATTGTAATGTAATGTAATGTAACAACAAGTCATAAAGTAGCAATCCATATTCCATGGGTAAAGATGCCCTCAAGTTATCACTACTTGAGGTGTAAAATTGAGAGAATCTTGACCTTTGATTCAAAATCAAGGGTTAAGATTAAAATATGAATATTAAATCTTGACCCTTGATTTTAATTTAAGGACCATAATCTTCCTAACTTTACCCCTCAAGTTGCTACTAAACTGCTTATTCCCCTTTTTAACATGCCACTTTTTCATACACACAAAAACAAAAGACAAAGAATTCAGTGTAACAACTAACAGTTACAAACAGTGAAAAAAACAAAACCAACCATTAATTGAGTCACAATTTCAGCTCACTATTAAATTCACTACTTCACCTAATCTCTCCCTACTCACACAAAAACATATACATACAACGCATATAACATACAACTAATTCAACTTCACCAGCTGAAATTACTCAAGTCTAAACTCAACCCACATCTTAAAATCCTTTCAATTCCAATACCCAAAAATTAATTTTAAAAAATCTGGTAACAATAATATGGGAAATAAATTCAGCTGTAAAACAAAAAATAGTACTAATAATATTGGGTCAAAAAGTAGTAGAAGATTTGGGGGTGGAAATAAGAGAAAGATACAAACAGATGAAGAAATTTTACATATGCAAGCTTTATCATTAGCTATTCAGCATCATCAGCAATCTCAAAGATTTGAAAATGGTGGCTCAATGTCTCGCCGGATTGGATCCACTAGTTCCCGGCGCCGGAATAACCCTGTTTCCGATCAACCGTTGACTAATAATCCTAAACAGCAAAAACAGGTCTTTTTTATAATTTCTTTTACTAAAGTTTGTTGCTTTTTGGAAATTTTGTTTGTGGTTTTTTATATTTGTTTATATTGGTGAAAAGGGTGTTGAAAAAAAGTGAAATTTGGTAACTTTTTTATAACCATAAGCAGTAAAAATAGGTTTCTTGAATCATGAAATTTAGTAAAAGTTTGTTGCTTTTTGCTTTCAGTTTTGTGGGTTTTTTAGCTTAATTAATTTGGTGAAATGCGGTGGTAAGAAAGGTAAGTTTTGGTAACTTTTTATTTAACACTAAGCAGTACAAAAAAAAGGTTTCTTGAATTTAAATTGTAAAGTAAAGTTTGTTGCTTTTTGGTATTAAAGTTTTGTGGGTATAGTATATATAATTTGGTGAAAAGGGGTGTTAAATAAAAGTGAAATTTGATAACTTTCTTTTGATTTGGTTGCTGGACTTTCTTGATAGGCTAAAAAGGGTGATTTGTTGTGGAGTATGGTGATGATTATGTAGCTTTTTTGTAGCGTTGACTATTTCAGGATGTACTTTTTGTTTTAGGGATTTATATAGTGGATTTGTTTTTGAAAGGAAACTTTTATAGATCTGCATTGACACTTACTTTTCAATATTGTAGTAGTTAAAGTGATAAATGATCACACATTATTTTCATGATTTATTGTATTTGGGATATTGTTTCCGGTTTGATTAGATATCTTCACAGTAGTTCGCTAGTGTTGATGTTTGTTTAATTTGGAAGGAGTTGAATAGGGTTGGGTATAAGTTTCGGAATTAAGCCGAAAAATTTATGCTAAAGTTTCCCCCGAAGTAGATTTTGTTGCCCGCTATTGGTTATGAGCATTCATGCGTGGATACTGTGGTGATTGGCAATGACAACATTACGACATGACATGATTCTGTGGGTAGTTTGTGTGTTAGTCGCAACTCACAAGCTTTCATAGTAAATATGGAGTTATTATTTATATGTGGTTTTCCTGAGTATTTCCACAATAAATGCGTACTTTTAGCGTATACATCAACATTTTTGGTGTACGATTCATCTCCCCTGAGTTAGCCAGCAAGTATGTATGGCAATAAGTGAGTAAGACATGCCCATCATCTTCACAATTATGAGGCTTTTGTACACTATAGTTGAATTTCCAGATGGCGAGGGTGCTTGTATATGTGTTTTGTGATTGATGATATATTTATCTGACTTGTTTTAGTAATCTAATTTCATGTTTTTTATGTTACAAATAAGTTGAAGAAACTAGTCAAAATGATATCACATGTTTAGGTAAATACATTCTGGTTTTAGTTCCTAAATTTAGGAATCAAATAATCAGTTATATTACAAATGCAACTTATACTCCTATCTCACAAGATATATCCCTGTTTTTTCACAAGAATGCTCTTTTGGTAACTGTATGTGCTAATTTCTCAGATATTAGAATCTTATTATTACAACTTCAAACAATAAATTCAAACTATCTCCTGCTGCCCATTTTGTGTATATGCACAAAATCACTCTCAACATGCAAATCCAATCACCCTCTAAAGTGGTTTTTTTTGTCAATTAGTAGCCAACAGGGAAAGCATGATTAGCTTTTAAGGTGTTATCAGCTTGTTGTTCTTCTACTAATCTATTCTCTGACATAATCTTATGATATTTTTCTATTCAGTCACTGGAGTTCTTGGAAAATCTGGAAACCAAGAAAGTTGTATTGATACATGGAGAAGGATTCGGAGCATGGTGTTGGTACAAAACTATTGCTTTGTTAGAGGAGTCGGGAATGGTTCCAACTGCCTTAGATCTTACTGGATCTGGTATTGATTTGAAGGACACCGACCACATCACCACATTGGAGGACTATTCAAAGCCACTGACCGATTACTTGCAAAACTTACCAGAAGATGAAAAGGTAATATATATTTCTTTCTTTATGTTCACGATCACAGGATTGGTCGTTTTGGTCTTGCGGATCAAATGGGTCGGATTGAAAGTACTTGTTCCAATGGAAAAACATCGAATCAGTCAAAAGTCGTCCAAAGTGCATCTATAATGTTTAGAAGCATCATTTATTTTCAAACATTAAAAGCATCATTTATTTTCAAACATTAAAAGGTTGCATCTATAATTTTTTAATCATATTTGACACACTATTTATCTAAAGAAGTATTAAAATATCTGGGTAAAAATATTTTCAAGTCTACCCACCCCGATAAGTATCAAAACATACCTGTGTGACCTGGCCATCCCATTTTGCTAACCCTAGTGTGTTTATTTATATTTTGAATTTTTGTAGGTTATCTTGGTTGGACACAGTATTGGAGGTGCTTGTGTTTCGTATGCACTGGAGCATTTTCAGCAAAAGATTTCCAAAGCAGTCTTTCTATGTGGTACAATGGTAGCTGATGGGCAGAAGGCCTTTGACGTTTTTGCTGAACAGGTATGTAATCAATCCGTATAACACATAATGTAGAGTTGGCAAAAATGGACAGGTTGAGTGATGGGTCAAAAGTAAAATGGGTGATTTAATTTTGGTCAAAGCAGAGCAGGCCAATTGGGTTGACATGCAAACACTTCTTATCTACATTCTAAAAATTTAACGCTTTATCTAAATTTCCAAAACTGTTATTTTACAGTTATAAACTTATAATCCAGTTTCTTATAGAGCTATTTAGGAGGTTGTATGAGCTTAAATACTGTCTTTCAACCCGTTTGTTTTCCTATCTAGCTTATGATTTGATCCTTTTGACTCTTTGAGTTAAAAACATACCTGATTAGCCAAGTTTATCCTTCCATGAGTAAATGGCTGAAAACTGAAGTTGTAACTTACTTTTTGGACAATGGAATTCGTAGTGATTCTATTTATTGCCATTAAACGGTTGCTTAAACTCTACGAAATGGATATGAATTTTTAAGTTAAACATGAGTTCATTTGACCTCAAAAGTCAAAGTCCGCATCTTTATGGATCCAGCAAAATCCTAATTTTCATGCTTGACTAATCTTATACAAATTTTCTTTTTCCAGCTCGGATCCTCAGAACTCTTTATGAAGGAATCTAAGTTCCTAATACATGGAAATGGGAAAGACAATCCTGCAACTGGATTTATGTTTGAGAAGCAACAGATGCGTGGATTATATTTTAATCAGTCTCCTGCAAAGGTAATTTTTCTTACTACAGAATGCTATATTCTTCATTAATTTACTTTACTGCCACCACTACATGTCTACAAGTATGCATTGATCTAAAGGAAACTGTAGAGATTGGAATAATAAACTAAGTGGAGTGTTGAATGTTAATTCATTAATCCATGTTTAGGGGTCGTTATGTTATTAGTTATTTGTGTATTTAGAATTGTGTATGTAAAGTTTATAAGTTTAGGGTCTTAGTATGTCAAGAATAAAGTCAATAACCGAATTGGTAGTTATTGGCGGTTATAGGAAGTTAGTTATGAAGGGTCGTCACTTTTGGGAAAAGTCACAATGGAAGTTATTTAGGAATAGGTGTGACTTTTCATGAAGAGTCACAATGGTTCGTGTATATGTCTATATAAACAAGTGTCTACGCATTGTAAAAGTCAACATAATTCATTATATACGAAGTGAGAGTTTGTGTGTTGTGAGTTTTGTTCAATAGAAATGTTTGACTCGAGCCCGAGATAATCTGAACAGGCCAACACCCTCTAGAATGAATTTGTTGAGAAACAGATTAATTCAATCAAGCCCGAGAGTTTGTGTGTTGTGAGTTTTGTTCAATAGAAATGTTCAATAGAAATGTTCAATAGAAATGTTTGTGTGTTAGGTTATATAACAATTTATCAAATCAAATCACAAAGCACGCAGCGGAAGATAAAATCTATGTAGTTAATTAATTAACCAAGATAGAAAACGTGTACCTTAAATTGATGAGAATAAATCAAGAAACTTTGTAAAAGTTTAAAATAAACTTCTCTACGATTGCACACACGACACGTGAATGCACGTATGCTAGTACTTGATCACGAACCGCAACGTTTGCTTTATCTCTTGATTTTGTCAAACAACTAAACCGAAAATCCCTTTGTTCTTGGGAGGTTCGGCCGAATTAGAAGAGAAGGAGGAAGGAGGAGAAGAAGTAAAGAGGGCTCTTTCTTTTTCCTTTTTATATCCAAAACCCTTTTCGTATTTGACATAGATTAGGATTCGTATTAGATATATACTAGGATTAGTCTATAAGAAACCAAGTTAAACTCAATGAGTTAAAAACTCATTAGTTAAAACCGGCCCCCTTTAGTTTATAATTAGGAAACTTCTAGAATCTCCTAATTACAAATTAAGCCTTCCTTAACTAACGCCGTTAACTAGTAACCGTTAGTTTTTAACGACCACTCGTTAATTGAAATCGTGATCATATTAATTAAATACATTAAATATATTAATTAATACTAAATACATTTGTGTCGAGACGTGTGACCCCGTAGGCTTAAATCATTTCTGGACATACGTTCATTTCTACGTGATCATATACTAACAGCTCCCACTTGAGCTCGTAACAAATGAAGGTAATAACATTGGTTAGCGTCTAGCAACACGCCAATGCTCCCAGAAATATTTAAGTATAGTTTCTTAAAGTATATTTAAATGGTTGAGGCATTTATTATTCCTTTGTTCAGATACCGTGTTAAACATGAATACGGATCAATGTCATTTCATGATTTAACGATTCTGTTTCTCATTCCATAACTAATTAGAGATTACCAAATATAATCGAGAACCATCTGGATTTATTTGGGCACGGCCATGCAAACATCTTAATTAGTCCTAATGAGGGCGCCAATGGTATCATACTTCAACTTTCAAGTTGAAGGAACAAATCCTGTATTGACTACACGTGTCAGTCATCATACTTCAATACACTTTCTGAAAATAGCCCTTTATGTACTCCCTTATTCAGGAGAGTTAGAACTATATCAAGTAAGTGCAATCCATACATGCTGACCTGCTTGTATCTCAAGTCAAAGGATCAATAAAGTAACCATTTACGAATTTCACTTAATGACGTTGATCCATAAAGTGATGAATTCGTTAGTGGGGTAGTCCGATATGCATCAACTATGGATATCATGTGAGTTTGGTGGGACCATCCATTATATATTCCAAGAATATAACCAATCGCTCAGATTTGTCTTAATTTAATTATATTCCCATATAATTAATCGACAATGGACAATTTAGAATATTTATTAAAATATTCAAGGATTAAACATGCAAATATAGGATACAATTAATATTAAATGAAATCAAACATATCAAGTACTTTATTTCATTATCAAAAATATAAATTGTTCAACATCCCTTATCCAAATACCGAAACAACAGATTTACATGAAATAACTAGCTAATTTAAGTCCTATGCCCTCGGCATGCCTTTCAAGCTTGGGCCTAGACAAAGCTTTTGTGAAAGGATCAGCTAAGTTAAAATCTGTGTGAACTTTGAGCAATTTGATTTCACCTAGTTCGATCCGTTCACGAACATAGTGATATCGTCTAGCATAATGTCTGGCACCTTTCTGAACTCCGGGTTCGTTGGCAATGATTAATGCACCAGTATTATCACAGTACATATCAGTGGGTAAGTCACTTGAGGGGATCATGTCAAGCCCGCTAATGAACTTCCTTATCCAGACTGCTTCCATTGCGGCTTCTGAGGCGGCAATGTACTCAGACTCTGTTGCAGACATAGCAACTGTTTTTTGCTTGCTGCTTTTCCAATCCACAGCACCTCCGTTAAGAACGAAGACGAATCCTGACTGAGACTTCGTGTCATCTTTATCAGTTTGAAATCCAGCATCACAGTATCCGGTCACTTTGAGCTCCAAGTCTGGATTTCCTCCATACACCAAAAACATATCTTTAGTAGCCCGTAGGTACTTCAGAATGCTCTTAACAGCAGTCCAGTGACTTTCACCTGGATTCTGTTGATATCGGCTAACGATGTTTTGCGCGAACGCCACATCGGGTCTAGTGCATCTAACCGCATACATAATAGATCCCACAGCCGAAGCATAAGGAACTCTTCGCATACGCTCCACCTCATTAGGTGTAGTAGCACCCTGTTTGACAGATAAACTAAGTCCTTCTTGCATAGGTGTAAACCCACGCTTAGAATTCTCCATCTTGAATCGCTTCAAGACCTTATCAATATAAGCACTTTGACTTAGTCCAATTAATCGCTTTGATCTATCTCGGTAGATCTTGATTCCAAGAATAAATGCCGCTTCTCCTAAATCTTTCATGGCAAAACACTTTCCAAGATGGGATTTTACATCTTGCAACATTGGAATGTGTTTTCCTATGATCAATATGTCATCAACATACAAGACAAGGAAAGTAACATTACTCCCACTAGCTTTGCGATATACACATGGCTCATCGGGGTTTTGAACGAAACCAAACTTTTTGATTTCTTCATCAAACCTCTTGTTCCAACTTCTTGATGCTTGCTTTAGTCCATAAATGGACCTTTGAAGCTTGCATACTTTGTTGGGATGTTTTGGATCAATAAAACCTTCAGGTTGATCCATATAGACTTCTTCATCCAAGTAACCATTTAAGAAGGCAGTCTTAACATCCATTTGCCATATCTCAAAGTCATAGTACGCAGCTATGGCTAAGAGAATCCTAATAGCTCTAATGTCCGCAACTGGAGAAAAGGTCTCATCATAGTCAACACCGAAACGTTGAGTATAACCTTTCGCCACGAGACGAGCTTTATAGGTGTGTACATGTCCATCCATGTCCGTCTTCTTCTTGAAGATCCACTTACACCCAACAGTTTGAGCATTTTGTGGAAGATCAACCAAGCTCCAGACTTGATTGTCTTTCATGGATTTCATTTCCACCTTCGTAGCTTCAAGCCATTTTTCAGATTCCGGATCTGATAATGCTGCTTTGAAATTCGGAGGCTCATCGAGATCTCCTAAAACGTTTTCTTCTACCATCAGACATAATCTGTCAGTAGGACGTCTTGTCCTTTCGGACCTACGAAGTAGAATCGCTTCATCATCATCGACTTGAGGTTCATCACTTTGAACATTTTCCCCCCCAAGTTGATGATTGCTAGGAGCTTCAGAAGGTGACACATCTTCCTCTTGAATCTCATCAAGTTCTACAAATCTCCCACTGTTCTCTGGAACTAATTTCTTTTCAAAGAATTCAGCATATCGAGCAACGCGAACAGTGTTTTTGACGGGATCATAGAAGTCGTAACCCATCGTTTCCTTAGGGTATCCGACAAAGATGCACTTAGTAGTTCTGGGTTCAAGTTTGTCAGGCGTATCGCGCTTCACAAGTGCCTCACATCCCAGACTCTTAAGTAAGACAGATTAGGAACATTTCCATGCCATAATTCATATGGTGTCTTGTCAACCTTCTTGGTTGGAACCATATTGAGAATGCGTACAGCAGTCTCAAGAGCATAATCCCAAAACGAAAATGGGAGAGTCGTAAGGCTCATCATAGATCTCACCATGTCTAGCAAGGTTCGATTTCTCCTTTCAGACACTCCATTATGTTGAGGAGTGTATGGAGGAGTAAGCTGTTGGACTGTTGGACAATTCCACACGCTTTCAGATAATCCTTAAACTCTTGGCTTAAGTATTCACCACCTCGATCCGAACGAAGAATCTTGATGGTCTTTCCGAGTTGATTTTCTACTTCATTTTTAAACTCTTTGAATGTTTCAAACACTTCATGTTTATGTTTAAGCAAGTAAACATAACCATAACGACTGAAATCATCCGTAAAAGTTATGAAGTAGCTAGCTCCTTTTCTTGACACATGTCTAAATGGGCCGCAAACATCGGTATGAATGAGTCCAAGAAGATCTTTAGCCTCTCCGGTTTATGCGAAAAAGGTTTTCTCGTCATTTTGCCGGAAACACATGACTCGCATTTATCAAATGATTCATCATTTAATTGTAAAATCCCTTCACGTTGAAGTCTTTCAATGCGATTTTTGCCAATGTGTCCAAGACGACAGTGCCACAGATAAGTAGAGTCCAAGTTGGTCTTGGCTCTTTTGCTAACATTATACATTGAATTATTTGAATCACAACTACGCATATCAATTTCATAAATACCATCACAAGCAATAGCATCAAAATAATGAACATTATTTTTAGAAACTGAAATACCATAATCATTAAAAACATTAATGAATCCGTTGTCTTTCAACAAAGAAACTGAAACTACACCTCTAGTAATAGTAGGTGCATAATGACAATTGTCTAAAACAATAATTAAACCGGAAAGGAAGAACTAAATGATATTCTCCAATAGCTTCAACAGGTGCTGGTAGACCATTGCCCACGAACAGCTGCAAAGCTCCGGGCTTCAGCTTCCTCCTTTTCCTAAGTGCCTGTAATTCATTACAGATATGAGTTCCACAGCCAGTGTCATAAACCCATGATTTACGCTTAGTAAAGAAAAATAATTCAATGGTGAAGATACCTGAAGTACTAGCAACGCTTGCTTGCTTCTTCTTCACATTCAACTCGGCAAGATACTTGGGACAGTTCCTCTTCCAGTGCCCGACTTCATTACAATGATGACAGGTCTGGTCTTTAGCCGGATGCTCTTTCTTAGCCGGAGGGGTTTTCTTTGGTTTGGGGGAATAAGCAGCTTGCTTACCCTTGCCTTTACCATCAAACTTGCCTTTAGCTTGGTGCGATTTCTTAGCTTTCTGGATCCGACCCCCTTAATCATAAGGACATTTGGGTCATTGGCCTTCTTTGGAATCGTCTTCTCATATTCAATGAGCATAGCATGAAGTTCATTGACGCTTTTTTTCATAGAGTGCATGGTATAGTTTTGCACAAAACCCTCATATTCCTTCGTAAGGGATTTGAGAATCATGCCAACTTTTACCTCTTTATGATAAGCGTACTCCATCGAATCCAATTTGTCAAAAATGCTCTTCATTTTGAGCACATGACTGCTAACCGATTTGCCAGATTCAAGTTTCATGTCATGAAGTTCCACGACTAAGTCGAACAGTTCCACTCCAGCTTGTTTTCATACAAGGATTTAAGTTCTGTGATCATATCATATGGAGTGTAGAGTTCGAATTGTTTTTGAAGCTCGGGAGACATGCTCGCAAGCATCAAACAACAAACTTCATTGAATCTAGTGTACTGAATCCTATATTCAGCTTTTTCAGCTGCTGTGGATTCAGCACTTGGTTCGGTTGGCCATTGCCTTTCAATGACATCCATGCGTTCCTCAACTCTTAGAACAATTCTCAGTTGACGATACCAGTCATTGAAATTTGATCTATTAAGCTTTTCTCTTTCAAACATTTGCCGAAAAGCATTGGTGTTTGTGGAAGGATTCATTGCCATCTACAAAACAGATTAAGTTCAAAAATCAGTATTTTCGATAATAAATCCTTAAGAAATCAATTACCCAATGTTTATCAAATAAACAATTAATTTCATTAAGGCTAGGATCCAATTGACATACAATCATTTCATCAGTTGATCTGCTAGAAATGATTGCACTCAAATGGTAAGTGACGAGCAGTAATTGCATTTCATGTGCAATTCCTAGTAAGAATAGGACCTACAAATCACACTTGATTCATCAAGTGATTTGTAGTCATGTTTTGTCCCATCTTTTGCCACGGGTCAAGGTCTCACCGCTTAACTCGCTTTAAGTCGTCCAACCAAGAACGCGCAAATTTGTCCACCACTGTGTACCAGTGAGTGGGATTTGCCATGCAACTGCCATTTCACCACTGTGTACCAGTGAGTAAAACAACAGCCACAAGTGTCCTTTACGAGTTGGGTGGCAATGACTTAAGTTTATTGGGTCAATCAATTTGATGTGTGATCAAAAAGTTATGTTTGAAGATTCATGCATATCTTCTAAACATAATATGTTTATAAAACTCATTTTTATTGCCTTTAAATACAAAAGAGCTCGGTAGCTCCATTCGAACGCACAAAGAAGCGCAAGGGCAAAGGTATGCGATAAACGCGATTTAAAAACCCGCCCTTTTAGGAGGCTAGCGCACTCCGACTTATACCTCTCTTAGAGTTTGTTCAAATGGGTGAGCCGGTGTATCTTTTGATTTTAGGGCACCAATTTTTATAAACAAAATCTTATTTCAATATATTTAGTCAAGTTTATTTTTCCAAAAACAATTTTTGCACACAATTTTCATAAAAAGGCAAAATTAAACTTACTAAATTCACAACTTAACAATTAAGGTAATTAACCTATTTTGGTCACTATGGTATAAGATTGGCTCCTCTTTCATATGGAAAGAGACCACATACATCAAGTTGCCTTGATTGCGTAAGCCAAAATATCTATAACAAATTTATCTACCATAAAACAGGATGCTGATCTGGAAAATCCAGCAGCTTCACGACCAAATCTGGCCCTGAAGAAGGCCGAACTGGGCTTAGCACAAAACATAAAAGTTGTAGCCCTATGAGTCAAGCATCTACTGTAAAGATTTCAGCTTCCAACTCCTTACGGTTAATTAGTTATGATTTTTTAGTGAACTGGTGTCAAACAGAAACTTTCACAAAACATAATCACATTGTCACACAATTAATTATTCAATTATCTAGCATAATTAACCCTAATGATCAAGATTTCATATCAATATATCTAAGTAATAATCATGAATAATTTGCATGAAAAATTCATGATTTTTACTTCTATTTAACAATTAAATAATTAAAAGTACACCATATATACATGCAATTTATCACATAAACATGTAATTAATCAAAACTTGGATTAGGAACCCTAAAAAAAAACAATTTTTTTTTTTTTTTTTATTTTCTGGAAATTTTCGAACCATATATATAATTAATAATATAGATATTATTTGTTTCTTATTTAAATAATGTAATTAAATTACAAAAACAATTTAAATATATATATATATCCGAAAATTTTAAGATCTATATATATATATATATATATATATATATATATATATATATATATATATATATATATATATATATATATATATATATATATATATATATATATATATATATATATATATATATATATATATATATATATATATATATATATATATATATATATATATATATATATATATATATATATATATATATATATATATATATATATATATATATATATATATATATATATATATATATATATATATATATATATATATATATATATATATATATATATATATATATATATATATATATATATATATATATATATATATATATATATATATATATATATATATATATATATATATATATATATATATATATATATATATATATATATATATATATATATATATATATATATATATATATATATATATATATATATATATATATATATATATATATATATATATATATATATATATATATATATATATATATATATATATATATATATATATATATATATATATATATATATATATATATATATATATATATATATATATATATATATATATATATATATATATATATATATATATATATATATATATATATATATATATATATATATATATATATATATATATATATATATATATATATATATATATATATATATATATATATATATATATATATATATATATATATATATATATATATATATATATATATATATATATATATATATATATATATATATATATATATATATATATATATATATATATATATATATATATATATATATATATATATATATATATATATATATATATATATATATATATATATATATATATATATATATATATATTAATAATATAGATATTATTTGTTTCTTATTTAAATAATGTAATTAAATTACAAAAACAATTTAAATATATATATATATATCCGAAAATTTGAAGATCAAGACCCTAACCCCCCTTCAAGTTTTGATTTAATTGGTAATTAAAAAACATACATAGTAGGCTCGTGATACCACTGTTAGGTTATATAACAATTTATCAAATCAAATCACAAAGCACGCAGCGGAAGATAAAATCTATGTAGTTAATTAATTAACCAAGATAGAAAACGTGTACCTTAAATTGATGAGAATAAATCAAGAAACTTTGTAAAAGTTTAAAATAAACTTCTCTACGATTGCACACACGACACGTGAATGCACGTATGCTAGTACTTGATCACGAACCGCAACGTTTGCTTTATCTCTTGATTTTGTCAAACAACTAAACCGAAAATCCCTTTGTTCTTGGGAGGTTCGGCCGAATTAGAAGAGAAGGAGGAAGGAGGAGAAGAAGTAAAGAGGGCTCTTTCTTTTTCCTTTTTATATCCAAAACCCTTTTCGTATTTGACATAGATTAGGATTCGTATTAGATATATACTAGGATTAGTCTATAAGAAACCAAGTTAAACTCAATGAGTTAAAAACTCATTAGTTAAAACCGGCCCCCTTTAGTTTATAATTAGGAAACTTCTAGAATCTCCTAATTACAAATTAAGCCTTCCTTAACTAACGCCGTTAACTAGTAACCGTTAGTTTTTAACGACCACTCGTTAATTGAAATCGTGATCATATTAATTAAATACATTAAATATATTAATTAATACTAAATACATTTGTGTCGAGACGTGTGACCCCGTAGGCTTAAATCATTTCTGGACATACGTTCATTTCTACGTGATCATATACTAACAGTGAGAGTTTGTGTGTTGTGAGTTTTGTTCAATAGAAATGTTTGACTCGAGCCCGAGATAATCTGAACAGGCCAACACCCTCTAGAATGAATTTGTTGAGAAACAGATTAATTCAATCAAGATAAGTGTACAGTATAAACCTGAAATGCTCGTCCCATCTAGATCTCGGCTGTAGATGTGCCTAATACTAAGCAAGTTTGTCGTGATTGATAAATTCTTTGAGAGTTTTTAAGTGAATAATGGAGCTTTTTTGGTTAAAAACTCGAAATGTAGGCATGTATGTATTTGAATGCAGCGGTGTCTTATCATTTTCACCCAACTAGTACAGACATTCCTTGTAAGTTGCAAATCAACAATCTTCGCGTTGTAAGCAAACTTTAGGCCTTTCAGTTAATAGGCAATGGATGACCTGCTGTGCTTGCAGGAAACAGTTCCACACAATAAATAGTGTCCACTAGTTGAACCACAATTTTAAACATGTTGAGCCAACTAGTAGAGGTGACAAAATGGGCCAGCTGGGTAACATGTCTGCTTGGTTCTGGTTTGGGTTGACCCACATATATATTGTCCAAAGTTAATAGTGGTAGCTAGCATAGTGCATTAGGTTTGATCAAATAATTATATAGTGGTAATTTATTTTCTTAAACAAAATGATTTAGGAGGATGTAAGCATTGAAAAATATACTTCGGATGACTTTCGCACGTTTGACTCGTTTTCCCGAAATATTTAGCTAAGTTTATCAATTCAAGCTATTCGACCCGTTAGGGATAAACCTAAACCAAATCGAGCTATAAATATATAATGGCTTTGCATGCCATCTATAACAATAGCATCATATGAAATGTTGATTTTTTCATGACAACGGTTGTTGATTTATTGCAGGATATTGCTCTAGCTATGGTGTCTGTGAGACCCATCCCACTCGGACCAATAATGCAGAACCTCTCACTATCCAAAGAAAAATATGGAACAGGCCGCAGGTTCTACATTCAAACACTTGAAGATCACGCCCTTTCTCCAGACATTCAAGAAAAACTTGTGAGAGAAAACCCACCCGAAGGTGTTTTCAAGATCAAAGGTAGCGACCATTGCCCGTTCTTCTCTAAGCCACAGTCATTGCACAAAATTTTGCTAGAGATTGCTCAAATCGCATAGCAAGACGGGATTCCTTTGAGTTGATATATTAAGGGTCTGTAATGATAGAAATCGCGATATTTTGTTTTTTTATATATATTTATTTATATTTATATTATTATCATAAAATGATTAGAGAGCACATGTTGTCAATTTGTTCATAGTTTTTTCTGGTTATTAACAAACGTTGGTATAGCATCCGTTTCATTGCCCGAGTGTATGAGATTATAAATGATATACATCTTACATTTCACAAGGACGAAGGTAGCATTGGGGCAGTGGGTCAGCTGTCTCCACTCCAATTTTAATACAATGTAATTTTTATAATATAAATGATATATTTGTAATTTTTTCCTAAATGAAGAAAAAATAGGTAGGAAATAAATACAAATGTTACCTTCTTTATCATAAGCTTATTCTTTGGAAGTCATTGGTCATCGAAACATTAATTTTGAGATAGATTTCTTCATTGAGGAAATAAAAAATTTGAGTTGTTTTGATTTTTAATAGAAAGAATGAAGAAAGGTTTAAAAAAAAGTTTTCTCTGTTTGGGTATGTAAATGTGTAATACATTAATAGTGTAGCTGTTTGTGGAAAAATTATTTTCTTTCAAATTATTATATATATTTATCACAAACAACTAATTATGATAATCATAATAGTTATGTAGGAAAGATATACATACAAGCTAATTATTTCAAAAAGTATATTTTTGGGTTTCTTGCATTATGATTGAATACGTTTTCATTTAATAAGACCTTGTCCGACACGTGTGGTCTTTATTTATTAAAAAGAACCGGTATTTTTTAATATGAGTGTTACACCGGGCGTGGGGAACAAATTCTTTTGAGGATCCATTTTCTATTCTCGAGCTAGGGCCAATTTTTTCGACAATCTCGGATACAACTATTATAAGTATGACAAACAACTTTTAAAATTGCCCCCACGTAAAAAAGTTCTTGGCTCCGTCTCTGTTTCCAAATATGTTTACATATATTTCACAATAGTTCAAATTACAGCCAAAATGTTTTGTAAATAAATGTATGATTGTTACATGGCACCGACAACTTATGACGACGAAAACGATACTCAATCCTCAGTTTATGATTGTTCCACCCAATGGTTTTTGTTTGACAACTAATGGAAACACTTTCATCTTGAGGGTGTCAAATTCTCAGGCATGCTAGACGCATATGAACATTTATCGAAATACTTCAAAACATATTACGCAGATTGACGTTTCACGTTATGATACTCTTCCAATATTTTAGATTTAGTGGTTTTACATATTATGCCTGGTTTTTTGGTTATCCTAAAATCATGTCCCATAAATACTCTTAATTAAACAATTTACAACGTCTAAAAAAATAAACTACATCGTTTTTACACCAGTTACCTTTACATCAATAACATACATTACCTCGCCTTCGCCACCATCGCCGCCAGTCGTCATCCCGCCATTGTTGTTGCCACCGGCAGTCGTCGATGCCACTACCAGTCATCGCCGCTGCCACCACCAAACCGCAGTCGACAACATCACCGCTTTACGCGGGTTCCTTTTAGCTTAGATGTTATGAAATTAGATTAGATTTGTCTCAAGCAGTCTAAGTTATTTGTTTTTCATGATGGACTTGTCATTATGTATTTGTAGCCAAATGTCTTAAACTTCAAAACTTAAAAACTTACAAATTACCTTAAACGATATTTTAAGATATACCGTTTTCCACGGGTTATGAGTCCCAATACTGTCGACGGTGTATGAAAGAGGATGAGATGTAAACAACTTTACCCCTATCTAAAATGCAAAGATTGTACTTTTAACTTCTATCTCCAAAGATAAAAATGATAACTAGATCCGCGACTTGTTTTTTTACATATGATCATTGATCAAACGCATAATTAACTAAGATTTTATTCACATATGAATTACACATTTTAAATACAAACTCTCACATCTAGATAATTTCCCTTTTTTCCAATTAAAATAAATAGATTTAAGTAATACGGAGTAAAATAGCGAAAGGCCCAATTAACTAATCATCACACATTTGTATAGGCCCATATTGCAAACAATACAACAACCAAGGGCCTAGTTTTACTTTTTAGGGTTTATGTGTATGTCTCTCTATTCCATACGCCTCATTGCACAACGCAGCAGCTCTCAGACATTCTAAAACACAATTCTAGGTTTTTTTTTTCTGTTCCTTAAACAACCCCTTTTTTTACACAAATAATTATACTTTAATGTTTATATAAGTTATGGTTTTGGTTTTTTTCTTGAATAATTAATGTAAATTCATTTAAATACTAATGTGAATATGTGGGTTCTCAACAAGATTGTGAAATGCTTTTTTTGATTGTTATTTTAGGTGATCATATTGTGAATAAAATGTTGTTTTAGTTAATAATTCATTTGTTTCATATCATGATATATTTGTTAGTTTTTGTAATGAAATTCCAGTTTTACTAATTATTATTTAAGGTTATATTGAACACACTTGTGTTTATATTTAGCTAATTTACTGTTTTTTTTTTTTTTTTTTATCTATTTAAGTTTATAAAGTACTTGATGATATTATATTTTTAGTTTTGGCCTTTTGGGTGATCGTATATTTGTTATTGCCAAGTTTTTGTTTGAATAGTTGCCATAACATCATATTCTTTTGGTTATTTGATTTACAGTATTTGTTATTCAAAAAATCCGCAAACATGCAGAATGAGGAAGGACAAAATATGGACTTGTATATCCCCAGAAAGTGGTATATGCCGTTAATTATCTGTTGTTTACATTCGAAATGTAAATATGTAAATAATTGATGTGTTGATATAATATCGCTCTGTATATCTGCAGCTCTGCCACTAACCGGTTGATCACCTCCAAAGATCATGCTTCAGTTCAAATTAATGTTGGTCATTTGGACGAATCTGGGCGATACACTGGGCAGTTCTCTACCTTTGCGCTATGTGGTTTTGTGAGAGCTCAGGTTAGTATCATCGGGTTTTTTTTAACAGAACGCATGTAACAGTAGTTAATTTTTCTGTTTTTGATAGAGTGTAGAGTTGATCAGATATGCTAGTTAGTACGGGTAGCAAGATGTTCGGTTTTTTTAGGTTGCAAAAGGTGTTTTACGGTTTGTGTTGTATGTATTCTTTTGCTTTCGAGTTGTAAATGTTATCTGTGTTGTTTATTTACTTTGTATAAAAAAGTCTATGCCTTAAGTAGAGCTCAAAATACAACAATATTACAATCTCAATATAGAAATTTAGAATTAATTTGATGGAATGAATATAATAGTAGTTAATTCTTTCGTTTTTGATAGTGTAATGCTACTTAGTATGGGTAACAAGATGTTGGGTTGTTTAGGTTGCGCAAGGGGTTTGGTTTGAAACGGTTTGTGTTATATGTGTTTTATGTTTGTCAACTTGTTAATGTTATCTCTGCTGTTTATTTACTTTGTGTAAATAGGTCTATACGTTTAATATGTACAAAATACAATAATGTTACAATGTTAATTTAAATGTTAAATTAATTAAGAAGCTAACTTGTAAAGAGTAGACTTTGGATCACTATTAACCTGTTTAACCCAGTTAATGTCGATACTTTATGGTAATTTGGTTAGTTTTTAACACAGATCATGTCACTCTTTTTAGTATCTCGTTCATTTGTTATTATCTTTACGGTACTGATTTCAGTTTGTGCTAACCATTGTGCAGGGTGATGCTGACAGTGCACTTGATAGGCTGTGGCAAAAGAAGAAAATTGAGGCGCACCAATAGTTTCTGCTGGATTGTGTTCTTATGGAAGGCCATCTAAATCTAAGACAATGTTGAAACTTATGTAGTGAATTTCTCTCTGTCATTTTTCTAGACATGATTTTATTTCTATCTGGGATTGTAATTTGGTGCATCAATTTTGAATCGTATCGGTTAGATATGTTGTGCAATCGTGAAGTCGTCTTTGATGCTTTGTTTTGAGCTCTAATGTTTTTAGATGCCAATTGATGATTAAAGTAGACCCAACTGCTGAGGGTAGTATAACTGCTATTTTTGCTTGATAGCTGCAATGAGATGTGTTGACAAGACTATGGTATTAATGGGGATTGTTGTCACAACTCTTACCAGACATGAAAATGGGTCATTAGAAGTTCGAGTTAAAATGATATGGGTTTCGATCAAAATAATTAGTTGTCGTTCAACGTTTGTTTAGAACATTCTAATTAAAAAGTAATTGATTTGAGACCACTTATATGCAAAAGTCAACCAATTTGTGTTGTATGTTATTTAATGTGGATCGCACATAGGAGGCTATGTCACAAGTCCATTCCTGATTTCAGATTGTTTGACTTTCTTCTTTTCCTTGACTTGATTGAATCTACACCAAACTCCATGCATTTCGATATAAATCTATGTTCTTGAAAAGAGGATCAAGCACATTTACACAAATCCTTCTTGTAGTTTATTTTTGAATGTATTTATTCCCTCCAACAAATTACAAGGATTTTTCTTATAATTGTAATTTTTTCGAAGTCATTGCTATGGTACATCAAATGACCAAAGTTTCTTATTTACGATAATGTAAATGCAGCGTAAAAAAAACACCCCATTGCAACGGAAAAAGAACGGCCTTCGATGGACTTGACACCCGCTGCAACATTCCACAAACGCAAAGGGTCCTAACCGACATCCGAACTTTTCAAGGTCCCGCATGATTTGTAAATATTCCATCCATTTTTGACGCTTTTGTCTGTTCCTCGCCTCATTAAGGTGTAGTGTAACATAATACTTTCATGTTAGTTACAGAGAGTTTAGCATCTGAAGGGAAAATAGTCTTTCCGCTTAAATAATTGTACTATAGCGAATGGATCATGAATTCTCTCGATGGGATATCTGTAGCTTCAGATGCTTTTCGGAATCTAAATCGTTATTTGTTAACAAATAACTAAGATTTATTAACATATGAATAACACATTTTAGATACAAACGACATCCTTTTTTCCGTTCAAAAAAAAAAACGACATCCTTTTTTCCAATTATAGATAAATAGATATAAATATTAAAATAGCGAAAGGCCCAATTAAGAAAAATCATATAGGCCCATATTTCAAACAATACAACTTACTAAGCCCAAAGGGAAAGGTTTTGTTTTTTAGGGTTTACGTGTATCTCTCTCTATTCCATTCCATACGCCTCCTCATTGCAGAACGCACGGCAGCTCTCAGCCATTCTAAAACATTATCTTAGGTTTGTTTTCTGTTCTTATTTTAAATAAACAAATAAACCATATTTTAATGTATGTATATGTTATGGTTTTGTTTTTTCCCCCTTGATTAGTTAATGTAACTTTATCTAAATTCTTAATAAAAAGGTTTTTAACAATATTTGTGAAATGGTTTGTTTTTCTTCATCAGATTGTGAATAAAATGTTGTTGTAAAGTCTATATGTTTGATATCATCATATATTTATTAGTTTTTGTAATGAAATTTCAGTTTTACTAATTATTGTTTGAGGTTATATTGAACACAATTGTGTTTATTTTTTAGTTAATCTGTTTATTTAAGTTTATAAAATACTTGATTGATAGTATTGGGTGATCATATATTTGTTAGTGCCATTTTTTTTTTAATAGTTGCTATAACATCACATTTTTTTCTTGGGTTTTTTGTTTTGCAGTATTTGTTATTCAAAAAATCCGCAAACATGCAGAATGAGGAAGGACAGAATATGGACTTGTATATCCCCAGAAAGTGGTATGTTGTTAATTATCTGTAGTTTACATTTGGGTTGTTTGTTTTATCTTCTTTTAAGTTGCTTATAGTTTTAGGGTTTATTTTGTTATAAATAAGCATATTTAGGTGTATGCATGAGCTTTTAAGCTTATATTAGCTGTTTTTGATTACTTATGATGCTTTTTTAGCTTCCGTTGCAATATTGAAGGGATTTTCTTTATAAGCTTCATATACAAGTTAAGCTAATCCAAGCACATATACAATTTTATAAGCTTATGTAATACTCCGTATAAGCAATAAGTTGTTTTTTTTACAAGCATAAGCAAAAGTTAAAAAGCTAGTATGTAAACAGTTGATGTGTTGATAAAGTATCGGTCTGTTTATCTGCAGCTCTGCCACTAATCGGTTGATCACCTCCAAAGATCATGCTTCGGTTCAAATTAATGTTGCTCATTTGGACGAATCTGGGCGATACACTGGGCAGTTCTCTACCTTTGCTCTATGTGGTTTTGTGAGAGCTCAGGTTAGTATCATCGTCATTTCTTTAACAGAACGCATATTATAGTAGTTAATTCTTTGGTTTTTGATAGAGTGTAGAGTTGATCAGATATGCTACTTAGTATAGGTAACAAGATGTTGGGTTGCTTAGGCTGTGCCAGGGTTTTGGTTTGAAACAGTACTAGCTATATATGTATCTTTTGTTTGTCGGCTTGTTAATGTTATATGTGCTGTTTATTTACTTCGTAAAAAAGTATGCCTTAAATAAAAATTGATTATGAAGCTTTTTCGTATAGAGTAGATTATAGATGACTCTTAACCTGTTTAACACAGTTCACGTTGACACTTTTTAGTAAATTGGCTAGCTTTTGTCACTTCTGGTGGTTAGTATCTGCTTCACTTGTTATTATCTTTACATACAATGAGAGTAGAGATCGGTACTGATTTTAGTTTTTGATAGAGTGTAGAGTGATCAGATATGCTACTTGGATAAGTAACAAGATGTTGAGTTGCTTAGGCTGTGCCAGGGTTTTGGTTTGAAACTGTTTGTGTTATAAGTATTTTTTTGTTTGTCGGCTTGTTAATGTTATCTGTGTTGTTTATTTACTTTGTGTAAAAAAGTTTATGCCTTAAATAATAAATACCTTTCAAAATACAATAATATTACATTTATAGTGTATGTTTTAAAATTAAAATTGATTATGAAGCTATTTCGTATAGAGTAGATTATAGATGACTCTTAACCTGTTTAACACAGTTCACGTTGACACTTTTTAGTAAATTGGCTAGCTTTTGTCACTTCTGGTGGTTAGTATCTGCTTCATTTGTTACTATCTTTACATACAATGAGAGTAGAGATCGGTACTGATTTTAGTTTTTGATAGAGTGTAGAGTTGATCAGATATGCTACTTAGTATAGGTAACAAGATGTTGGGTTGCTTAGGCTGTGCCAGGGTTTTGGTTTGAAACTGTTTGTGTTATAAGTATTTTTTTGTTTGTCGGCTTGTTAATGTTATCTGTGTTGTTTATTTACTTTGTGTAAAAAAGTTTATGCCTTAAATAATAAATACCTTTCAAAATACAATAATATTACATTTATAGTGTATGTTTTAAAATTAAAATTGATTATGAAGCTATTTCGTATAGAGTAGATTATAGATGACTCTTAACCTGTTTAACACAGTTCACGTTGACACTTTTTAGTAAATTGGCTAGCTTTTGTCACTTCTGGTGGTTAGTATCTGCTTCACTTGTTATTATCTTTACATTCAATGGGAATAGAGATCGGTACTGATTTTAGTTTGTGCGAACCTTTGTGTAGGGTGATGCCGACAGTACGCTTGATAGGTTGTGGCAAAAGAAGAAAATTGAGGCGCGCCAATAGATTCTACCAGATTGTGTTCTTTGGAAAGCCTTATTAATTTAGGATAATGTTGAATGTTATGTGGTGAATTTCTTACTGTCATCTTTCTAGACATAGTTTTATTTCTATCTGGGATTGTAAAATGGTGTCTTTGGAAAGCCTTATTAATTTAGGATAATGTTGAATGTTATGTGGTGAATTTCTTACTGTCATCTTTCTAGACATAGTTTTATTTCTATCTGGGATTGTAAAATGGTGCATCAAACTTTGAACCGTATCGGTTTAGATATTTTGAGAGCAACCTTAAAGTGTTCGTTAATGCTTTGTTTTGAGCTCCAACGTTTTTAAATGCCAAGTGATGATTAAACTAGACCGAACTGCTGAGGTAGTATATATATATGCTATTTTTGCTTGATGAATGCAATAAGATGTGTTGATAAACCCTGAGATGCCTTGTTTTCAATCGAAAAGCTTTTTAACATAAAATGTATCGACTATGGGATTGTCATAACAACTGCTATTAGACTATATGGAAACGGTTCATCAGAAGTTTGAGTTAAAATGATTCAAGTCTAGGTTAGCATACAATCGAGTATCCTTTAGAACATTCCCAACCCTAAGAATTTCGATTTGGTTAGCCTATTGTATACATGGGCTAATACAAGTCAATCATCATATAGCTTGAGACTTCACCTTTCGTATTTCTTAATTTTATCCTTTGATTTTACCAATTGTCATCATCTTAGGAGGATTTTAAGTTATCTATATTATCTAATATTTTATCTTATAAAGCATTTTGCCCTTTTTTTTATAAGAAAAGATGATTTGAACTACCCAAAATACCCCTATTCTTTATTCACTAATTTAAACATCTCTACCTAATATACCTATAATAACTTTAAATCTCAACCACTCATTTTTTTCTCTCTCATCCATAAATCATTTTATTCCTCTAATTCATTCAAAATCTTTTATCTCAAAAACCGTATATCGATAAATTATAAAAATTGTATGGGTGTTTTTAAAATTTCATGCTCTTTCATTAGAGATGTCATTCGATATACTTTCGACGAATTTTTAAATCCGAGGGCGGAGCCCGTACGGCTAAGGCATTTGGCTATCATACTCTATGACTTGACCTATCACCCTCACCATCTCACCGTCGTAACGCGCGGGCACTATCTCTCGTCTTATAAAAGAGGAGCACCTTTTTTTTATAAAGAAAATATGATTTGAACCGACGAAAATACCCCTCTTCTTTATTCACTAATTTAAACATCTCTACCTAATATACCTATAATACTCTTAAATCCCAAACACTCATTTTTCTCTCTCTCCTCAAATCTCAACCACTCATTTTTTTTCTCTCTCCTCCATAAATCATTATATACCTCTAATTCATTCAAAATCTTTTATCTCAAAAACCGTATATCGATAAATTATAAAAATTGTATGGGTGTTTTTAAAATTTCATGCTCTTTCATTAGAGATGTCATTCGATATACTTTCGACGAATTTTAAATCCGAGGGCGGAGCCCGTACGGCTAAGGCATTTGGCTATCACACTCTATGACTTATCACCTCCTATGACCTATCACCCCCACCATCTCACCGCCGCAACGCGCGGGTACTATCTCTCGTTAAACTTAAAACGGATTAATCATTTCCCTTTTCTTAAATGCCTATTTTGGACTAGGTATCCTTTGTCTTCTCTAAATAAGACAAGTTCTGTTTGAGTGGTTAAACAAACTTTAATACTGAGATTATGTTATGCGAAAAAGTCAATCAACTTGTGTTATGTAAAATGAATCGCACTAAATAGAAGGTTAAGTGTCACTAGTCCATTGCTAATTTCATATTGTTTGACTTTCTACTTTTCCTTGACTTCTATGCTCAATTTTTTAATAACCACTGTTAACATCTTTGACTTTGATGCATATTGCACCGACTTGATTGAATCTACATCAGAATGATTCTTAATTTTGCATGCATTTCGACATAAACTATTTATATGTAGAAACTTCTAGAAAAGAGGACTATGTACATTCACACGAATCCTTCTTATAATATATATTTTTTTATGTATTTTTATTAGATATTGTATGGTTTTCGATATAAAGTATTTTCATTATAAGAAATTACTTGATTAGATGTTTACATAGCTCATAATGTGTTCTTTGGATCATGTGATATACAACTATTTTGGACCTTTTTGTTTAATAAACGTGCTTTTTGACATATTATTATCCACCAAACCCCAAATGTGACTTTTAATCAAAAATCAATCTTCTTTGTGTACTTTTTAAACTTTTCAAAATTATAAGCACCAACAGCTAAACATTATTTTATGCATTCGATGAAAGGGTTAACATCGGTGCTGTTAACCACATCTTACATCTTTCCAACTATCTCAAAATGTTTTAAAAAGTTTACAACTTTACCCTTCAGATTATATACATAAACACAAGCCTCGTGCTTCTATTTGAAATTCTTTGTTTTTTTGGTTCATGTAGTTTTATATAACTATTACTATATACAGTTACTAAGATGATCGTACATTCCTAGATGTCTTAATTCCATATATGACGAGTTGTTATCTGCTGAAAATTGTAACCGTGCCCACAAGGCCATAACGCGTAACAAGAGGTGTAACTCGTGTCGCCTGGTGGGGCCTATCACCGTACTAGTGATAGACGAAAGCCAGATAACTCGTATACGTGTCCATTTAACGTCGACAAATTCACGAATGCGTTATTTGATGTCATGGTGTATGATTGTTTATCTCGAATAGAATGAAGTTACTTGAGTTCTTAAGCCATCTCTAGTGTTGTCACATTTCTCCGCGTGGTCCTGTATCATACAATAGACAAGTTGTGTAGATGGTCCTTAACGCAATCGTTTTGTATATGTGATTAATGTAGAAACAAATACTATATCAAGAATACAAGATATTAAAGATACCATATTTTATCACAATCTATGAAACTTAAATATAACAGAAATAGAATGAATACAACTTGGTTATATTTGGGCTCTAGAAAGCCGGGCATTTTTTCTTCTTCTGTAGATCGTGCTTTATAACCCCACATTTGACTTCAAGTTTCATAAGTCATAAAAATTATTTGTTTTTCTTTCTTTCTTCAAATAAGACATCACATATGCACCATCTTGTAACCACCAGTCTACCACACCTTCATATTATTTTTTTTCCGTTACAATTCATCACTTATCATTTGGAACCATTTTTATATAATTAAAAATACAATACATTTATAAATCATTTCGATATTAAAATAAAACAACATTACAATAGTAATAAGAAGAAAATATATGGTAAAGGGCGAAATATAATAAAGGGCGAAATATAACCCATCAAAATAGTATTTCAGAGGTTAATGTATAATATCCCCAATTTTAGTATTCATTTTTATGATTGAAGTTAAAAAACAAACAATAGTAACCCAACTATATTTACGATTGAACTCTATTACTTCATCTAAAAACAAATAGTAGTGGGAGTTTTAGGATCTAAGAACAAAGCATCTAATAAAGGGCGAAAATATAACCCATCAAAATAATTTAATCATTAATATGAACTAATAAAAAAATATGAACATGTACAACAACTTTATCAACAATTTATGAATACCAAATGTACATGTAACAAAGATTTAAACTCCTAAGTCCTAATCTTTACAAAGAAACGAGACTAATGCCATTGGACGAGTCACTCGAGCTATTATGAGATAAACAAGGGATCGTCAAGCAAGCGGACAATGCTCTTTCCAAGCACGCGACGAGTTCACTCATCGTCGGCCGGTCTCTGCCTTCCAAAGTCACACAATCGACGGCTACGTATCCGACATATTTCACGGCTTCTATTTCATATGGTGTCGGGGGAGGGACTTTATGATCCAAAATTCGGTGTATCTCATCCCGCACAATGTATGGTACTACTGAATCGACGACATTCCTTCTTTCTCCTGCCTCGTTCTTTTGAATGGCGCGGTGACCAGATAAAAGTTCAAGTAAAACAATCCCAAAACTATAAACATCACTTTTCGCTGTTAACTGCTCAAACTTAAAGTACTCAGGGTCCATATAACCAACCGTGCCCGCGGCACGTAACGAGAGGTGTGACACATTATCCGGCGGGCCCAATAACGATAGCCCAAAATCCGATACTTTTCCATTCCACTCCTCATCAAGCAATATGTTCGAAGACTTGATGTCACGATGTATGATAGGTGGTTGCGCGTAGACGTGAAGGTACTCGATCCCTCTAGCCGCGTCTAGTGCCACTTTGATCCGTGCGGGCCACGACATTATATGTGAACCAAAAGTTTTGTGTAAATGGTCATGAAGGCTACCGTTTTCCATAAACTCGTACACAAGAACAAGTTCATTCTTTTCTTCACAAAAACCGAGCAGTTGAACCAAGTTTTTGTGATTAACACGCGATAGAAACTCGAGCTCGTTCACAAACGCATTGTTCGTGTCTTCTTGTTGTTTCTTAAAGCCACCCGTATACGACGAGGAACTTGTTAACTCGGCCCGTTTAATAGCCACTTTTCGACCATCGGTTAACGAACCACGATACACCGACCCAAAACTTCCCACCCCGATTCGGTGTTCCTCAGAGAAATTATCGGTTGCATCAATAATCCTTTGTAAGGAAAACTCTTCCAAATGACCCGCATTTCCCATACTAATCAAATGACTCAATTTTTTCACTAAAACAGGATTATTCGAATTTTGAACTTGTGAACCAACTCGAATTTCTTCCATTGGCCCGGAATCATGAACCCGACTACCTTCACTCGATCTACAATATCTAAAAACTAAAAACACGAGAACGAGAATAAACAATAACGACCCGACTGATCCCACGACGACAAACGCAACCATTTTACCATCCAAACCACCATTTTTTGACCCGTTGGGCGGGGGTACTAATTCGGGCCTTAAACCTTGATCAGGCTCACAAATCCTACAAATTATCAACCCTTGACTACAAAATGTTGCATAATTCGGAATTGGACCACAATCACATGTGACTAAATTTGTACACAAACCAGGCACCACATTACCAAAAACAATTGCATTCGAATTATTCAAAGACTCATTCCCCCAACAATATAATGAATAATTCGCGGTTGTAAGACCACAAAAAACACCTTTTTTCGCCTTCAATCCCTCGAAAGAAACCTCTCTTAGATTCTCTGGTAAGTTAAAATCATTTTCACCCCAACAAATTACTGTTCCATTATTTTTTATCGCACAAAACCGATTTTCCCCAATTGAAATCGCTTTAAACTCACCATTCGGTTTCATTCCAATCATTTTCTCACCCCAACAATCCAAACCACGACTCGAATTTATAGCACAAACACGATTATACCCCGCGGAAACTACACTGTAGTTTCCACGTGGGACATCTGTAATAATATTACTATTACTGTTACTATTATTAATGTTGCCTTGTATGCAACTAATATTCCCGATTTCAGATAGCCCACAAACATAATTCTCTCCAACAGCAACACTAGAATGAAAACATGTTTGATTAAGTACTAAATTATCATTAAATTGATCCCATTGCCAACATAACAATTCATTACTAGTACTAACAATCCCACAAACATGGGAATCGCTAGAATCAATGTCTTTAAGAGACGGGCCACGGTAAATTCTTTTGAAAAACGTACTTCCATCTTCAGAAAACCGCCAACAAACTAAAATTGACAATGAAGAAACAGAAGTTGAAGTTAATGCACATAGGAAACGATTTCCGCCCACGATTCCAACGTAGGAATAACGTGGTATTGTTCCTACGTTGAAAGGGGACGGAAACCCGGTGCAATTGAGGGTGGATGGTTGTTGAGTTGTTGGTGAGTTAGTTATTGCACAAATTAGAGTTTGGTTTGGGTTGATATATGATATAGATACAGTTGGAAGTGTGGAGATTGAAGTTGGAATATTGATAAGAAGAATGAAGAGAGTTAGAGAGTAGAGAAATTTAGAAGTAGCCATGAAAAAGGTGGTTTCATGGCTCTATGTGAATTTGGTGTTAGTGTTTCATATGTGTGTTTTTGTAAGTATATGTGTTTGTGTATATGTAAACGCGGTTTGGTCGGGAGTGTGGAAAGGGGCAAAGGGAAAAGGGCAAATAATGAAAGAGTGAGAACGAGTACATGACCATTTCAAGTATGGAAAGAAAGTTTGTTTGGTACTACATTAATTCAGGAAAAAAAAATTAAGGTATAATCGGTAAGACCCTAGTTCTGGTATCACATTGAATATTCATCAACTCACGTCATATGATCTTATAATGTTAGTGAAATACTTTCATTCAATTTTCACATGATCTGAACATTCACAAGGAATTCTACGTCTTTTAACTGTATATGTTAGTCTAGGCTTCATTAGTAACGTGTATCACTCCATCATGATAGATTGTTAACTACATAAACCAGTAAGATTAGATTAAGTGATTATGCTCATGCTTATAAAATAATATAATAGTTGTCTTTGAAGATTATTATCATGAGTTTAACATGAAATAGTAAAACTTTAAGGTTTGATGCATTCTATATTGCCTATGGTTATTTTAATGATCAATTTGATACTAGTTTAGAAAAGTACTCGTATTAATTATAGATTTCTGAATATAACTATGCGCTTGAAAAGTCATAGATCGTCTAATACTAAACAAATGATCAAGTTCATTTAACAACATGACATTTGCATTTTAATTTCTACTACATTTTTTTATTATTATTTTCAGTTGGGTATATGGTTTTAAAGTCTCAAATCGGTATAATGCTTGATAAAGTTTTATTTAATGATGCACGATGCCATTATTTTCCCTGAAATTAATTTATTTGATTCTAAATCAGCTTGATAACATGTCAATCTGTTTAATTATTAAATAAATTTTTTTTTCATTGATAGATATAGTAATTTACATAGAAATAAAAGGCAAACGGGCAACAAGCTGCGCCGCCACTCCTTTTTGTATAGCAAACTAAGACGTTTAAAAACTACATTCATCGATCGTGGCGTCATAACATTACTATGCATGACCCGTTGGACCCTTCCAAGTAGCTCGACGGCCTCAGGTGCAAGAAATCCAAAGGTATCAAATGCAAAGGGTATAAATACGTGTTGGTTGTCAAGACACGCCTTCTCGTGTTTGACCACTTTGCATGAGGCAGCTTTTAAAGCGGCAAGACCAGCTGTGAAGCTACACCCTAAGCCCACAAGAGGAGAGACTCCTGTTACATCCACACATGCATGTTTTCCCCCAGTCCAACCAAAGACCAAAATGTCAGCAGGTCTGAGAGTAGATTTCCCTTCCAACGGGTCAGTCAAGAAATTCACTGGCGCTTCCTTCTTAACAGAAATCTCAGCCCGCCTAAAAATGTCAAAGAGAACATCCCTAACCAAATCGTGTCTGTATTTGAACCCCGGGAGCTCTTTACAGTGAAACGCATGCTCCCAAAGGAATCCAAACAAGCTTTCCGACAAATAGGGCATATGTCATCAAACATAATACGTATCGTATCAAATCCAGATATAAGAATTATCTTGTTTTCATGCAAATGCTAAAAATTATAAACTAAGATATGAAAGTATAGGAAAATAATGACGATATGTTCATATGATTAAAGTATAGAAAAATAATGACGATATGGTTATATGATTTTTTTTTCTTCTTTTCTGTAAAAGTATGCATTTAATATGACAACTATAAATTATATTTATATACATATATTGTCCAGCCTAACAAGCAATAAAACAGGTTCGGATTGATTTTTCGCACATTGAATTATTGAGTTGAGTTGGGTTTGTTATGATGTCATTTTAATATACAACACATTAGGTAAGGTTTTATCTTCACTTAACATCAATAAAAGCTAGATCCATTAATACATCTCAAATCTCAATCATTAGATAACGTCATTACATAATCTTTCGCTAAATATTCTGTCTTTATTAAGTAAAAGAAAAAAGCAAAACAATGTAGAATTCGAGAGTAATATGTTGCCTATCTAGAGGTCTCGGGTTCAAATCTAAACATTGATGTTTAGTTATTTACTTGGATAAAACTAACTGCTAACAACTAACTTGTGTCGATCAAGACCATAAAACACTTCCTTGATAGTGAAGAAATTGTAGCATATTATAACGCCGTCTTAGCAACTTCGTGGAATCAACCACATATATCGAGTAGTTTCTAAATCGACAGGAGCACAAATTTGGACCATTGAAGGTTGACACTCGAGCTAAACCAAGTTAACATCAAGTTATTAGGAGAAGCTGATGTGTGACTTTTCTTAGCTTATTCGGTGTTTCTAATGTTTCAAAAGAAAGAAAAAATGTGTTATTAGAGAAATTGAATTAAAAGTGAAACTGAGGGTGAAATAAGTCCAAAATTAGGAAAAAGTTTAGCGTGTGAGGTTGATATGATTAAGTATAGGAAAATAATGACGATATGTTCATATGATTAAAGTATAGAAAAATAATGACGATATGTTATATGATTAAGTATAGAAAATAATGACGATATGTTCATATGATTAAAGTATAGAAAAATAATGACGATATGTTATATGATTAAAGTATAGGAAAATAATGACGATATGTTCATATGATTAAAGTATAGAAAAATAATGACGATATGTATATGATAAGTATAGGAAAATAATGACGATATGTTCATATGATTAAAGTATAGAAAAATAATGACGATATGTTATATGATTAAGTATAGAAAATAATGACGATATGTTCATATGATTAAAGTATAGAAAAATAATGACGATATGTTATATGATTAAGTATAGAAAATAATGACGATATGTTCATATGAAAGTATAGGAAAATAATGACGATATGTTCATATGATTAAAGTATAGAAAAATAATGACGATATGGTTATATGATTTTTTTTTCTTCTTTTCTGTAAAAGTATGCATTTAATATGACAACTATAAATTATATTTATATACATATATTGTCCAGCCTAACAAGCAATAAAACAGGTTCGGATTGATTTTTCGCACATTGAATTATTGAGTTGAGTTGGGTTTGTTATGATGTCATTTTAATATACAACACATTAGGTAAGGTTTTATCTTCACTTAACATCAATAAAAGCTAGATCCATTAATACATCTCAAATCTCAATCATTAGATAACGTCATTACATAATCTTTCGCTAAATATTCTGTCTTTATTAAGTAAAAGAAAAAAGCAAAACAATGTAGAATTCGAGAGTAATATGTTGCCTATCTAGAGGTCTCGGGTTCAAATCTAAACATTGATGTTTAGTTATTTACTTGGATAAAACTAACTGCTAACAACTAACTTGTGTCGATCAAGACCATAAAACACTTCCTTGATAGTGAAGAAATTGTAGCATATTATAACGCCGTCTTAGCAACTTCGTGGAATCAACCACATATATCGAGTAGTTTCTAAATCGACAGGAGCACAAATTTGGACCATTGAAGGTTGACACTCGAGCTAAACCAAGTTAACATCAAGTTATTAGGAGAAGCTGATGTGTGACTTTTCTTAGCTTATTCGGTGTTTCTAATGTTTCAAAAGAAAGAAAAAATGTGTTATTAGAGAAATTGAATTAAAAGTGAAACTGAGGGTGAAATAAGTCCAAAATTAGGAAAAAGTTTAGCGTGTGAGGTTGAATGATTGACCCACGACCCCTTCCAAGCCCACCCAGAATGTTGATATCTTGTTGACTTTGATTTGGTCATTTGAGAAAAACAAAAAAGGTGAAAAAGCAACCGTAATCTAGTGATCGAAATTTGATTTTTAAGTATCTCGAGGATTAAACATTTTAATTTTCAACTTATTAAATACTTGGATACTTTTAAGAGCTTATTAAAATTTCAAAAAATGGATAACCAAGTTTTCTTTTCAAACAACTATACTATTCATACAGTCATATTTAAGAAACTATCGCCTAAAATAAAACTCAGGACTTCCGAAAATACCCCAAATACCTCGATTCACCCCACCGCACATATATGAATAGTGAGACTCGAAACCTCATGTGAAACTAGAAGGTACAAAGATCTTACTAATGGACAACTAACCCCATTGACGATAAACACATTTCTATCGGTTTATAAACTTATACATTTGAGCTAATTATACATTTGTTTGGACCCAAAGATTCAAGTTGATAAGCTAGAAAGAAATGATCTTATTAGCATTTTTGAAGCTTTAGTAAATCAAAACTAGACCAGCTAAACACCCCCAAAATACCAAAAATAACAATACTAACAATACTGACCTTTTCAGGGTTAAAAAAATATTAGTTAACTACGTAATAAACTTTAGTCATTCCATTCAAATTTGCACCTAATTTTATGTTTTATTGATTTTTGAACTCACAAGTCTTTTTACAATAGCACTACCGAACACTCTTTATCTTAGATTAAGATTGTGATTATTCATGTTTATATGATGGAAACGAACCTTTTAAGATTTGCTTGTTAATTTGTTAGTCTGTATGTAACACGTAATGCAATGTTATTTGGGACTCAACAGATATACTTCCATATACTTTTATTTTCGGATTATTAATTTTAAATGCATTCAACTTTATACTATGTTTTGTAACTTCTTATATCAGCATTAAAATATGTGGTAAATGTATTACTAAGAATATTATAAAGGGTCAAGTGGGTAAAAACTTACAAAATGATAATCTAAATTTATTTATTGTATATCCAAGTTTCAAATTTTACTATTATATATTTTCAGGTATATGCGTAGCAACCATATGACTTCATGACAGTGACATTATATTATATAAACTAACAATATTTACAATTTTATAAGCCAAGACCGTCTTAAATCGACATCGCTGATTATCTTTATATATACCCAGAATAAATGAATATTATGATCAGTGTTATATTAAATATTTAGTCTCGTAAAAATGTCATGAAGCTACAAATATAGGAAATTATTTGTTTTGTTTCAAAACCAGGACACTAATTTTCGAATATCCCGTGTATCTAATACGTTTGAACACAAAGAATACTGTGTTAACTGTTAAGTACTAAACAACGCTCGCTTATAAATAATACACAAAATTTAATAAGGCTGGACAATGGTTGTTTCCTAGCAGTTACACCCAGGGGCCAAACTCATGTGATTGAACTATGACTAACGGCCTGTGACAGATGATTTACTTCTGCAGCTCTAAACTCACTCCGTTGCGAAAGGAAGAAAAGTAAACTCGTTTTTGAAGAAAGAACCCGGAACATAAACATGATCAGGGTGCACCTGTGACCCCCGGAAAGAGTTCCGATATCTTATTGAACACATCCATAACCTGAAACATGGAAAGAAAGAGTGAGACCAGTATTTAAACAACATGCTCATGGTAAGATGCAAATTAGCAGGAACTAAAAGCTATAGAATGAGTATTTTGATTTGCAGTTTGAACTTCTTGACTGATGTGCTATACCATTTTGGCCGCCTTCTATTAGGTTCTTCCACAAAGTGAGTGTAGATTTAGAGACAGCGGTGCATTTTTTGTTTGATATACAATATTTCACCCTTATACTGATTTCATTTTATTTTCACCATAATCCCAAAATTCAAATCTATATTTTTCACCTCGAACTAAGTCTCATTGTGACACCGTTCATCATAAAACCTACCACGCAATTCCGAATGGCTAGCAGCAGTAGCGTTACCTGCAGGGCATTTTGTGGTTTGATTGGAATTCCTTGGTAGGTTTAAGTTCAATGGTGTTTTCAGCAAGGAAAATGATAAATCCTCCTAAAGATTAGCCTAAAAATCCTCCTAAAACTATAAGAAGGTGACATGTGACATCCACTAATTCTCTTTCCTAATCTTGCTCCCTGATTTTACCACATGTCTTCATCTAATAGTTAGGAGGATTTTTAGGCCATTATTTTAGGAGGATTAATCATTTCCCAGCTTTCAGCAAAACTTGGTTTGGCACCCAAAAAAATGCAGATCAGGTATGTTGAGCTTTTAGTGGTCATTAACTCACTGCAGTTACTTTTTAGCCAATGTTGGATTTTCACGACATAAAGTGGTTATCACAAAATTGATGAACATTTTGTACTAAACTTACAAAAAATGGTCAAAATGAATAAACGATATATTACATTCATTAAAGAGGTCATTTAGTAGTTTTCCCAATTATAAACTACAATCAGTCTATAATGATGGGATAGATGAATTCTGTTTTTAATTATCTCGATATCTACCAAAATAATCAGCTTTGTATATCTTTTCATGATATTACAGAAAGCTAATTATCTAAAACTATATCAAACTACCTGTTACTCTCATTTCACAACACTGAGTGACCGACTCATCTATTCACGAAATACATATATTTGGTCATCTATCTGTTGTTTACTTTAATCACAGAATTGTTATTGACCAAAATAATTGGTTTTGGATAATCAAATCTGTATCACCTAAAATAGTAAAGTAAAAACCTATCAGTAAATAAACTTATATAACTACATAACCTGATATAATAATATTACTCTAATATCTTTTGGGGAAAAATATTACCATAATATCATTAAGCCATCCTTCACACAGAATGTTCTACTTGTTCCTTTTATATATTAGGAGTAATTCTTTAGCTCATCAGTATTTACCAAACACTTAAACATCTACATATCCTATTATTAGAACTTCAATACATATCAGCAAATCAAAATACTACCTTATAGCTTATACAACCTGTTTCACTACACCTGATCGTCTAATTCTGATTTTAGTAAAACCTGTCTGATCTAGTATGTGCAACAAGCATAACTGCATAGGGTAGACTAGAAGAGACATTTCGTTGGATTTTTGGTCTTACCTCCTTGTCGTTTTGGTACTTCATGATGCTCATAGGGTTTTGAGAACACTGCAAAAACATTAATGTTACTGTAAAAGTTAATAAGAAGCCAGAGTGCATGTTCATGTGTGCTTTTTATTGTGATAAAGAGATCCAGATATAATTGTATCGAGATGTAGACATACATCCATGATGGCTGCTTGAACTCTTGGGTTCTGAAAGGCCATGGCAACATCAGGATTGGCCATAATTTTAGATATAACTTCTTCAGGGGTAAGTCCGATTTGATCTACAACAACGGGCAAGAAAGATACAATAAGTAAAAAACATATGAGACTAATATCCATCTCAGTACATACATGAGTCATATAAAATGAAGCAGGAAATGTATCTGTATATGTCGCTGACGCAAAATATTAGGTGGTCGTTTAATTTGATCTCGATGTGGTTTATAAAAAATTGACAAGATGTTTCTTAACTTTATCCAACCTCAGCCCCATGCATGTCACAGATATGAAAAACTCAACTCATTTACCAATATATGCGTTAATTTGGGCCACATTAGGAAAACGGGTTGAAATTCATCCAAAGTCTATCCTTTTACATTAAACCACCACAAAATCTTCTATTAAAAAAAGCTCGACTACAATTGTAATTATACAAGTTTCATACCATATTACACTCACTATTAACTTATAAAATTCAGAAGATGAAAAAGGAATACTGTTTGCGGATGACCAAGCCCAGTTTGAGTGTTTGACCTATTACCCAGCCTGGCCATCTTGCCACCTCAACATATAACAAATGTTGGTTTCTATAACGAGCAGGTTAGTTTGGTTTGATTATCAATACTTGAATATGGTTGGAGAGAGCTGCCATCAACAATCTATTTTGATAAGAAATTACCAAATTGTTGTTTGACCTCTGGACTGCTAATATCAAAATTCTTCAACGAGTCCATCATACGGTTGTCCCATTCAGGGCTTCCCCCCATGCTATTCCTGGATAAATTATATATAATGAGCAAGGTGAAGTACACAAATAAAAAAAGATAAACCAATAAGACATAAATGTATATTTAGCTAAAATATCACAAACTAATGTTGAGGTAGAAAAAGTCAAAGTCAAAAGGAAACTTACAACATATCTTGTAATTGTTGACGATATTGTGGATTTTGGAGCATCCCTGTTTTATGTAAGAAGTATATTAGCAAGGCAATGTCTTTCAAGCTTTAATTGAATAACGAAAGATACTCACATTTGAAAGAGGTCGGATTCCTCATCTCTTCCGGAAGATAGCTAGCAAAAACAAAATTAAAGCTTATAAGAAGTTAGGGATACATAGACTGGTTTATATTGTTTGGGTAAGCTAGTTCTGACTGTAAATAAGATTTAGATTTGATTAATATATTGGTGGCATATCAAACGCAAGGTTAGGCAACTTGCAGCTTGGAGTCCCCTCGGCCGGGATAAGGGTAAGAGTACTCAGTGACCCGACTACTTGAATTGGTATTTTCTATATAAAAATGATATAATTTGAAATTCTATGTATAAATAAAAAAGCATTCTGAAAATTCTAAAAAATAGTTAAAATCTCTACAAATAAGTTGTCACAGCGATAGCTTGTGTAATAGTATATAGATCTAGCAACAGATTTTCACAAATCTTGACCGTTTTTTCTGATGTTGACCCGTTGACAGAATTCCTACTCGGATTTTGCCTAACTCGCCTCGGCCGACCTCCGAGGTAAGAGTAATCGCTGAGAAAATGGGCAACTTGGCCGAGTTTTACAACCATGATCAGACGCGAGAGTAGAATCAGTTATATACCAGGAACTATTATTTCCTCAAAAAAATCAAATTCTGTCAATTTATCTATTACTATCATGTGCAGTAGGCTATCTTGATACGATCAACTATCCAACTTTGATGATTAAAAACCATATAATCACTTTCAAACAACCCATGAAAACATCCATTTAGATCATAAATATGCCACCATGAAAACTACATTCTGCAGCACATTATATTAGAGTTAAATATCTGATTACGATTATTCTTTTTTTTGAACGGCAAACTGATTACGATTATTCTATATCACTTTAAAATTGCATATGCGAATACCCACCTAACTAGCTAAGAAGCATATCCAAGCACTACATCACGTCATATTACATGACCAGATGCTTCTATAAAAGAGTAGATGGGAGGAGATAACTTACGGATAGACCATCTTCTGTACAGTTGGGTCCTCCATCATTTTCTCCAAAGCTTCCACTGACATGACAGGGCCTTTTGTGCCTATTCGTATATTATGATATTAGCCTCTTACTTAGAAACTTATTAAGCATATGCTTTCAAGCTTTTCAAAGAAAATAGCATCTGCTTCAATATATTAAAAGAATATATACCAAGGCTTTACGTTACCTGTGGAAGACGAAGCCCCCTCAAATGGATTATCCATCGGCTTGAAAGAAGCTCCGTTTTGGGAAGCCTTTGTATTATACATAAAAAATAAAGTCAATCCTTGAACAAATTCAGATATAAACCTGTAGCGTAGTTCACTGTCAAATTCTTACTTGGTCCGTAAATTGGGATTCTTTTGGGGAATCAGCCTCGGTAGATTCTTCAAGCTTTTCAAAACTGGTTTTCAATGTTTCATCAGGAGACACGTCAACGAAAGCTGTAAAAAAAATGGGTTAGCCATTTTAACAAAATTTTAAACGAACAAAACATCTAAATTATTGAAACCTAGAGTCAGAATAATCGTTTAGTGTTAGATAGAAAATTGATTTTGCTTCTACCCATTTAGGGCCAAAAAAACCGGATTGGTAGATGTATCTTTGCTTGATTATCTCGAGTTTAATCATCTTGTTATCTAATTCTGTTTCCTAATCATGAAAACGTTAAACCTAATTCAGCTACACCATTAAACTTATATTAGTAATACTATATATATGAATTTTTTAAGGTACGAGAATACATAATAACAAGATGTTACAAAACATATAACTTCCAAAGATGGTGCAACGTTGTCATTAAGTCGCTACATACCAGACTTTTTTGGCTCCTCTGGTATCTCAACGTCATCTTTGGAACTTGTGGAGGTGGGTGCAGGTGCAGGTGTGGGATCTGTTTTGGTAGGATTTACATCTAAAGTCACTGTTCGGCCGGAAGCAGGTCCTGTTGTGGAAGCTGAGCTTGTTTGTGGGGGTGTTGAAAAAGGAAAGGGCGATCCACCTGACGAGCCTGGTGCAGCAGATGTTGGGAAAGGAAAAGGTGATCCACCTGACGAGCCCGAGGCTGCAGGTGTTGGAAACGGAAAGGGTGATCCAGGTGAAAAGCCAGCATTAGCGAACTGGTTATTTTGTGTGTCCATCTGTCCCATCATGGTCTTAAAGGCTTGTTGCATAGCATATTTCTAAAATTACAAACATTAAGAAAAACATAAGAGACCCGTATAAACTGCACTGAAAACAATGCAAGTAAATTCTCAGATAAGATAACTCATCAGAAACTATACACGGATGGAAAAAAAGCTGCAGAAAAAATACATATACATATATTGCCTAATTTCCAATCTTTGTTTGCGTTTGCACGCAAACTAAAAATTGTAAATTGAGAAGATTTAGTGGTCATTAGATTATTATTTTAATTGTTGTAAAAACTTTAAAAATGAGGAACACTACATTCTCTAGCATATATGAGTGAAACAATGAAACTAAGCATCACAAACATCATGTTCAGCTAAAAAAAAATTGTTATAGTCTGAGTAATGTCTTAATGTCACTAAAATAAATAAAGTTTCCATCTCTTATTTTATACTTGGAACTTGGAAGTTTGCTATCTTTATTTTTTGGTTCGTCAAAATGAAACTTGCTGCACCATATGCCTTGCAGCATGGCTTATTTCTGGATTCAGTAAAAAACAAGGATCACTTCCGATAAAATTCTTAAGGGTTCAAATAATCATCGTATGTCACCTAGCATTTCCTTTTATGAAAAGTTTTCCTTGTACGCAGATTAGAAGCATATCAAATGCAATTCAACTTTCCACCAAAGGATCTTGTATCCAACTCAAATTCTCAAGGACGGCCCTTTTACATCATTGAAGACCTATAACAAAGTAGCCTGCTAATATATTTGCCAATTTAATTTAAAAAATGGCAACTATTATTTAGTAGCCCACCACCATGCATTTGTAAGGAGCTTAAAGTTAATATTTATTACTCTAGGCTGTGAAATAAGTGGGTAGGTAACTGCTAAAAACAGGTCAAGCTGTCTTTCTGGCAAATGTTCGTGAACTTTACATGATGATAAATAACTAAAGAGATAAAAGATGAATGTAAAAACTAATATTTCAATGATGATCCACTATTTGTTCCTGCTCCCGTTTTTGTTATGTTTTTAAATTTTTTTATAATAAATCACTAAAGCACAAGGCAGCCCGATTTCACATATAAACAAGTTATAATAATGCCCCTTCCCGTTAAAACATTTCACGTCCTCATCAGCCAAATGAAAAGACATTATAAACCCAAAATACCGGGAACCATTATCATTCCCAGTAAATGCATTAGTCAAGCCACAACAGATAAGTAGGGCAAAGGGCCTGGTTCTAGAACCATTTGCATATATAGAGCTGGCAAATTGAACCCAAAAACACAAAACTGGGCTGATTTGGGCATGTTCCATAACCCCATGCACTAACTTGGACTATAGACAAATATTTCAGAAGGTGGTCCAATGGGCTTCGATAAAAAAACGAAAAATTGTTAGAACTGGTCATCCTGGGCGCCGGGAGAAGCAAGATGACGGGTCAAGTTTGTTAGGAAATATGAGCAGGTTCTTAATTAATAGACACGAAAACCTCTACTTAGGAGCCCTTTCATTTTTTTTTTGGAACGGCAGAATATTATAACAAATAACAATATAAAAGGACCAACTAGCAAGACGCTAGAGGTCAACAGACTTAGGAGCCCATTCTGATACACACACACACACACAATACAGAATTAACAGAAAGATAAAGAACATGATGATTTAACATGGTTTTCTGTGTGAACTAGTCCACGGGGGCAACTGGGTTTTTCTTTATCGAGTTCCTCAAAAAATTACATGTACAGGAGATAATAATATATATAGGCTACACAATTAGGGCTGCTAAACTTGTTCACCAAGTTACTAACAAACTGGGGTTAATTAATTAAGGCCTGCTGTAGCTTTTAAGTGAGCCTAATTAATTAATTAAGGCCTACTGTAGCTTTTAAGTGAGCCGATGACAACATATCTCACCACCAATCTCCCACTTGGTGTCTTTGGACCTCGAACTGCAAAACCTTCCATCTCTTCTGTACATTTGTAATAAGAACCGCTATGTGTCCTAGTTACCCCGACTTTTTCACCAGTTAACCTAAAGGCCCGTTAAAGCTCCCACTAAGCTTCAACCCATCAGTTACATACATTGACTCCTACAGCGACACCTGGAACATTCTGAGAACAAACACGCTCAGAATAAAGCACATACTGTCTGGAAACTCTGACTGAAGCACAACACCCATGCTCCCATTGTCATAAAAAACCCCTGATTGGTTTCTCTGAACCTTTCCTGGCACGTTCAACTTGAATCTGACCTCTAGCTTTAGGGTTTGCCATTTGCAAAGCCAACCTTCCTCTGCTCACGAGATTCTGTGAGCCGGATTTTGTAACAGACGGTAAACTAACCATATAGCGCGAACCCCATTTCTTACCTTGAGCCATGACTAGATTTCCCTTAATAACCTTCCACTGCTCGTTCCCGAACTGAACTTCATCCAAATGCCCGACAAAACCGACAGAAATCAACTGCTTCTTCAGACTTGAAATAGCCATGAACCGACTAGAGTCTTCAAATCTATGTCACCCATCCCCTTCACATCAAGATCTTCATTGTTCGCCAGTCTTACCTTTCCAAAATCCCCAATTTTCAGATTCCGCAGTGCTTTACTGTTGTGGGTAGCGTGAAATGAAGCACCGAAATCCACGACCCAGAAATCCACATTACTCTCTACTCTGCAAATCAGCGTCTCATCTGAGTTGTAGTCTTCTGTCAGTTCTCTCTTATTTTCCGGACATTGATTCCTAAAATGTCCCACCATCATGCTTGTTCAAAGAAGCATTTCCACCAATCAAGAAAACAAGCTACCTCATTCTAACGTTGTCTTTCAGTTTGCCATTTGCAAAGCCAACCTTCCTCTGCTCACGAGATTCTGTGAGCCGGATTTTGTAACAGACGGTAAACTAACCATATAGCGCGAACCCCATTTCTTACCTTGAGCCATGACTAGATTTCCCTTAATAACCTTCCACTGCTCGTTCCCGAACTGAACTTCATCCAAATGCCCGACAAAACCGACAGAAATCAACTGCTTCTTCAGACTTGAAATAGCCATGAACCGACTAGAGTCTTCAAATCTATGTCACCCATCCCCTTCACATCAAGATCTTCATTGTTCGCCAGTCTTACCTTTCCAAAATCCCCAATTTTCAGATTCCGCAGTGCTTTACTGTTGTGGGTAGCGTGAAATGAAGCACCGAAATCCACGACCCAGAAATCCACATTACTCTCTACTCTGCAAATCAGCGTCTCATCTGAGTTGTAGTCTTCTGTCAGTTCTCTCTTATTTTCCGGACATTGATTCCTAAAATGTCCCACCATCATGCTTGTTCAAAGAAGCATTTCCACCAATCAAGAAAACAAGCTACCTCATTCTAACGTTGTCTTTCAGTTTGCTAAACAAAGTGAATCCAAAGCAACCTGCTTACTGCCCGTTTTTCATTCAACACGACGGTCTCCTCTTATCATGAACAAGCCAATCAAGGCCCGCAAAGAACTCAACATCAGCACACCCCCCCCCCCCAACCCACCCCCCCCACCCCCCAAACCCCTTTTTTTCACCAGCTAAGCGTGTACCTGATTCAAAGCCTCCTGCTTGACGAGATCTATCCCGCTTCGCTTCTTCTGCTTGGAACAACTTATGCCTCAAAACGATCTTGCTCCCACATTCTTATACTAGGCACAAAAAAAGAAAAATAATACTCGGTTAAAGGTAACTAATCCGCACCTACTTTCAAAACAATCCCGCAAACAACCTACTATTGTTTTTCATACAAGAACCTTTATCCTGAAACAGCCACAAACAAAACTTCAACACCCTCATAGTCTCCGTTTTTCTACTGTAAACACACTCAAACAGCCCCTGCTGTCCCGAAACCCAGTTCTTCCTACTACTAAAGTGCTAATTCACGAACTCCAAAACACCTAATGTGGCAAATTGAGCCCTAACAACCTACTGTTGTTTTCATACAAGAATCTTTATCCTGAAACAGCCACAAACAAAACTTCAACGCCCTCATAGTCTACGTTTTTCTACTGTAAACACACTCCCAAAACAGCCCCTGCTGTCCCGAAACCCAGTTCTTCCTACTACTAAAGTGCTAATTCACGAACCCCAAAACACCTAATGTGGCAAATTGAGCCCTAACAACCTACTGTTGTTTTCATACAAGAATCTTTATCCTGAAACAGCCACAAACAAAACTTCAACGCCCTCATAGTCTACGTTTTTCTACTGTAAACACACTCCCAAAACAGCCCCTGCTGTCCCGAAACCCAGTTCTTCCTACTACTAAAGTGCTAATTCACGAACCCCAAAACACCTAATGTGGCAAATTGAGCCCTAACAACCTACTGTTGTTTTCATACAAGAATCTTTATCCTGAAACAGCCACAAACAAAACTTCAACGCCCTCATAGTCTACGTTTTTCTACTGTAAACACACTCCCAAAACAGCCCCTGCTGTCCCGAAACCCAGTTCTTCCTACTGCTAATTCACGAACCCCAAAAAAACCTAATGTGGCAAATTGAGCCCTAATCTGCCCAACCGAACCAAATCAGACCCAAATATGCCCAAAACAACTTCGTCTAAACCCTAATCAAAACTAACAGGCTATTGTGGCGGTTCTGGCTGGTAGCGGCGGTGGTTCTTCTGGCTGGCGGCGGCAGTTCCGATTGGTCTTGGCCGGAACTCGAATCTGGGTGACGGTTATGTGGGTCGTTGTTTGATCTGTATGAAACCTGGTGTGTGATCAAAGCCTGGCTCTCATACCACTTGTTAGGAAATATGAGCTCGTTTTGATTTTATAGACACAAAAACCTCTACTTAGGAGCCCATTCTGATATACGCACGCACGCACAATACATAATTAACAGAAAGATAAATAACACAATGATTTAACGTGGTTTCTCTCACTAAACTGTGTGAACTAATCCACGGGGGCAACTGGTTTTTCTTTATTGATCCCTCAAAAAATTACATGTACAAGAGATAATAATATATATAGGCTACACAATTAGGGATGCTAAACTTGTTTACTAACAAACTGGGCTTAGGTAATTAAGGCCTGCTGCTTAGCCTAATCAATTAATTAAGGCCCACTGCCTTCTAAAATTCTGTAGCTTTTAAGTGGGCCTATGACAACATATCTCGCCAACAAAGTTCACCAACTCCCTAAACGAAAGTGACGCATCAACTTCTTACCTATTTCCCTCGCTTAAATCTATAGATCCCTTATCTGTTCAACGTTCCCGCAACTCAAAAATCAAAATCGCACCATCAGCAGCGTTGTTAAATTTTCACCATTATTAATCTTGAGGTGTGCGTATATAGATTTGATAAATGTAAATTAAGATTAAAGCTTGAGATTACATTTACTTCTCACAGGCGTTGGGTTTAACATATGTTTATATAGATGTCATATGTATAAGTTACAATTAAATTTGTGTCTCATCAGCATTAGGTTTCATGTTTGCTTACATAGGTTTCGATATATGTAACTGATTTTAGTTTGACACCTTTCTTAAATGATCATTTTATATATTTAGACCCATCGCCGAAAAGGATCCAACCCGCTCCTTTTGCCTCCCTTTATGCATAACACATGCAACTATAGACACAAAACTTGAGCATATAATTACTTAAGAATTTCATGGTCTTCCTAGAAATTACTTGAAAATGACAGGAGTCATTCTCACAACATTTTAGTTTACTCAACTGTGACCTCCATTCACCATCATGCAACACTTGCAAATATAAGAAATACCTTCCAATGCCTAAAGCATTAGTAGTTTGCTCACAAATCATTACAAAGCTCTGTGTGATTAACTTTACCTTTAAGTATGAAGCCGTCTGCCAATTAAAAAAAAAAAAAACAGATTAGCATAGAAGCAGAGGAAGCCAATCTAATAAGTTAAGGTCTCAAAGGGGGCAGATTGAATAACAAGTCAAAACAGGTCACATTGACCCCTAAACAAATTTTTGTTCAAACATCTTTAAACTTTTTGTACTTTTCGTACGTCAAATATGATTTGAAAATTACATTACTTTAATCAAAATCTAAATTTGTGAACATAATGACTCAAAAGTTTTTATGCATTAACAATGCACTTTGGCGAGTTTCGATTTTCCTTTTCAGATAACTTCTTTAACCTGTTTAACCCTTACATATGATACATAGCCTAAATCAACCCGTTCATAGGTAAATGGGTCATTATTGACACCTCTAGTAATCAGAAACAAATCTATTCTTGAAGAAAGGGTAAACAATGTATCAGGAAACTCACCCATGAAAAAACAGCCGAGAATGCAACACCAACTCCCACCCAAAATAGAGGAGAACCTCTGCAAGCAAAATCAAAGTCGATAAGTCAAGCTTGAATCCTATAAAAAGAATGAAAACAACCAGAGAGGATGATGCATAGTTACATTTGAGAAGGTGGGGGTGCTGTAATTGGTGGGGTGGCACCAACCGAAGATGTATGTTGAGTGCTTGAAGACGAAATTCTAGCAAAGCAATCTTTCCCTGGCCTCTCTACTTCTATATATAGGTAAAATCATTTAACGTAAAAATCATAACTCATAGATAAGTTAACTATACTCCGTATACAGTTAGGTAGTACGGATAAGGCACAACTTTAACCAACTAACTATGTAACGTACGTCATTCCACATGTACTCCTTGGTAAAATGCTAAATATTGTTAGCAACCCTTACTTCAAAAAACGAAATCCCTAGTAACTTTGAAGTAAAAATAGAAAGATCCTTGACACGGTCCAAATATTATCAGCATAGTAGCACGAGCAGCTACATCGATCAATCCTAATCTAGCCCAAAAAGACCTCCATATCCATAAAACGGTAAGCCGGATATACGCAATTCTTAAATCCACTTACAAAATTCCTTCTTTTAAAAAAAACCCATCAAAGTTTACTTCTTTTTCATCCAAGCTTCTTAGATATAACTCGGGCTGGAAAGAAGCTCCAGACGTTGAATTACAATGTAAACATTGTAAATATTCAAACTAATAACAACATTCTATATAACCCTTCATTTAAAGTTAAAAAAGCACAATTCTTTACACATTTGAAATAAAAAAATATAAAAAAAATCCCAAACTAATAACAATACTTAGGGGCGATTATTTTGATGTGCAACATTTTTCTGCAAATCCTTGAAATGATGGCTAAAAATAGCAAATAAGACTTAAAATATCAAAAAGAAGCAAACTTTATCACTTGCATGCAAATAAACACCAAATTAACAAAAAGGGAAATTCAAGAATTACCATTTAATTTGCTATTTGATGGGTTTGAGCCCAAAGCAGAGACTGAAACTAGAGATTTTGTTCTGGATTTTGGAATCTTGAAAGAACAAAAAAAGGGTTTGTTTGGGATTATTATGGAATCAATTCTTGGGTTTTGAGTAAAACCCAATATTGGTTTATGTGATGCAGAAGAACTAAGGGTTAATTTATCCATTAACTTGAAGGAATTTCTGAGATTTTTTTTATTATTATAGATACAGAAAATATAATTACAGAAATATTTAGGGTTTTTGGAGTGTGAAGAAACAGGGGAAGAGATAGTTGAGAAAGGTGAAGAAGTGTTTGGTTTCTATCGCCAATAATAAGCTCATCAATACTCAGATGAAACAATTTTATTTTGTTGGTCTTTTATATTATCTTCTTGTTTTTTATATATTAAAAAAATAACAAAGAGAACTTCTGTTATGAAAATTAACACAAAAAATGGTTCACTTGTGAAAAAATAAATTCATGTATTAATCACATAGATTAGGGTTAGAAATTGGATTAGGGTCAGAAATTTCAACCCATCAATTCAATTCGGATCAACCCGATTAATAGCCCTAAAATCATAAACGACCCTTGCAAATGGTACCATACTTGTGAGCGGTGTTTTGAAAACCGATCGATGCCTATTTTCCGGAATCAAATCGTGTATCGGTCAGATGACGATCCAAGTTTTTCATACTCAGACTAAAAACGGTCAGCATCACAGACTCGGGTTAGTTATTTATAAACATATAGTTTTCGTCTCTTAACTACACTTTCTGCTTGCCTTTTGTTTTTCATTTTGAATTACATTTTCTATTTTATACATTATTTTTTTATGTGTTTTTAAATAAAATAGGCTCTTTTCTTCAAAAATTTTCCTTTTCCAATTTATTGTATTAAATTAATGAGTTGTATATGTTTTCGTTTTTACATTTTATTTCCACAACGAATTGTGTAAAATAAATATGTTTTTTTTTGTGTGTACATGTGTGTTCTACATATCATTGTATAATGTTAATATGCCTTTATTTGTTTTTCTTTACGTTATGATTTTTTATTTTTAACTCTTTTTTTGTAACACTTTTTAATAAAGCAGCTACATGTTTTTGGATTATACATTTTTTGTTATCATTATTATATTTATATGTTATTTTATGTTATTATAAATTCTTTAATAAGTCATTACATCATTATTATGCAAGCGTCATTATTCGCATTAATAGTATTGTAAAACTAGTATATAACCTTGCACGTTGCGGCATTTTTGTTATTTCATCTAGTAAGTTCTGGGTTAGTTATAATAGCTTACGAATGCAAATTGGTAAATATAACATACTTAATTGCTTTGCTATAGAGTATAGAGCAGATTAATTTAGTGGGTGTTTGTTACATCAGCAAGCATTACACATTTGTGATGTGTTGTGTCTTTAGCGTAATGGGAGTTACAACTATAATAGCATGTCACGGAGTGATCTTCAAGACTCTCGTGTGGCGCTTAGATTTCGATCTAAGTAAGTCTTTCAAGTAGAATTGAGTTTATGTTGCAGCGGAAGACTTGAATGAAATAAGTATATGATTATGGAGAGAATTTGATTACAAAGCTTTGATGTTTACAAGGATGTTGGGTGGTTTGCAAATGAGGCCACCAACCTCTATTTATACTAATCTATGGAACTTTCTAGATAATTCTAGTAACTAACTAAATAATTCTACATCTAGAGTATTCTAGATTATTCCATATAAGTATATTGTTTCTAGGTTGTTCTAGAATATTCCTAAGTGTTCTAGATTGTTCTAGAGTGTTCCCGAAAGTTCCACGCTATTCCGGAGATTTCTATAAGATTCTAGACGTGTCCAAATTGTTCTGGATCCTTCCAGAATTTGAGAAAGAAGACTGGTATTTAGGCGAGTCGTGACATCCTCCCCCACCTAAATTCGCGACGTCCTCGTTGTGAGTCCTCGTTGTGAGTTCTGAATGGTTTGTGCCTCCCTGTCATTAGTTGTATTGCGGATATGGCCTTTCTCAAATGTCCTATCTCGAGTGGTGCCATATGTACTTGTTTTCCTTTGATTAGGTATAATGTGTTTATGCTGGGTACAGGAACGGGTTTGGCTTCATCGAAAAAGTCTGCCCCGAGCATAATGGGAAAATTATCAAGAGGAACAACGGTGAAGTCTAACTTGCCTGCCCATGTTCCAATTTTTGTCTTGATATTCCACGAGAACCCTTCGATTGCCTCTGGTTGTCCAACCGGGGCCTTGATCCACCCTTCTTTGTATGTAACTGGCATACCGAGTCTCCTAGCCTCTTCTGGGGAGATGAAGTTATGAGTTGCACCGGTGTCGACTAGTGCCTTTGCTTTTTGCCCATTGATTTCAATGGTTACGAATCGAAGTCCTCTTGCCTTCGAGTTCGTAGTGTTGTCCATAATTTTTCTTGGACATTGTTTATTTTCTTCATTCCTTATCATTTCGAGGGGTCTTCCTTCAATTGCAGTTAGGGCGTTCAAGACTTGTAACTGCATCGCTCTTAAGTGAACCTCCTCGGTCTCGATTGATTCGTCAGTAATCTTTTTCATTGCATTCAAACTGGTTTTCTTTGGGCAAAATCGTGGGTAATGCGGCCCATCGCATATTACGCAACCCTTGTAGGGCTTGTTGTCGATTTGTAGTGGTTTCCGGGTGTCGTCTTTCCGGAACTGGTTGTTATTGTTGGTGGCGGTGGGTTTGGCTCCCCCACCTTGACCATTGTCCTCGCCTAAGGACTTATTTGACCGTGTTTCATTACGATCATTTAGACTTTCAGCAACAGAGATGGCTGTTGACAAGTCTTGGACATCCCGACGCTCTAGCTTGATTTTTGCCCAATATTGTAAGCCACCTATGAAGTACACGAGCGCATCCTTGGGTGATAGATCCAGAATTTCGAGCACAAGGGTTGTAAAATCTTTGACATAATCTTTGATTGTGCCCTTTTGTTTAAGAGTACGAAGTCGAATCTTTGCTTCGTATGGTGCATTTTCCGGATAAAATTGCTTCTTGATTTCTTTTATGAAATCGGCCCAAGTAGAGATGATGAGCGTACCCCTATCGATTTCCATCATCATACGCCTCCACCATAGGGCAGTCGTATCCTTCAAATATAGGGATGCCATCTTTATCTTCTTGGCATCTTCGTTAACATCGACGCCATCAAAGTATTGTTCAATTTCCCAAAGAAAGTCATCCACAGCTCGTGCCTCTCGTTTACCAACGAATAGCGATGGTTTGGGGATCTTGACCTTTGTGGAAGTGATGCTTGTGGTGTTGCCCGCATTTGCCATCGTTTTCTTTATGATGTTGACTTCGTTTTGCAATTTCTTAAGGCTTTCGTAGCAACTTGCAAGCTCGTTCTCCATGTGGCTTTTTAGTTGACCCAGCTCCTTTGTAAGCGTTTCTTTGATCTCATTTTTCATGACTACAATTGCGAGTCGGAGATCTTCTCGTAGTTCGGTGAATTCGCTAGCCAAAGGCTCCAACTTTTCTAGCAACTCAACGACGTGCTCCTTTTAGGTGTCGAATTCTGCTTGTAAAGCGTCTACATGGTTCTTATACTCGACCATGGACGTTTCAGCATCCTCGACTCGTTTGTCCAAGCTTGACATCATGTCCTTGGACCCCTTTTTGCTTCCCTTGCGAGTTTCTTCGCCGAGAGCAACATTTTCGCCAAGTGGTTTTTGACCAGCCATCCCATCGAATCGTTCTGGCTCTGATACCAAATTGTCACGGAGTGATCTTCAAGACTCTCGTGTGGCGTTTAGATTTCGATCTAAGTAAGCCTTTCAAGTAGAATTGAGTTTATGTTGCAGCGGAAGACTTGAATGAAATAAGTATATGATTATGGAGAGAATTTGATTACAAAGCTTTGATGTTTACAAGGATGTTGGGTGGTTTGCAAATGAGGCCACCAACCTCTATTTATACTAATCTATGGAACTTTCTAGATAATTCTAGTAACTAACTAAATAATTCTACATCTAGAGTATTCTAGATTATTCCATATAAGTATATTGTTTCTAGGTTGTTCTAGAGTGTTCCCGAAAGTTTCACGCTATTCCGGAGATTTTTATAAGATTCTAGACGTGTCCAAATTGTTCTGGATCCTTCCAGAATTTGAGAACGAAGACTGGTATTTAGGCGAGTCGTGACAATGTGCTCTCTAGGAAGTCTTCATGTAGAAAAAGTGAAAAACATTTTTTGTTGTAGAGCTTGTAAAATTGTCGGTTTTACTTCGTAGACTGCTGGATTGGGCCTGCACAAATTCACAAAAAGAGAACATTTAATTAGGTAAGTGTATAAGAATTGAGTAAAGTAGTGCTACTTAGATTCCATGGGGGCTTAGGCATAGGGCAAAGTGGACGACCGTCCGAGGTCCGATTTTTCAGGGGCCCATATTTTAAATTTTATATATACATGTATGTGTAAAAGTTATATTTTATGTAGTGTCTATACTTTTATTAATAAACTATTAGATTTGGATTTGTGGTTAAGACGTTAGGTACAAGCATATCTTGGTTTTTAGGTCCCCAGGTCAAATTCGTTGTTCATAGCTTATGGGACTTTCTTCAAACTCGTCCTAGACCCAAGTTTCCTTATGCCCGACCCTGTAGATTCTAACCTGTTTTTTCTGCTAGCTTAGACTAAATGGTATGAGGCATTCTCATGAATGTCTTTCGACATGTGACGCCAACTAAGCAAAGGGGTCTTCCAACAAAAATGGTGGTATGAGGCATCTTAACACCATGGGGCATCTTTTGCCATGTGTCAAGACCTAATGATTAATTTTTTTATTATACTTTTACTAGCTAATTAACCCGGGTTCAACCCAGGCATATTATAAAATTTTAATAAAAGCGTATCTTCGCCACTAAAGTTGCGGCAGTCCAACGCTATTCATAACCTCGAAATAATATACCTTAAAATTAGCTTACCCGCATAATATGCTAATAATTTAAAAATCTATTCTGACAAAATTATTTAGATGAATGTATAAATTATTAGAGTTTTTAAAAGAAAATAAAAAAAAAATTTAAAAATAACATCATAAAATAACAAAAATAAAATGCAATAAATTTTAAAAAGGAAAAGTGTTTATGACATCATAAGTAAATAAAATAAAAAAGAAAAAACTTTTAAGAATAATTTAAAGGTGACAAATAATCTATTTATATAGAATAGTGATGTCATAACAATCTTCTTTTATTTAGTATAGAGATTTATATACTTTTAATTATATAATTTCCATTATACTTTTAAAATAACATAAACTAAATATAATTTCATAAAATCCATAACATATATATTTTTAACATTACATAAAAACTAAAAAACTTAAATTAAAAAAGCACATAGTTAAAGCACTTAATTAAACTAAGAAAACATATAATTAAAACACATTAAACTAAGACGATTTTAAAAAACTACTAGTGGCCATAATACTTTTGTCGAATTTCCTTTTTCATGTCCTCCATTATAGTTCGTTCGGACTCCTCAAGATAACTATAATCTTTGGCCAACATTTTCAACTCATCCCTTTTATCCCTTTCTCTTTAAGTAGTAATTTCCTTTTACCCAAATCCGCACGTCTATTACTTGATTCCATTAAACCATGTAACTCGTTAGCAACTTTCTCAAATAGCTCCGTGTAGTTGATACGCCGTGCAAAACCCGAACCCGATGCGGCAGCCCTTTTGGCCGCGTCTCGATCGGTCGGTCTAAATATACTGATCTTCAACTTCCTCTTCATCGTTTACGTCAATGTTCACCCTAGCATTGGACCCTTTACTTTGTTGATCAACGGATGATGAAGTTTTTGACCTTTTGGCAGTTGGTTGACCGCGTGTTGCCTTTCCATCAAAGTCGGTAATTAGATGGAACCTTGAACTTTTCTTAACGAGTTCCCAAATGTCTATGTACGCGAACGGTTTGAGCATTGTTCCTTGGTATTCGACCAAAACTCTTACCAAATCTTGAGCGTCGTTACTCCCACTTTGATGGTTGTTTTGATTTTTGTGACGAGTGTAAATTTGGTTGAACACCGAAACTCGGGTCTTAATTTTTCGCCATTTCGAACCGATCCAGTCTTGGTCACGGTAGTCATTTCCCTTATTTTCAAGAATGCGAAATTTCTTGGTAATTTTTCGCCAATATGTTTTGTCCTTTTGATAGTTTGCTACAAAAAAGTAAAACCAGGTTAGACAAAATACTAAAAACCGAAAAAAAAGAAAAAAGCGAAATAAAAAACATAAAATAAAGAAACCGAAATAAAACAGAATTATTTTTATATAAAAAAAAACAGATTTAAAAAAAAAACAGTTTTTTTAAAATTAAAAACAAATTTATTTAAAATAAAAAAAACCGAAATTGTATATATTAAATTACCAAATAGGGTCCTCCGTCACGTCGAGCCAAACTTTGGCTAAGCTAATTTGTTCTTCATGCGTCCAAGGGATGAGCACCGCTTTCATCCTAGGTTTGTCCGATCCTTTTTTTTTTATGTTGTCGTTTTTTTTCTTGGTTGCGATGGACCGACTTGCTCTTCTTGTACTTGCGTCTCTTGGACTAATTCAATATCCGGCGAATGTGGTGTGGGCGATGGAGTCTCGACCATCCTTTGTCGTTCTAAATAAAGTGTACAAAAGTTTATATAAGTGTATAAGTAAATAAAAGTATACAAAAAAATATATATAGTGTGTAAAATAAATATACGAAACATTTGTTGTGGACTAGTATAGAATTGTGAAGTGTTTTGACTTTGTCCAAAACCGTACATATCGGGTTGCATTCCCATCGGTTTCATCGGCATCGATTGCATTTGAGCCATGTACCTAATAACTCGGGACTATTCAAGACGTTTGGATCGTTAACATCGGGTGGAGCTTGAGTGTTTGAGCGTTGAAACCCGTAGTTAAAATTGTTGGGATACATGGTAATTTTTTTAGAAAAATGATAAGAAAGTATAGAAGATAAGAGAGTATTTTTGGTGTTGTAAAAAATTATGGAGTGAAAATGGGGTTTATATTTAGGTGAATGGTAATAATTTTAAAAGAAAACTTTTTTTTTATTGGAATTGCAATCCCAACGGTAGTATTGGCATTGAGAAGGGAAAAAGCATAAGTCATGGTCAACGTAATTGCCGATTTGTGAAGGGGGAAAAAACTGGCGGGAACGCCCCCTAAGGTGATGTTCACGGCGTCCTAGGCGCGTTTCACGGGCGGATCCGCCCCCATCCGCCTCACACCGCATAGTCTTAATGAGAGTTGCAAAAATTTTGTTTTTAAGGTAGTTTACATGTAAAAAAATGCCTGTTGTTCTCAAGCTTGCATAAGAATTGGTTTTTGTTCTTCACGCTTGTTTTGTTTTTTGACTTGGACCTGCAGAAAGAGAAGATTTAATTTAAGTTAGTGTATGATGAATTTAACAAGTTATAGTGACTTTCCATCAAAAATTTTTAGTACTACTTGGGATGTCTGAAAAATGAGTGACATTCACAATAGTAACAATATAATAACATTATGATAGAAAAGCTAACAGCCTAGCAGTTAGGTTCCTTAGACTTCTGCAATCTACTCTTTCTTAAACCTAAAAGATCCATAGCTATAGAACCAGGATGTAAACCTAAAAGATCCATAGCTATAGAACCATGATGAACAAACTGAAGGTAGGTCAGGCAATTATAGGCTTTCATATGACAACATGCAACAATTTTCTTACCTGCTTAGGGGGGAGGGAGTGGGAAGCGGGAAAGAGACTTTGCCGTGTTGTGCCGGGCGGTAACACCGCCGCCGGCAGTTTACCAAAGGAGAGAGAGAGCCAAAATCGGGAAAGTTCACCGATTTGAAGAAACGAAGAGAGAGGAGAGAGAGAGAGGGGTCAGAGACGATGCATGATTGGCTGAAAGGAGATAGTAGGGGGCCCACTAATGGTTAAAAGAAATACCTTTCTCAATTTTTCTAAAAAAAATAAAATTTAAGCCTCTAGTTTTATTTTTCTTTCTTGTTTTTCCGGCCGTTCACATAACAGGGGAGGAAGATGGTATTTTTTTTGTCGGGAAAAGAATCTAGCATATTGCTTTTGTAAGTTTGTATTATTACCAGGGTTAAGTATCCCGGAGTGTAAGTAACTTTGCAACTTTTCCTATTGTGTGTATGCATCAAAAATTTTGAACATTGTATGTAAGTATCTCGCTAAATTGAACGCTTAATGTAAAAATGTATACGTGGCAACCATATGAGCTGCCCACGTAGAAGTTTTTGATTGGTCAACGTAAAAAATTTACATTAAGTGTTCAATTTTGCGAGATACTTACATACAATGTACAAAATTTTTGATACTTACATACAATAGGAAAAGTTGCAAAGTTACTTACACTCCGAGATACTAAACCCTTATTGTTATTATTAATTTTCATTTTAAACCTTAAACTTTTATGTTATATCATAATTTACCCTAAATTAAATAATTTTCTATAATGTTATTATTTAAATATTTAAAAAGTGTATTTTTTTAAAGTATTGTTGTAATGTTTCTTTTTAATTTTTAATGAAATGTTTATATTTTAGCTTATATAGTTTTTGAAATTATATAGTATTAAAAATAAATGAAAAAGTAATGATGAGTGGAGATTGGGGGAAGTTTGGTGAAAGTGGCGCCAGTGATTTGGGGAAGCTTGGGAAAATTGAGGTGAAAAGTTTTTATTGGTTAGTGATGAGATGAAAAAGTGTTAAAGTCTCCCTCCCCCCTTATGATACACAATAACCATCCATAAAAAACCAGTTAGTTGATAAATAATGAGAAGCACAACTTAGATAACCAAAAAATTTACATAGTAACCGTAAAATTCAAGTTACCATAGTACCATCTCACATTAATTTGACCTTGCCTGTAACCTTTAGTCTCATTTTTTTCAATAGGAAGAAATATTTTGGAATGGGCAAACATAACTTCACCTATTTAACTGAAACATCTCCAAAATTAACTTTTTCTAAAAGATGGCAAAGCTACATGACAATGTCGACATGACCATATACCAACAACTATACAACATGCTACCAAAGATCAAAACAATCTAATGAACAACCCACAGACAATGGCCCAAAACCAATAACTTTCACCAAAACCATAATTTTCTAATTTCCTTACGAATTATGACCTCTCTTTGCATTGTAAACAAAGCTGATTAATCTTTCTTTTCACTTTTCTATACGGAATGCAAACATGATTTCAGTATCTTCATTGAATAAAAAAAAGGTGATGCGTGTAATGCCAAAAAGAAACACATGTACCCCTGGTAAAATACTAAAATGTTAAAAAAAATTATTTTTCTTATCTAGAGTAATTATTTTACATATATTTCTTATCACACACAAAATGTTATATATCCCCAATGCCCAGGTGACAATACAAAATTAGTTTATACCGAAATTGAAATGCCAATTAACATGACCGGCCTCTTTTCCATCAACGTAACATAACGTCTGTCTCTGATCATTCCCACTCTGTAAAGTTAGTCTGACCAGAATCATCATTTGCATCTGGCATGAGAATATAAACTTTACTTCTGAGCGAAGGCTTGATATAACTTCTCCTGGCGACGATGAATGACTCAACATCTTCGGTAGAAATATTGTGACACGAAGACAGTTTGATAGTTTCTAGATACGTATGATCTGCGAAAGCAAGTAAACCATTACCAGTTACACCCTCACAACCCATCAACCAAATGTACGTCAGATTCCTGCATTTCTTAGCAATAGCAAACATTGAAACATCCGTCACTTTTTCCAACCAAGACAGATTCAATATATACATTTTTGGGAATCGGGATATTGCGGCTTGAACCCCCCGGTCTGTTACATTATTCCCACACTTTGACAGATCCAAGCACTTTAAGCGACGCATTTTTCTTAAGATGACAATACCGTTATCACTAATCCTATCACATTCAGCCAGAGTAAGTTGCACCAAACATTTCCGCACATTCCCTTTTGCCAAATACTTCAAACCCAAGTCAGTAATCCGACTACAGCCTGCCAAAAACAAACCTCCTAAACACTTAGATTCTCCAATAGCTTTGAGTGACTCGTCTGTAACATTAACACATCCACTCAAATCTAAAGATATTAAGGAATTCAGTCGTGCAATTAGATAGGCAACTCCAACATCACTAACATGTAACCTCCTATTCAAAAACACCCTAGACAGATGCATACAAGCATTTGCAACTGCACACAAACCATCATCATCAAAATTAGGCTCACTAGGATCAAAATTTTGGTCTAAATTGATATGAGGCAAGAGAGGTTAGGGCATGACTGAGCTAGGAGTTTCATGTGGTCGTTTGAGAGTGGTTTATGACATTTAAAGATATCCACGTTTGGGGAAGAAGCAGGTAGAATATAGTATAACAAATCAGGAAACACTATGTATAACCTTTGTTGGCGGCGAAGGCATGATAGTTTCCAGAATCGCTTAGAAACTTGAGAAAAAGACTTTCGATCATCTGGGTCGTAAACTTTGTCGTAAATGGAGAGTAGTAAGTCGTCTCCAAACCGATCCATAGCATAACAAGTTAACAATATGACCACGAGAGCTAGTAGCAAGTTGTCTCCAAAAAATTAGTCTTGAAGTTCAAACAAAAGGAAGAAAAAACTGAAATACACAAAAATGCAGTTATTTTTACAACAAATCAAGAAATAGTAGGAATTAGATGTATAAACTTTTATTAACATATGTAAAAAATACTTTAAATTCAATTAATTAAGATATAAATAATGTAAATGTAACACCCAATGTATTTCATGGGTTTTAATCCCAATACCTCAACGGTGTATGGTGGAGGTTGAGATGTAGACAGACTTACCTCTACCTAGGTGGAGAGGCTGCTTCTAGGTTTTATCTGAATGATAGAAAAAGACCTCCCGTCTTTGCATGAGGTAAGGATTTACCTCTTATTCAAAACCAAGGGTGTTAACCACTTAATCCAACAATGCTACTTAAATTCAATTAATTAAGATAAATCGTGTATATCGCATTCAACTCGATCAAGTATTATAAAATTAGAATGAAAAAAAAAAAACTTGAAACCCACATCACATAATATATAAATATGACCTAAAACTATAAATTAACAGCACAAAAAAACTATAAATATCAATAATTCTTATTCAAATTCATACCTATGCTACTAATATTCCTATCAATCGGTAATGTTCAGATCTAAGCAGTAAAATCAAGTGCCACGTGGCGTGAGTCCATCGCTTCGAGAGAGAATCAAAATAATTAACAGAATCATCAAAATAAGCTAATATGATACGACAATACGGGTATAATAAATAGATATAGATATATAGATATATAGATATAATAATAACTGAAGGCTGATGAATAACCTTGTGAAGATAATGACGGTAATGAGTAGATGGAAGAAGAAATTGAAACACCGGGTTTCAATTATAACCCTGATGATTTATATACACAGAATGCCCAATGTTTATAGGAATTTAATGAGGTGGAAGAGGGAAATACCAAGAAAATATGAGGGACTGAGGTCTGAGGGAGTGTTTAGCCTGGGCTTTTGTTTGTGGGCTTTTGATTTTATTTGATAAGGGTGTTGGCAACTTAACCCATACCATAAATTTTAACCGATATTTTCAATCTATCCTATGTTCCTATTATATCATACGAGACAAAGTACCCGTGCATTGCGGCGGTGAGATGGTGGGGTGATAGGTCATAGAGTGTGATAGGTCATAAAGTGTGATAGTCAAATGCCTTAGCCGTACGGGCTCCGCCCTCGGATTTAAAAATTCGTCGAAAGTATATCGAATGACATCTCTAATGAAAGAGCATGAAATTTTAAGAACACCAATATAATTTTTATAATTTATCGATGTACGGTTTTTGAGATAAAAGATTTTGAATGAGTTAAAAGAATAAAATGATTTATGTAGGAGAGAGAAAAATAAGTGGTTAAGATTTGAGAAGAGAGAAAAAAAAATGAGTAGTTGAGAGAGAATGTGAATAAAAAATGGAGAATTATGGAAACTTACTATTCGCACTATACAAAATTTAAAAAACTGAGTTTTAACTCACATATTTGATGATGGTAGATTTAATTTGCAGGAAAGAAATGAAAAAGTAAATTTTGCCACATTAAATGCCTCCAATAAACCTTATGTAGGCAAACATACTACTCTGTAAACAAAAGCAGCATATGCTACTATATTGTCGATGAACTCGATCAATACCCGTGACTTTTTCTACTACTTATCACCTACATACCAATTAAGCACGTTGCGAACTTGCCATTATCACTTTAACAACCTATCTACTTAAAATGAAGAAACTTACACGGCTAAGATGGCTTGTATTTGATCTTTTAAAGTTAGATTATTTTCTAATAACTAAGTGGAAACAATATCTATATTATCTAATACATTAAATGACTCATTTTTAAAAAAAAAAAACTTTAAGCCTTTTTAAAACTAAAAATATCTCTATTTTATTCACTAATTTAAATATCTCCACCTAATATACCTAAAATACCTTTAATGAACTAATTTACAATATAGATACCTCAACCTTTAAAATAACTACACTACCACATTTAACATCAATTACTTTTACATCCACCACCACCGTTGCCCCCACCACCGCTGCCGACCACCATCGTCACCACCACCACCTCCATCATCATCCCCACCGCTGCCACACCACCACCACCACCACCACCACCACCACCACCACCACCACCACCACCACCACCACCACCACCACCACCACCACCACCACCACCACCACCACCACCACCACCACCACCACCACCACCACCACCACCACCACCACCACCACCACCACCACCACCACCACCACCACCACCACCACCACCACCACCACCACCACCACCACCACCACCACCACCACCACCACCACCACCACCACCACCACCACCACCACCACCACCACCACCACCACCACCACCACCACCACCACCACCACCACCACCACCACCACCACCACCACCACCACCACCACCACCACCACCACCACCACCACCACCACCACCACCACCACCACCACCACCACCACCACCACCACCACCACCACCACCACCACCACCACCACCACCACCACCACCACCACCACCACCACCACCACCACCACCACCACCACCACCACCACCACCACCACCACCACCACCACCACCACCACCACCACCACCACCACCACCACCACCACCACCACCACCACCACCACCACCACCACCACCACCACCACCACCACCACCACCACCACCACCACCACCACCACCACCACCACCACCACCACCACCACCACCACCACCACCACCACCACCACCACCACCACCACCACCACCACCACCACCACCACCACCACCACCACCACCACCACCACCACCACCACCACCACCACCACCACCACCACCACCACCACCACCACCACCACCACCACCACCACCACCACCACCACCACCACCACCACCACCACCACCACCACCACCACCACCACCACCACCACCACCACCACCACCACCACCACCACCACCACCACCACCACCACCACCACCACCACCACCACCACCACCACCACCACCACCACCACCACCACCACCACCACCACCACCACCACCACCACCACCACCACCACCACCACCACCACCACCACCACCACCACCACCACCACCACCACCACCACCACCACCACCACCACCACCACCACCACCACCACCACCACCACCACCACCACCACCACCACCACCACCACCACCACCACCACCACCACCACCACCACCACCACCACCACCACCACCACCACCACCACCACCACCACCACCACCACCACCACCACCACCACCACCACCACCACCACCACCACCACCACCACCACCACCACCACCACCACCACCACCACCACCACCACCACCACCACCACCACCACCACCACCACCACCACCACCACCACCACCACCACCACCACCACCACCACCACCACCACCACCACCACCGCCTCTTCTACTTCCTCCCAAACCCACCACCCCATCACCACAACCACCGCCACCACCACCACCACCACCGCCGATCCAATGCACTCCTGGTGGGAATCCATCTCCAAAGCCCGTTCCTGTATCAACCTCTTATCCACTCTCTTACCCGACCCGAACCCGATCTCTTCCCTCGTTGACTCTGAATCCCCTGCCAATTCCTTACTCTCCTCTTTCACAGCATACGACGTCGTTTCAATTTCTTTAATTTCCTCCCCTTTTTCCGGATCCGGGTCTGACCCACTTTGTAATTGGCTTTATGATACTTTCCTTTCTTCAGATCCAAACCTGAGGTTAGTTGTTTTTTTCATCTTCATCTATGGATCAGATCAATTTCCGCCGTTTTCTTTGCCTTTTTCCGACGAATCACCATAACCCGATAGAAGCCCACCACCAGCTCCACCATCAGCTCCACCATCTTCATCTATGGATCGGATCAATTTTCGAACCCAGATCTGTAATCCTGTCTATATACATATCATGGATCGGGTCAATATCCTACCACCGTTTATAGATCCAGCCAGCCACCCACCCATTTTGCGACTTCATGGCCACTGCTTACATATCATTATACATATATTCAAGATACGAAAAAAAACCTTTGACGTAATATGTTATATTTGATCTTTGATAGTGACTTTGTTATGAATCTTGGTGTGATATGGTTTAATAGAATGAAGATAAAGTACTGTGATGGTGGAATATATATTTATTGGTGTTCGGATATATATAAAGTGGTATTTGTATATCAGTCTTGTTGTATAATTGTGATGGTTTTGGGAAGAAAAGATTTTTAAGAGATGAGTTTTTGATCTTTTTGTATCAAAATAGGTAGGTAAAAGAATGTTATAAGGATATGTTAGATGAGAATGGACAAAAATACCCTCACGTGGAATGCACGTGAGGGGGTTAACAGATGGCAACAAACGTCCGTTAGGGGTTAACAGATGGCAACAAACGTCCGTTACGACGAGGGGTGTGTAATGAAACAAAAAGTCACCATAAGGATATGTAATGATAAGAAAAAACGAGAGAGGTGAAACTTAATAATATGACATACCCCAGGGGTATATAATGAAATTTTCTATTTAAATAAACTCCATTAAAAAAAAAACTCCATAAACATGGGCCCTGGTTGAGTGAGGTCTTCTCATCAGTCATCACTCACAATTTCACATGCCTTAAAGATAAAAAATAATGCTAAAATAAAATAAAAAATAAAAATTGAAGATTTTAGGGCTAGCAAGAACCACCACAAAACAAATTCCAGAAAAAATCACTATTTCAATGCATTTCTTGCCCTAATTCATCTTCTTCAAAGATCCCCAACACACAATTCAAAGGTGAATCCATCTTCTAAACTTCTCCTGTTTTTCCCCTTCCAAAATTATTAAATAAAACCCACTTTAAAATCTTCAATAAAATCACTGCTTTTTTTAATACCCATTTAATTTTATGTAATTTTGAGCATACCCATATGAAAAAGTTTGAAACTTTGTACCTTATCGTGCTTGAAAAATTTTCTTAAAATTTGTACTGCAATAGGGCTTATATAAAGGTTTTAAGCATAGTTGTAGACTCGTGGGTCGTGGCTCGAAAGCCTAAATTTCTGGCTCGTGATTCGATTCGTAAGAGTCAGGATACTTAGATATTAGTATATAAATTATAAGTATCATGGCTGATGAATCTTTAGTTGAAATCCCAGAGCAATCTTATGTGAATTTGACTGACCATTGTCATCAGTTTCAACAACAGCCTTTAGATTTAGGAGATTCTATAGATATAGCAAATCATGGTTTAGTAATAGGCCAAGAATTCCCAGATGTCGAAACATGTAGAAGGGCTTTAAAAGATATAGCTATAGCTTTGCATTTCGATCTTCGTATAGTTAAATCAGATCGTAGTCGTTTTATTGCTAAATGCTCGAAAGAAGGTTGTCCTTGGCGTGTTCATGTTGCAAAATGCCCGAATGTTTTGACGTTTTCGATTAGGACACTTCACTCGGAACATACGTGTGAAGGTGTTAGAAACCTTCATCATCAACAAGCGTCTGTTGGTTGGGTTGCGAGATCTGTTGAGTCACGGATTAGGGATAATCCACAGTATAAACCGAAAGAAATTTTGCAAGATATTCGTGATCAACATGGTGTCGCGGTGTCGTATATGCAAGCATGGCGTGGGAAAGAACGAAGTATGGCTGCTTTACATGGGACTTTTGAAGAAGGTTACCAGCTTTTACCGGCTTATTGTGAACAAATTAGAAAAAGTAATCCGGGAAGTATAGCTTCGGTCTTTTCTAGTGGTCAAGATAATTGCTTCAATCGTCTCTTTATATCTTATCGTGCATCAATAGTTGGGTTTTTGAATGCGTGTAGACCACTTTTGGAACTCGATAGAGCTCATTTGAAAGGTAAATATTTGGGTACCCTTATATGTGCCTCTGCCGTTGATGCCGATGATGGTCTGTTTCCTTTAGCATTTGCAGTAGTTGATGTTGAAAATGATGAAAATTGGATGTGGTTCATGTCAGAATTAAGAAAACTTCTTGGTTTTAACACTGATAATATGCCAAGACTCACAATATTATCTGAAAGACAACGAGGCATGGTGGAGGCAGTTGACACGCATTTTCCTAGTGCTTTTCACGGGTTCTGTTTGCATTATGTGAGTGAAAATTTCCGTGACACTTTTAAAAGCTCAAAGTTAGTGAACATTTTTTGGAGTGCCGTTTATGCTCTTACACCTGTCGAATTTGAAAGCAAGATATCTGAAATGTTAGAGGTTTCACAAGATGTGGTTTTATGGTTTCAAGAGTTCCCACCCCAGCTCTGGGCCGTGGCTTACTTTGAGGGTATCCGTTATGGTCACTTCACTTTAGGAGTCACTGAGCTTTTATATAACTGGGTTTTAGAAGGTCATGAACTCCCTATTGTTCAATTGATGGAACATATTCGTCATCAGTTGACTGTATGGTTTGATAATAGAAGGAATATGGGGATGAGATGGAACTCAATTGTTGTACCCTCTGCTGAGCAACGGATTCTTGAATCTGTTGCTGATTCCCGTTGCTATCAAGTGTTACGTGCAAATGAAGTTGAATTTGAAGTTGTGTCAACTGAAAGAACAAATATTGTTGACATAAGAAGTAGAGTATGTTCGTGTAGGCGGTGGCAATTATATGGTCTTCCGTGTGCACATGCTGCAGCTGCCCTTATATCGAGTGGAAAAAACGCACATGTGTTTGCTGATCATTGTTTTAAAGTGGAAAGTTATCGGGAAACATATTCACAAATCATATATCCAATTCCTGACAGAAGTCTTTGGAAGGATGTTAATGATGGCGGTGAAGGTGGTGGTGTAAGGGGTGAAATGATAATCCGACCGCCAAAGACACGTAGGCCTCCGGGTCGGCCCAAAAAGAAGGTTCTTAGAATTGAGAGTTTGAAAAGACCAAAAAGAATTGTTCAATGTGGTCGTTGCCATATGTTAGGCCATTCCCAAAAAAAGTGTGCAATGCCAATCTGAGGTCAATAAGCGGTTCTGTTTTAAAATTTTTTATTCGTATCGACTTGTTTTTCTTTTTGAAAGTCGGCATAGAGTTGTGTAATTGTATGGTTATCAAGTTGCCTAAAATAAATTATTTTTGTCAGTCTTGTAGCTTTTGTGGCTCTCTTTCCTTTATCTTTCATTTGAATGCCTATACATATTTTAGAAGTACGTTTTTCTTGCTCTTCCGGATGACAGATTTCTTGGCTGATTTGAAGGGTTTAAGTACCAGAAACCTCTGCTGGATGGGACAAAATGTAAGTTTGCTTTGCTTAATGTTCATACCTCTAGTCATAAGCTTAAGGTAGAGATGACTAGGTGGGCACATTGGGCGGATTGGATAAGATGCCAATACAAGTTTGGGTTGAAATGTGTTATTGTTGGTCTGTGTTGAAATAGGCTGGATTGTTCAGGTTGACCGTAAAAAGTCTCTCTTTCTTTGGGGTAAATAGTTTGTGTAAAAATAACTAAATAGATGGATCAAGGTTACAAAGACAATAAATAAGATGAGTTATTAGAGTATATGCATTAATATAGACTTTTGGGGCATATTATGTCTGGAAAGAAAGCCAGGTTGTTGTTTTATAGCTGATGATAATAAGATGTGAAGTTGCAGACATAAATAAACCTTAGCTGAAAAAAATTAATATTCTTGTGGACCATAAAGAATTATTGACCTTGCTATATCCCCTTTATACCTGTGTGATGAAGACTCCTATAACGGCATGCGCAAAGAAGGCGATTCAGATTAGGCATCCCGCACCTTATAGAAAATGGAACATGGCAGTGGAGATTGTATAAACCTATACTGTCAGTCTGTCACGGATGAAAATGGCCATGGATACTCGTAATAATGACACCAAGGATTTCGCGACTAGGTTAATGAAATCCTGACTGAGTTAAATAAACAACTTTTATTCAACTAAAATAAAATATTTTGACAGATAATGAAATGGAAAACATCAAAAATTTTATAACATTACATAAAACATTATGAGAAGTTGATAATTAGATTAGCAAGTTTTTCAATATCTAGAGAAGACGATCCGTTAGAACTGGTAGCCATTTCGGCCATTTTCTTCCACTCTGTAGCTTTTTCCTTCATCCTTTTACCCTCCGATCCATCCATCAAGAGCTTCACAAGTTTCTCCACTTCATCTCTCTTCACATTCTTTCCAATTTCCATTCCAACTTCCCATTGTTTGCACATTTGTCTACAGTTAGTACGTTGGTCCCCATAATATGGCCAACAAATCATTGGCAGTCCAACCGACAAGCTCCCAATAATCGAACCCCACCCACCATGAGTCAAAAACCCACCAACAGATGGGTGGCTCAGGACGTCTTCCTGTGGACACCATTTTGCTATAAACCCTTTCTTGCCCATCTCCTCTTCACGTTCCTGGGGCAAAACCACAGGCTCCCCTTTAACCAAATCAGTCCGAATAATCCACAAAAACTCATGCCCACTGTTAACAAGTCCCCAACCAAATTCTATTAGATCTTCTAAAGACATTACTGCCAAACTTCCGAAATTAACATACACCACAGAACTCGGTTCTTTTGACTCTAGCCATTGGATACACTCAGGTTCTTCCCTCCATAAACTATAGCAACCGAAACTTGTCTTTTTGTTTTCTTTTTCTTTGATCTGATTCAAGGGGCCCGACAGTATAAACATTGGGAAATATGGATTTAATCTCGTTCAAGAGTCTTGCTTCTAGCTCCTCAAAAGTATGGATGATCATATATGAAACATTATGAGCCGCCTCAGCTGTCTTCAAGAGATATTTAAAACCAGGATCATCCATCTTTGTAGCTAGCATATGCTGAGGTAGATCCTTTGTTAGTAATTTAGTGAAATTAAGGGATTTGGTCATGATACTTGGAAATGGGTTTGAAGGTACGGAGTGTACACCCATTAAGTGAATGACATCCCGGACCCAAAAGATTGTTATTAATACTTAAAAGATCACATATATATTATAAAATGTATCATGAAAATGACATTGAATAAGAAAATTGAATGGTGACTCATGATACACTCAAAAAGCAAAAGTTATAGTTTTGTTTATGAGCTACCTAATTTTCTTAGCAAACTTTCTTTCCGACAACTTCATCTGTTGAATTCATAATGCAAAAGTTATTTGTCATGATTCATGATTTTATATTACATGTATGTCACCATAAAAGTTATTTGTCTTGATCATGAATTTTATATTGCATATCTATGAAATCAATTATTATGATGCTATATATATACTCGTAGATATGCATGTATGGATAGATAGAGAATAAAAGAAAACCATACTTTCATGCAAGAATATTCATACTTGAATAATATTCATACTTGAATATTGAGCTTTCTTAGCTTTAACAATAATTGGGTGTCTCTAAATACTAGAGAAAAGATACATGAGAAGATAGTCGAAACACGAAGTGCTCTCTAGCGAACGGGTTCTTGATTTCTGCCAAAATCTTGAACATTACTTTTTGTATTATCCCAAAACAAAATTCGTGTAACCCAGGCAGATAGGGTCGAATTGTTGTTTTCGGAAAGTGATATCACGATACAAAGAGATATCCGGTCATTGGTTTCTTACCCGTGTTACACGGCGATTTATTTCTAACCCTTGTTACAGGTTTCCTCTAAAGGATCACTGACACAAGAAGGAGGAATAGATCAAGATCCCCCAACAATCGAAAACAACAATTTTGTGAAATCAATGACGGCTTGAAGTACATGATGGCTAGTTTCTCCAAACTTGATAAGTTTGAGAAAATGGATTTTCGTAGATGGCAGAAAAAGATGTATTTGTTCCTAACAAGCGTGAATGTGGTTTATGTGTTGAGCACTTCATGTGCTGGAGCTAATGGTGAACGACGACTATGTTGCTTGAGGTTTAATCCTCAATGGTATGACTAATTCTCTTTTGATATTTATCAATACCATGAATATGCTAAAGAACTAGGGACTCTTAAGAGACCGATTATATGACTGAGTATTCCTCTAGTAAAAAGTTCCTAGTAAGTAATTTTAATAATTACAAGATGGTCGATTCTAGACCTGTCATGGAACAATACCTTTCTAACGCATATTCAGTCGTACCGGCATGGCCCCACTGATTTCTTTTCGATCGGAGCATCCAGCAGCGCAACCCGGTTCTACTTGACTAAGCCCGTGCTCGTCCAAGGAGGGAGTTTGCTTTACCCAACCCCCTTTTTGATAACAAGGCTCTCTGGTAGCGCGAATGCGCGCTTCTTTCCTTGCAGGATCCATTGTTCTAGCACTTCTCAAAAAAGAGTTTAGCACTCTTCTTCGGACCCTCGCAAACTATGGTTACAGCTCCTGTAACATCCGTGAATTTTGACCCGTTGACTTTATGTGTAATTTGACTAACAATCTTGTTGAATGAAATAATTGGGTTCATTTTGTGATTATATGACTATGTGGTATGTTAGTCGGGTCGTTAATATGTTTATTCGGCGTTTAATTGTGTAAATGATTGTGTTGTGGCTTGAGAAGTGAAACGGGTCGACCCGTACACGCA